>VZTR01029575.1:36411-62470 GCA_013400775.1 Chaetops frenatus | reverse complement strand
ATTGTACATTATTGATGTCTGGCTAGGAATAAATGGTTTACATTCAAGAAAGTAAGCTATAAACCATACCCTGGAAAATTTCCAACACAGGCATGGCTGCTCCTGCATTATCAGCTGTATTTCTTTTGGGAGCAGCCCAACATTTTGGGCAGAGGTGAGTAAGAGGCTGCTACAAGTTGTGGGTTTCCTAAAGTAGTTATCGAACTACAATGTCAGCATATCTTAAGTTCTTAAATCACTTCATAGCCCTGGAAGATATACTTTTAATCCTCAACTCCTAATTTATTTGTAAGGTGAAGTGATACGCTTACATAAAAGGACTTACTCTGGTGGGGAATTCTCCAGTTTAACACAGATGTTTTACTATAGACTTTTTACCAACAGTGAAAATTCAAAAAGGAGAGTTTTTCTGTGGCATGTTGTACACAGTGTCTCGGTATTAGGGAAAAGATTTCTATACACAGCTAAATCCAAAGCAATTTCTAGCTTTACAGAAACTAAGTATGCTACCCTAATTTTATCAACTGAAGTTGGAATATGATGTCCAACTCTAAAATCTGGCTACAGAGCCCTCTGTCTCATGTCATAAAAAAAGTGGAAGTCTGAATGATGTAGGGTTTCAAGTCATTACCGCTTTTGAGCAGATATTTAGTATCACCTATTGAGGGTTCATATCCCTCAGCAATGGCAAAATTTGACAGAAGAGAGTCATGACATTAGAAAGGGCAGCACAAGATCAGTCAGGGACATTTATCTTCCTAGATGAATGTTAGGTAAGTTGGTGAGCCAACCTAGATCCTAGGCACAGTAAGAGCACAAATAATAACTTGTGCTCAGATGTGCTAAGCATATTCATATTTTAAAAAAATCAAAACAAACAAAAAAACCCAACCAACAAACAAACAAAAAAGCACATTAAAAGCCAGAAAATTGAAAATTGTACCAGGAATCAATCTGTGTGACATTCCTGCAATTCCTCTCATCAAAATGTTCTGTTTTCAATGAGGTTTTAGAGTTCACACTTCAATGAAGTGAAAGTGACTTAGGAGATATGAGATTCCTGCTTTGCTGCTGTTGTTTGAATAGGAGACCATTCATTAGTGCTTTACTAATGGTTGTGATGCCTGTGTCTTTGCAGTGGAAAAGGTCATCTTATTATAAAAATAGCAGGCACAGCATTTTCCGAATAGCGTTCCACACAGCCAAATCCACCATCAGACGACTCACCACTTTTTTCCACCTGCAGTTTTTTTCTCTCTCTTTTTTTTTTTTTTTTTTTAAATCCATCTGGAGTTTTTGAATTATTTTATTAGAGGTTTCAACAAGTGGCTTAGAAAATACAACTTTGTTCCTGTTGAGGCTCCTTGATCAGATGAGTAGAGGTAGCATGCAGATATTTCTCAATAATAACCCTTTGATCTGAGTGCTGATGGATACTACCTGCTGCTTATGATAATTTTTAATGGATACAAATGCTGCTTGGTTAACAGTTTCAAGCATCCTTTTGCTGCTTTGATATGTCAAGGAAGAGATGGGGTCAAGTCACAGTAATTTGCCTTACTTTTGATTAAAGGACTGTAGAGACATCACTTCATCTGATACAGCTCAGGAACCCTCTGAGACACACTCTCATGGGAGAGAGTAGGACACGAAACAGATTCCTCCCCACCTCCATGAATATTATGTTGCATTCCTTCTAGCCCTCCTCTCCCAGGAAGGATGTCACAAGCCAGTTCTTTGAAAGGACCATAATATATATAGAATAACAGTACTTAAATATCATTTAAGCTATGTGGAAATCTTCTTGATTCAGTGTTTCTTTCTTACAGTTTTATTTTCTCAGTTTAAGAAATAGAAGTTACAATAGGAAGAGAACTGAAGAAAAGAAACATTAGGCTAGTCACAGAAAATCAAAGGCAGAAAGGAAAATATTTTTTCTCATTTCTATAAGACATCCTGGTTATTGACTGTTCCCTTAAGCCAGTATTCTGGTCTGGAATTTGACTGTAAAACTTACATCTTCAGGCTCTCTCCCAGTGACTTCAGTCTTTCATGATCTCATTTGCTCAGCCTTCCTTTTCCTTTCCCTTTATTTTTTTCCCCTTTCTCTTGTAAATGCCAGTTGCAAGAACTAAATAGTCCTTTTGATTCTAGAGGCAACTTGAAGGTTTCCCTGGGCATGATTAAACACCAGCAGTGGAAAAAAATGAACATGTGGTCACCATTTAATTTAAAGGACCCCAAAATGTAGTGTAACACTCTAATAGCATAAATCAGAAATCATCAAATAATATTGTACTGCTAGAAAACTTCAGTTGGCAGAGACTGTGACTCCATATACTTGAGAGATGGAACGAGAAGAAGAAAACTTGACCCCAGGCTATGCTTGCTGAAATGAGAGGAAAAAAAGAAACCTACATTCAATGTAGGGGGAAATCATAATAAATTGTAAACTTAACCAATGACATCCAGTATATTTTTCGACTGAACCTTTGAAGTCACTCTCAGGGAATGTCAGTTTCACTTACCTTAAGCTAAGGTAATGACCTTCCTTCACTCATCTTATACACTGCAGACTGCAACACAGCCATCCACATTACAATTTCTGTTCTTCAGAGAGAGACTCTCTCATACCTATTAGTGGGGAACAGATAGTAGTAATGATACAGGATGAGAAATCAAGACTGTAGAATTGCGGACAGGTTGCAGGTAGATTTCTTGCAAATGAAGCTATCTGTAGGACAAAAAGTCCCAAAATCCTGCAGAGAGAAAGAGCTGTGAGATTGGCAAAGTATTAGTCTGTGCACATTGTGTTCAGCAAACCTGGGCTTTTTGAAGGACCAAGGTGGCTTGCTTTAAAAGGCACAAATCTAGTCCAATGCTTGTGGACTTTCTATCCTTAAAAAAGCCCCATAATGAGCTTAAAATACCTTTCAGAGAAAGCAAAATCTCTAGAATTGTGCAGATCTACCACCATGAACATTTCCTCATGTTATGATATCTTGTTAGGAGTACATTGTTGAGAGCTTTAAACACATAAGTTACGTCCAGCTCAAACCCTGAAAAATTTTTAATATTGAAAAGTATTATTGAATGTCTTAAAAAAACTCTGAATTCTTCTGTTAATTATATCAAACATGTCCAAAGGACCATGCTATAATGATAATTACATTGCACAAGCACTTGGAAAGGAGGGTTTTATAGCTAGGTCTGATACCAATTCATGACAAGGCAGTGACTTTTTCTTTCTGTGCTCTACAATCAAACTAAAATTGTTATGCTGTTGAGACCACAATGTGGTGACATACCTTTTTTGATCTCATCAATTTTTTATGGAAGGATCATACATAAAGAGGAAAATGATGA
The DNA here is from genome assembly GCA_013400775.1 of Chaetops frenatus. Lineage (NCBI taxonomy): Eukaryota > Metazoa > Chordata > Aves > Passeriformes > Picathartidae > Chaetops > Chaetops frenatus. The sequence continues at coordinate 59,104 of VZTR01029575.1, read as the reverse complement.
ATTCTGAAGCCTGTCCAGATTCGCCTATCAGATGACTCAAACAGCTTTAAAAAATTATTATCCATCGCTATGGAGAAAGAAATTATACAGAATTTTTTTTTTTACAGTAGTAAGACATACATATATACAAGAGTAACTCTGAAGGTGTAACTATATCTCAGATGTTTTATGTGTCAAAATTTTCTGTCCTCCTCCGAAGTGATTTGCAGTACTTCATTGATCTGTTTAAGGAAACTTTCTAGTCTCTACAAGAGCTGGAAGAGTTTGCTTCCCTTCAATAGAAATAGACTTTCATTGGTAGAAGAAAAAGTAGTTGTTTTTTACAAAGTCTAGGGAACTTGAGTTTAAAAATAACCTTGGTCTTTGTGCTCCCAATTTTGTGAAGGCCAGACTCCATCTCTTACCTTGTGTTGTATTTGTTTCCCTACATTGTGGTCTTAGACATAAGTCTGTTGCAAAGTTCTTGCTCAGGAAGTCAGATACTTGATCTAGATCTTCCCATCTCCCAGAACTGCCATGTGTGTTGTCCAGGACTTCTTAAGGAGCAACATAAAAGCAGTCCTTTGAATACAGATCTTCTCGTACCATGGCTAGGATAATGAGGTATCTTTATTGGTTCTTTTGTTGCATCATAGCTTTTCATTCTTGTGTGTACAGCAGCCCCTCTAAAGCAAAGAAGTGTAAAGCAGCCATACACTTTAAAGATTTTTTAGTCTTAAGAGAACTCTTGAAAATGAGGAGCAGAATGTATATAGCACCACAGGCTATCCTGGTACATAATTCACTGTTCTGTTTTGAAAGCACTTGCCAAATAACTCTGCTATTTTATAGCTCAGTTCCAACTTCCCCATTAACAATGTCACCAATTAATTGTTTTATTCTCAATGAAAGGAAACACGGTCATCATATTTTTTCTGAATGTATTCCATTTGAGATTAACCATACTTAATGGAAGAGCTTCCCCATAAAACTTTAAAGTTGGATTATTGTCTTTCAATATTGTACCATCACAAGAACATGGGTACAAACCAGGCATCTGTNCTATGGGGAACATGAGGGTGGACAGTCAGGGTACCACAACCAATGGGGAAACAGGGAAAGGAGACACCTCTAGAACTAGGGACAAATATGAACAATTAGAGGTGGGCAAAGCCCATGCCAATGGAAAGAACAGAACAGAGGCAGATTAACATATTGCTGCAGAGCACCACGGGCATAAGCCTTCTTCTCACTGTAAGTGATGAAGCATTCCCAAAGGCTATGGTAGATTCTTCCAGGGCATTGCCTTGGGAATTTCCTTTATAGGCTCAAGGGCCTCCAAAGGCATCAAGCTGATAGGACCACCCTGCACCTAAAATTCTTCATGACTATAATTTAAAGTGCAGGAAAGTTATTATTGAAAAGAAAAATATGAAATACTTTTTGTTTTGTTGTTTTGATGTCTTGAAGATAGATGTTTTGATGTCTGTCTTCTCTTTGACTACCTAAAAAGCAATATGTTTCCTTCCAGGTAGTTCTGGACTGAAACAGAATCTAGAAAATCCATCTTATTTCATTAATTTAAAAGATTATGCTCATCTAAAAAGTACGCATGCAGAATATCTTAAATTAGTGAAGTCCTGAATGTTAAATTTAGAACTAGGAAATTCATAGATATAGTAGTTTATAATATTCTTTAAGAATTTGGTGTACCTGAAGATTTGGTGTACTTTGCTGTTTCAAGAAATTTATGTTAATACTACTAGAATGAGTCTAATATAGAGTATACAACTTTTATTAAGTGATGGAAGTACACAACTGAAAGACTGACATTTCTAAATATGTAAACAATGTCTAAACCCAAAATTTGGTTTGCTTCCAAATAGAGGAAAGCTGCAGAAAATGAGTAAACACAGCAAAACAATACTTCTAAAAATAATGGAAAGCAAGACTTCAGTTTTTGTAAAAGTGATTTCTTACTGTTTTGAAGCGATTATCAAGAGCAACAAGATATTTGTTTTAGTAGAGATTGTTACTATGTAGCAGTGAACGACTCTTAAAAAAACAAAACTAATGTATAAAATACAGCAGTAATTTTAAGTCATTGATTTGAGGGGGGAAGAGGTGCAATGTGATGATACGATAAACCATGATTCATTGTTTAGGTCAAAGAGATTGCTGTTAAGTAAATGGTTATTTATCACAAAACAAGAGTTCATCTGACTACTGCATTCATTGAAGGACTAGTAGGTGACTATAAATGGAACTAGTCACTCAGTTAAGACACAGCATTTAATAGGATACTAAAAGCTAAGGTTAAGGAAAACTTCTCTATTTCTGTCTATAAACATGAGATTGGGTCCTATTTTGCTGCTATTTCCTTGTAGCACTTTATCTTAATCCACATTAGCCCAGTGTACACCAGTGTAATGTGAGAGAAATGTAGCAGTATTATAATTAGTTATAGTAATTAAAGTTCAGCATTTCACAGAAATTGTTGACTGTGTTTTGCATACTGTACTGTTATTTTCTCCTTGTTATTTCAGCCATCTATTTGACTCACACTAAATTTCCCTGCAAAAGCATTTGCTCTTTGCAGATTGAAAGATAAAAGGTTTTATAAAAGGCTGTCAGTATTGAAAATGTAGTAGATGTAGGGAACTGATAATTGCATAATATGGTGCTGCAAAACCAGTTAATTTTCCTATTGAATTCCATAAAGCCGTTTTCAAAAACGATCAAAATGGGAAATCATGATGTGTGACCTTTATACGAAAATCACTTCTGAGGCAAACAGGAAATAACTACAGGAAATGGGGTCCTGGTCTGTGGGTGGGTGGAGGCTGGACAGGGACAGTCATGCCCATTACTGTCCTCAGGAGCTCGACATCATTTATGTGGAGCCTCTTTCATGCTCTCTCTTCAAAGAAGAGAGCAAGTCTACCATTTTCACTACAAAGAAAATAATAATAATTAAAAAAACAAAAACAAAAACAAAAACAAACAAACAAACATAAAACAAACAAACAAAAAACCCACCTAAAAAGTATGAGAGTGTTTCAGAGTCTGAGTTCCTGCTTAATGCAATTAAGTGCCTAAGTCACTTGTTTCAATTCTTAAGGAACTTGACTGTCTAGATCTTTATATAATCCCTGGAACCAGCAAGGAACCATTCAGACATTTGCAATTCAAATATAGCAATGTCCCTTTTTGGATCTGGTTATTCTAGCAAAAGGTCTTTAAAATACTATTTAATTTGCTTCTGCAGTCTTATATACTTAATTACTACCTTTAGAATCTCTTATATAAATATTCTGAGACAAGAAAGCACTTATTAGAAATCTAATATAATGCAAAAGAATAATTTTTTCAATTGAATTTATAAATTTGTTATTTTTATACTTAGGAGAATGATTTCTTATTTAGTTGTACCACACATTTACTCTTTCACACTGTTACTGACAATATATATCCATGAAATACAAGATATACCTATTGCATTTGTGGTGAAAATCATCTACAAGTAAACTGATAACATAGTTGAAAACACTCTGACAGAGTATTATTACATGTATTAGATCAGACTAGTGGGGTTTTTTGTTTAAGTTAAAAATTAACCTATATATTATGCACAGTAATATTCTAAGTTGAAAATAAAATGCTTTTGACTGTCTTCTAACTATTTGCATGTGTACCTTTTACCTCCTGGCAAATAATGTGAAGTTTTTACTCCATTTCTCTGTCTTGCTCTTGGTCTAAGCTCCTTGGATGGTGGGTATGGTCAAAGTCCTTCAGTGAGCCATAGAGCTTTACTTAGGTTTTAAAATGCATACAGAGGTAAATGAAGTTGCATATCAAATACAGACTTAGCCTTTTTTGTATCTTCAAATAATGGAGAATAAAGTCATCATCAAATTAGTAGGATTAATATTTTGATATAATTAAAACATAACTAATAATCTAGGTAAAAACCCCAAACACTACACAAATTATATTTTGGGAGTAATTAATTGAAATTACTAAACAGGAGGTTGTCGTGGTTTTTTATTATAAAAATAATTTTAACATTAAGAGTTAAAAAATAACTTGTTTGCATGGATTAGACAAAACTCTAGGAAAATCACATCCATAAGCATTTCTGAGTTTTTTGCACTTTGTAGCCTGATATGTTTTATTTTATACCTAAAAGCATACTGACAATGACCTTCTAAGAAGGTTCAAAGGTAAGCTTAAGTATCACTCAGCATATTTTTTCCAGCAGGATGCCAGAAGTACACAAACATTTTAGTTTAATAACAATTTAGTGTCATTATAAAATCTGTGATTTATGTTGACATGCATCTAACATTCCTTTTTTTTCTGGTGAAAAACGGAGTGAATATAACTCTCTAGTGGCCAGCAGATTTGCTGTAAACCTATTTAGAAAAACAAATTCAGGAAGTTTCACTAAAGTATTTCATTAAATACTACCCAATTACCTTATTGTTTTCTTTTCTTTTGAATATCAGCTATTCAATTTTTTCTAATATAGATAAAGATGATCCATAGAGTAGTAAAAAGGGAATTTTTTAAGGTAAAATAAAATCTGGTAAAACTCCTCTGGTTAAAGATTTATGTTAGGTATGAATTTGGATAGATATATTGTCTGGATAAAGCAGCTGAAGCAAAGATTCTCCTGAAATATTAATATACCATACAGAAGAGAAGACATCTAGTGCTTCTGCTCTGGAAACCCATGTACTCCACAGGAAGACACAAGGAAGCATTTCAGCAGAGATTGAGGGTCATTTTCCCCATTACCTTTTCTTCCATCCCAAAACATAAATATCTCTTTTAAGTTCTTGTTAGTAGTGGCTGTAATGCCTCAAAATAGACATCCTTCTCATATTCTTACTATGTTTAAATTCTGTGGATTTGACATATCAACATAACTTCTGTCAATAACCATGTTTGATCTACTGCTGTGCTACATAATTGGTGTATGGGTGGCCTGCAGCAGCTGGATTATCAGGGAAGTGAGAGAAGGGTTATTTAATCAATTATGCTTCAATTGACTATATCTCAAGCACTTCAAAACTAAATGCCACAAAAACTACAGAAGTCAGCTGTGGGCAAGTTGATTTAATTCTATTAGACTTTTTGTGAGTTCTGAAGACTCTTTTTAATTCGCCTTTCACTTTTTCTTTTTTTTTCTGCATTTCCCTTGAGTATCTACAGATGTTATCCAGTAAAAAAGAAGAAAAAAACAAAAAAACCCTAAAAAAGCTGAAAATCAAACTGTGCTGTCTAAACCTTCCTCAACTGTGAAATGGATGGCATTTGTGAGGTTATAACACTTGAGAACCCCAGAAAAAGTTATTCTACAGTAAAGTTTCAAAAGTTCCATCATTAAACTAATGTTTGAACAAAATATTTTTAAAAATACCATCAACAGAGAGAATATTTTCTTCTCTGAGGGTTGATTAAATGCTCAAAATCTCAGCTATTTGCTGAAAAACACTACTGTCACACAGGTTCTGATCTTATTCAGAAAATCTCCCAAACCTTTAAAAGTAAGTCATTCCTATCTAGTTAAGATTTCTATAGGAGGGAACAAAAATATATGTATTTGTTTTTTCAAAGACCATGTTCAATAGATACTGGGTGGGGAGAGGAGAGCTTGAGGTCAGAGAAGAGAGTAACAAGGCAGAAATAGAATAATTAAGTTCCTTCTTATAGTTTTCCCACTCCATATAAAAACTACATTTGTTTAGGTTATGTCCTTGTTTGAAAATATCTTGTTACTTGTTTCTTGCTGAAAATCATGACAAAGGTTCATAAAAATGGAATTTTTAAAATAAATCAGTTGTTTAATTATAGTGCTTGTATCTTGACATTTGGTTTCTGTCCAGACTGCCTCATTTTCTTGACAAATTTTACCCTCCCTTACTATCCATTATTGCATCTAATGTAGTTTGGCACTGGGAATGCTTTGTAGATAGCCTACAGAAACAACATTTCCTCCCATTACTCAGATGGGTTATTCAATAAGTGTAGCACAAGTGACCTTGTCACTCACATATTTTCAAATACACTTTCGATCTGAGCATTAATCAAAAGACTCTCTATTATTCTAAATCTAATAAAGATATCTTTATCTTAGATTCTGAGCACAACTCAGATAATAATAAGAGAACAGTATTTTGATTATTTATTCCAGAATCCAATTTCAGATTTCAAACTAGTGCCTATCTAAGACCAATAAGTTTCAGTAAAGTGCTGCAGTGGGAATTAAATTTAACAATATTTCAGTACTTGCACTTCTTCCTTGTAGTGACAGATGATTAAGCCTCCTAGATAAAATCTTTCAAAAGAAATAGAGGGGGAAAAGTATTTTTTATTGAAGTTTTAACAATTTTTGTCCTGGACAAAATGGAAAATTTCATCTAGGAAATTATGTACAGTTGTTTACATCAAAGTAAACACATGAACAAAAGTGAATACATGTTCTCAGTAAAGTAAAAGCATTTTCTTAGGGAATTTAAGTATCTATATCTTATGCATATGATATTACTCTTTTATTTTATTCTCATTAAACTAACATTCAAATGAGGCTTAAGTGAGAAAATGTCATTGTTCCAAACATATTATTTCTTAACAAACATATAGTAGAAAAACGCCACCAGCTTTTGTTTCTTGCCTTCTTGTAGTATGAATAATATCCTTTCAGTGATTTTGTTCTCGATGGACTCCTTCAAAGATTGTAGTAATCTGACTAAATGTACACTCCTTTGTATGAGTAGCCTGTATAGACAGCCTTTGCACTCTGCAGAGGAAAGGAGGACCTGAGAGCCTGGTGGACAAGCAGTTAACCATGAATCAGCAGTGTGTCTTGAGGCCAAAAAGGCCAGGGAATATCCTGAGAAAAAACATTGGCAGAAGATAGAGGGAGATGATCCTGCCCCTGCTCTACCCTGGTGAGGACACATCTGGAGTGCTGTCTCCACTTTTGGGCTCCTCAGCTCAAGACAGACAGGGAACTACAGGAGAGGGCCCAGTGTTGAGCTATGAAGATGATGATGGGACAGGAGCATCACTCTTATGAGGAGAGTCAGAGGGAGCTGGGACAGATTCTTTCTCAGTGTTGGCCAGTGACAGGACAAGGGGCAAAGGGCAAAAACTGGAACACTGGAATATCCATCTGAACATGACAAGAACCTCTTTACTGTGAGGATGACCAAGCACTGGAACAGGCTGCCCGGAGAGGTTGCAGAGTCTCTTTGGACATATTAAAAATCTGCCTGGAGGTAGTCCTATGCAACCTGCTCTGGGTGAAACTGCTTTATCAGAGGGGGTGCAGATGATCTCCTGAGGTCCCTTTCAGCCTCAAAAATTCAATGACTGTGATTCTGCTTTCTATTATGTTTCATCCTAGTCTACAGTTAACATCTAAACTAGATCTATTCAATTCTGGCTGAGTATATCTGTTTCGCTCTATTGACTATAAAATGAACCCAGACCAGGTAGTTCAAAAGTATATGCATATCCTTTAGGCAGTTAAATGAAATAAATCACTCAAATCAGACTTAAGGTAATTAGGCAGATGATGTCTTTGGTGCATTAGATTTATTTAATTTTGCTGTAATAATCCTAAGTATTTGTCTCTATTTTCTGTTTCAGGATTTTGCCTTTAGGATATAAATCTGCAGAACACACATTTTCCTTACCCCACAGCTGCTCTGTCAATGGTGCATGAATAGTTTTCATTTTGCCAATTCCACATTCCAAACCATCCCACCGCTTTGATTTACAATTGGCCAAATAAAGGATAATTTTTCTGCTGAAGATTAATAATTCAGAGTTCTTTTTTATTGCTTTCAAGACTGGAAATCCACATTATTTGTGTGATATGTCATATTTTACTCTTATTACCACTGATATCAGACTATGTTTTAGATTTCTAAAAAGAAGAGGTTTATTATAAGGAGATATTTATATATAAGTACAAAAGGTACTGCAGCCCAGGGCCTCTACTTCCTGTTCAGTAATACTTTACTATGATGTGTGACATTTCTCCCTCAGTATTTTCTGAAGAAATAGGAGCTGCAAGAAATTGAGTGATATGTTTCCAACATTTGAATAAATATTTTAATGGCATATTATATTTTATGGTCTGTAGTACCATATAGTCTAGAGTTCCATTTGGTTTAAACCCAAATCAACTGCACTGATAAGGTAGAAGTACTGTCAGTGCAAGGGCAGGCCAGGCTTACTGTGCTTACTACAGCAATTACATTGGCTGATTAAAAAAATATACGCATCTCATGAATCAGGGTGATGTTATTAATTTTCTTTATCTTAAGGAATATTTTAAGTACATGGGATTAGAAATTGACTCAGTCTCTAAACTGTGAAATATTGTCAGAATTTCAATAGCACTTGTTGGAATGCTTAGCAATGTACAAATTATTTCTCCTTTACTTTCTTAAGACTATTTTCTCCCTTTTAAATATTTTTTTAATTCCTTTTTAAATTTTCAGACATGACCTATAAGTATGCATCTGAGTTTAAGTATAGACTGTTCCATTATGTTCCCTGAACAGTTTTGTAGCTTGTTTTATGAAAGTCTTTTATACCTTCTTCCCTTGTGTACTAGTTGTAATTCACTTTCATTACAGCAGTTTAGCTGTAAATTGTACCTTTCAAGTCTGCATCCTTTTTAAGACTCCCTGAAATAGTCATGTAATGGTTTTTTATATTGCTTATTAGCATGAATTCAGTACTGACCAGTAGCATGCCCCCAGAAGCACTTGGTTGCCAAGGGCCCATATGTCTTGCACTTGATATATGTGAAGCTATTCCTACAGAAGTAGGTAAACATATATATGTTTACATGTGCAGTCTGTTTCAGTGAGCTGTCTCCAGACAAGTACTAGTGCCGTTCAGGAGCCTGGCAAATCAAACTCTTCTTCCAGCCACCAAAATAGATAAAACTCTTCTTCTTTGGTAAGAAACTCTTTTAGCAGCATGGATGAGGAGGCATGCTGTGCTGGAGAAAGTGCTAAGGATTTCATTGCATTGAAAAATTTACCTGATAATCCATTATGGGTATGGAGACAGTGTTTTCTACACGACAATGCTCTGGAACTCCTGGGTGTGAACTAAATCACTGGGGAATCTGCATAACTTGTCTGTGAATATGTTCTGCAGATGAAGAAATTAATTCACTTGAAGAAAAGCAAGATCTCATAAAGATTATTTTTCTGTGAGTCTGTACTACTTTAAAGAAGTATTCCAAGTCCTGCACTTCTAGCTGGTTTGTGTTGAATGATACTTCAGCTTGGACTCAAGTTGTCTATCCTCTCTGGCTTTTCTAGCTCATTCACTGATAATTTACAGTTGAACATACATCATAGTAATAGATCTGATTTTAATATTTGAAAAAAATTTCCTCCTTTTCCATCTAACACCACAGGAACAGAGTGTTTAATGACAATACATATGTGAGTTTCTGTGCTGACCAGGCACACATTTGCAATTTCCCCACTAGCTTATTTTGCTACACTGTGATCTATTTACAATATATTGACATGCATTGAAGCAGAGGATGGTAACTCAACTGCTTGCTTATACCAAATAGTCCTATCACAAACAGGTACATTAAAAAATTCCCCTCTAGAGGGGCATTTTTTTCCTGCTTCATTTTACATTACAGCAGAATTTCAGGAAGACATATTTCAATTTACAGAGTTGTAGTCTATTTTCTATACAGTATTTATTTACAAAATTATATATAGAGAGGAGTACTACAGAAAACACGTTCAACATACAAAGCATATATTTTTCTACCTCTGAGTTATGGCAAAACCAGGTTCATAGGAGAGGATTCATCTGACCACTTGTGCACATCTGTCATCAGACATCTACTCTACGTAAATTGCACTAGACCCTCTCAGTAATTAGAGGAGAAAGTCAGGCATTTCCAGAGTGTGATTTATCAGATGTATGAAAGTAGTGTCCTTTAAAGTACAATGAATCTTACAGAAATGATTTTTTTTCCTAGCTACAGAGTGCAGAAGCATCTTTGATAACCACCTCAAATATAAACAATGATATTAGAGACCTTTACATTTCAACAGATGAAACATGCACTTATTTTGTATTCAATTCTTCACAGTGTTTTCCATTTAGCTGGGCACAAACTAAAATCTCAAAGATTTTAAACTCTGCTAAAAACAATTAGGACATTGATTTTAAAATATGAATAAAAAACAAAAAATACAATGTAATGAAAGTATCTAAGGCAGGAGACCAGGTGTGAGAGACGGTTTGAGATTCATCTGCCTCATGGCCATCGCCTAGGACAGAGACTGTGGGACAGAGACTGAGACCCTGGCCCTGGCCTGACTAAGGTAGGATGCCTGTGAGAGATCCTGGCTCTGACCTGAGCATTGCCTGCAGGTGCGCCCTGGGATGTCTGCCAAGTATTGCCTGCCTGCTGCTGGAGCTTGCCAAGCATTGTCTGCAGACCTNTCTCTTTTCCTCTTTCTCCCATCTATCGCATTATTGATTTAATAAAGGAGTAGTGTTTTGATTCAACTTGAGTTTTCCCTGTATTTTTGCACCCTGAGATCAGATAACGAACCATCACGACCCCCGCTTGTATTGAGTGGATCGTGACACCAGGGTATAGACTGGTAGTAGATTGAGAGTTAATAGGAAGCATGAAAGAACGTGGTATTTGAGAATTTGTGGTTTCATTTCACTTCCTCACATTAGGCGCTAATTTAGTGTAGTGGGTTGAGTTTATCTACTCATTTTCTGTTGTGAGATAAGGATTAGGAGAAATGTAAATCAGGTTCAAAACTTTAAAAGTATAAAGATAGTTTTATTAACAGAACTAAAAGAAAAATAATAAGAGTTAGAATACACCTTCAAACTCCCTTTTCCCTCCCCAACTTATTTCTCTTTCTTTACCAATAACTCTTTTTTCATCAACAACATAAAGAGACAAAACCTAGAGACTTTAGTCAGTTTATGACCTTTAAAATAGGCTTTTATCAGTTCAGTTGGGAGAGGAGTCTCTCCTGTCATGCCATGCAGACTTTGTCACATGAACACAGTTTCAATTCCACAAGCAAATCAGCTGCCCAGAAAACAAAATCTGTTTGCAGTGTGAGAGTCCTTCCCTCGACATACAGTTCGTCCTGCAACTGTTTTTGAGGACTCATTTCTGCTTACTAGGGTATTATTTTAAGGATGAACTGTTCTAGCAGGAAAGCAAAGGGTCCTCTCTTCTCTCTTGAGATCCCCAGAAGCAAGGTTTCTCTTCTGTTTTTGGGAGTAGAAATTCTCTTTCATTTATCCCTGGAGTAAGAATTTATTTATCCCTTCTCCGTGGAATGATTTCTCGTTATCACAGTTACTTTAACATTTACTTGCTTCAGCATGAGTGCCTTTGCTCAGGCTGTAGTTAGAACGTTGCATCCCTCCAATTCATATATGAGTTACAAGGATTAGCTTGATATATCTTAGTTCATTACCATGGCTTTACAGAAAGAATTCAGCTTAAAGCATCTCCTCTTTCTCCTCCCACTGAGTTTTTTGGTCCCTTCTTTACTGACCTCGGTGTCTCCATGCTGGTTTCTTCTGTGTCTTTACTTTTCTGAGTCCATCTGTGCATGTAAAGAGTTGTAATTTCTGCCGGGCAGTAGCTGAAGCTGCTGCACTTTTTCTGAGTCCATCTGTGTTCTGAAAGAGTTGTAATCTCTGCCAGACTCTGTTGCTGGGCAATGGCCAGACCTGCATTCCTTTCCCAGGGAGAGGAGGAGTGTGGGGGGCCGCGGTACTCAACAGCCAGGTCAGGATTTCAGTGGTGGTGCTCCCAGAGGTCGGGAGGGGAGTGGGGGAGCTGTGGCCTCAGCAGCGGCAGCGCTCCTGGAGAGAGGAGAGGGCAGAGCGGCCGGGATCTCTGCCATGCCTGGCCCCGGCCGAGTAGGCCCGGCTGGCTCGGGCCCAGCCAGCCTGGCCGGCCGCACGGGCCCTGCTGCTACCTGTTCTGAAACCGGAGGCCAAGAGGGCAATACTCGGGCTTCTCTCTTTTAAAATGTGAATCACAGAAGCGGACTCAGTTTTTTAGGTGGCTACACAAAGTGTCTCTCTTAAAACTAGCTAGTTACTTGGCTCTCTCAGTCTTGCAGGAAACTGTGTCTGTAGGAATCTGTAAAAATCCTTACAGGTAAAAAATTACTATCTGCAGAAAGTTGTAAGAGTCCTGGCAGGTAAAAAATTACTTTTTTTCAAACCAGGACACCTACACTGTGTTCCACCAGATATTTTTGTATGTGAAAGAAAAAACACTGCATCACAGCTGTAATTTTTAATGCCTACTTGTCTGTGGTGCTATACAGTGTTGAGCAGTTCATTATGAAACATAAAAAACTGCTGGTAGTTTGAAGAGCATTTTTTTGACAAGCAAATAATTTTAGTAGTCTGAGTTTTTCCTTAGGAATTACAAAAGCTTAATAAGAACTACTAAAGACATGACACATGAGGCAAATTTACTGCAAAAAGACTTGCAATGATCATTTATTTGACAGGGAAGCATTAAAAACAAGAAAGGACAAAAGACACCTGGGTGATTATTTAAGTGTGCAGGCAGAGTGCAAAACCAGATAATCTTTAATCCATCTGCAATGAATCTCAACAGTACACTTGAATGAACTCTTATTTGGTATTGATTTTTTAGACATGAATTATTTCTCTAAAGAGAAACAAAATCTTAGAGGAAAAAGTCAAACTTTTAATTCTAAATTTATATAAATGAGTGTATCTTAATGAGGCACCATATTCATATTCCAGGAACTTTCTTAGACACATATATATTACACATATCATTAATTCATCCAAGACTTGCAACTCTAAAAGGTGTACAAGCCAAAGTATAGTTCCAGTAGAGGCTGTAAACAACATAATGTACATTGTCTAATGACTGTGATTTCAGCATCTTCCGTGGTACATTAAGTGCCCACTTTCCAAACAATTTGTGCTTGGAGACATGCATTCTTCAGAATGATATTCACAATAAACAGTAATTGACAACTGTAGAGATCAGGAGACTTTATAAATAGATGATGAATCTAAACATCTTAATTCACATCCTGTAACTAGTTCCTGCATACCAAGCTAAGTGCCAGGAGGCATCACTTTGTTCTGTTGATGCAGTTAAAATCAGAGAGTGTTGGTTAAAGTACTACCTTAAGCCATAAAAGGCATAAAGAGTAATCCTTAGATTTTCAAAGTCAACTTTTTCAGGTTCTGTTTCTGACAGACAACCTTCTCAATCCTTATCTCACCACATGCACATTTTTGCACTGAACTTCACAATTCTCGGAAGACTGCCCAAACAAAAGATATGTAGACTTTGAGGGTAAAAGCAGACTGAGATGGTAGAATAAAAGGGGGTTGGTACTTGTAGTATCCTCCTGTTTATGCAATTCCATTTGGGATAAAATTATTAATAATTCATTGGACCAAAGACAAAGAATAGAAATCTTTAATATTTTGATTAGGACAGAATCTGGGATTCCAGAATTAATTTTTTTTCCTCAATCATTTTTGGCACATTTTTCATCTAAAAACTGACGCATCAAGTGCTCCAGCTGACCTTCACTGTAAATATCCAACCCAAAAATCTTGTTTTAACTTCAATTTCCTTGTGCAAAACAAAACACTTTCCACAGGAGAGCTCAACAAACCACTAACAAATGGATCACAGTTTCTTTTATGACAGATTAATTGCCTTGTGAATACAGGAGAAGCAGCAGATATATCTTGACTTTCAAAAGTCTTTCATAGTTCAGTTTTTATATGCAAGCTAGGAAAACATCTAGATGAAAAAAACATATGCTGGATGCAAAATGTGTGACCATAGAGTGAAAGAACAAGACAGGATTAACATTATTTTCTTCCTACCCTCTAAATAATGCTATTAGAACTATGCCTGGACTGATGATTGTGTTGACTGTTGTTGAAGGCTACGTTTTAATTTGTTGAAATAAATCTAAATAGTATATAGATTAGATACAGCACACTAGATATGCCAAGAACAATTTACCATCTCATAACTACCAAAGAAAAATGTATAAATGGACAAGAACATAACTCTTTACATACCTTAACTATAGATTACATTCAATGCTGTAGGACTTAAGACTTTCTGGTCTTGCAGTAAATGTTACAGCTAACACCTGCATCGTGTTTAGCTTTTCAATCTCACAAGCAATAGGTCTTTTTTTATTGGTGGCAGATTTTTTTTTATTATTGATTATTTTTGTATCTCTTTCTGTGAATTTAAGTAAGACAAAATTAATGAAATGAATCTTGTGCTTGGAGAAGGAAAGAAATACCTTGCATTAACGTGTTTTTTAATTGTGAATTGATCTTGAAAATAATCAAGATTTTTTTTTATTGCTTCTATTGAAAACTTCTGTCATCTCGGGATGGTAATATCAGCCCCAGTCTTTATTACAAAACCAGGGATCCTTTGATCTGATCCCCAGACACTGAAGTCAGTGAAAATAAAACTGAGACAAGGAATTCAACTAAATTCTGGTCCAGAAAGTGATCTGACAGCAGATTTCACAAAACTCTTGCCTCCTATATTGTTGAAGGAATGCTTTGCTGCATACTAGCCCAGATGGAGTTTTTCAAAGAACTGTGCATGGTAAATAACATTAAATATGATTGAGAGTTTGCTATATAAGGACTACTTGCAAAACATTGCAGGGAAAAAAAAACAACCATAAGTGCTGCTGAGTTGGTTTTAATGTTTTGTCCTAGTGCAAATTTAGAATACATTGTGTATGGAATATTAGCTTTAATCATATAGATATGTAAAGTAAAATCTAGCTGAATACTTTGGATGCTTGTAAGAAACTAAAACCTTGTTTGTAGGCAGTAGTTGTCTACAGTTGAAATATCCAAGGGCAGATGTTTTTCATTTCATCTGGACAGCTGAGTATTTAACAGAAAATTGTATCCTTTTCTTCTCAGGAATGATCCTAGTTATGCATGGCTGTCTCCTAATAACCCGAAGATAGACGTGTAACTTTTAGGCTGTAGATTTTCCAAGGGTTCAATGTATCTTGATTAATGAATGTTCTGAGCTCTGGAAAAGTGAGTTGTTGCTAACTGGATAAAAATAAATGGACCCATGATGTTTGAGAATATAATAATTCCCATCCACATTAAGTCCTCAATTCTGTTGCAGAGTGTGGGCATCCAGGACTGATGAAGCAATATATATCTCTCTGGGGTTGGATTTGGCTGGGTTGATGGAAGGGATGAGGATGGTTCTCCTAGTCTACAGAACAGTTTCAGGATGAACTTTGAGGAATTAATTATAATTCATACTGTCCTTAATAGCATTCAGGTTTCTCTCTAGCAGTACTTGAGCTACCACCTGTCCCTCTTTATCCTTCCTATGGTGGCACAATAATGTATGCTACTGTGTACACTATCAAAAAATGGTGTTGATGGAGCCAAAATATGTAAATGGAATAGGCTAGTGAACAAAGATTGATTGGATTGTCAGCTCTTCACCCAGTGAGAGAAATATCAAATCTGAGACCATATTTTGATGAGACTGGACAATTATCTTGTTAAGAGTCCTTCAGATGTCATTTGAGAAACTGATGCAACTGTGACTTTTGAGCTGGCTCAGATTTATTTTTCTTTCCTGAAAGCTTGAGATTTTGCTATTAACTCAACAATAGAGGATCAAAGAAAGCCTATGGTTTTGATGTCCTTGATTTTGAAGTCTGAGATCAGACCCAGGACACTGGCTTAACCACAAATGGTGTTTAGAAATCCTCATGATGTAAAGCAAGACATGGTTGATGTTTTTCTTCTCATATCCTTGCCATATGTAGATTCACATAAAAAAAGGAAAAAAAATGTAATATTTCCATGAAAGGTTCTGGACATCAAACTGTATGTCTTCTTATACTAACTGTAGAATAACAGAAAATGCACTATTTAAACTTAGATAACTTTCATGTTCATTACTAAAGTGCAACAGATAAATTTGCAGTAACAATAACAAACAACCAAACAAAACATAAAACAGCTAAGACTTTGTCCAATGCCCATTGAAAAGCTGTTCAGGTATATCAGTTCTAAACAATGGTATGTTTAGCTAATATTTTTCCTTTAAAGAGAAAATGCTACTGAACTTACTTTACACTTGTATACATTTCCTAGACAGTAAAAATGAATATACATATGCAAGGTATAGTTGTTAACGGGATACAATGAATAATGCATTATCAGCTTAATATTCAATTAATACCAACACTTCTGACCCATTGGAAATAGACAATGCTAACAAGTTAGCATGCATTGAAGTAACCATAAAGTGAGTGAGGTCTAACTGAAAATTAATAAAAGTGCTCTAAGTGATAATTAGCATTCAGGAAAAGATTATGTAGAAAACAGGTGTGTTGAAATGGAAACCAATCAAGTAGTCCAAATGTTACAGGATTTGGCAAACGCTGTTATTCCAGAATGAACTGCAAGTAGGTGTCCCTGACCAGACCCTACTTCCTGTTCAGCATTTTGCCATTTTTACTGAAGACATTGCTAAAGCAGAGTCAGTCTCTAACTGGAAGGATCTTGTTATTCACTCAATGATGGACCATGTTTTAAAGACCTTGATTTTTGAAGAGTTGGGTCAGACTCTGTTCACTGGCTTAACCACAGATGATGTATAGAAATCATAAGACAAAGCAATAGATGTCCTAGGTGTGTTTTTCTTCTCATGTCTGTGCTACCAGTAGTGTTTTTTAATAATTTTGTAGTATTAGCCATAATTATAAATCAAACCCTCAAATAATCTTACTCGTCTTGTAGTTGTATTATAGACTGGAATGTTGATGTTTGTAAGAATGTATTGGAAATTCCTTGATCTGCCGATCTGCCGATCTGCCTNTTTTTTTTTTTCTTTTTTGATGAACATGGCTGCATGATTAAGTTCATAATTTATATTCCTTTTTAAAATTTGCACTTTCAAACAACTTGTCTGCTAATAATACAGCAGACTCCAGACAATTCTAATTCATGAATTAACATATTTGGAAGAAAGGGGAAAGAAGTGTATCAGCAGCCAAAAAAGTACAAGTAGCTGTTCAAAAGAACAAACCAAAGGTGCTGGCTCAGCTTTCGTCTTGATTGCACAAGACAGAATATATTGAACAGGATCCAGCCAGAGTTTAACCAAGTTATATAAGAGCTGAGCTATGTGACTCTAAGTCAAGTCAGGATCATAAATAATTGTAATTAAAGCTAAAATAAATCATTAAAAAGAAGAATATAGAGAAAACATAGATCCATTGATTAATGAGAAAGATGAATTGATGAATCATGGTACAGAGAAGACTGACGCAATTGTGACTGTTACCTAACATGGTCATGCATAAAAGAACAACATTATCAAAACATAGGTCCAAATAGGAAAGCAATATGTTAGACTGTGTACTTTTATAAATATTCTAACTCAGTATGACTAGTTTAAATTCACCTTGAAGATCTGAAAGGATTACATGAAACCATTTGATCTATTATTTATTAAAATTAGACATGATATGCCCTGACACAACTTTTGAGAAAAATGTGTTCCAGACCAAACTAAGAATCCATGGACAGATGGCATTAGAAATAAATTTAAAGCTTACTACAGCTTCTTTACCAACAACTTGATTTCAAACTGGGAGGACATTTTAAGCAAGATCCCATTGTAAATTTCCCAAGTACTGTTCAATAGCTTTGTTAATTACTTGAATGATGGAATACACAGTGCATTTCTACACTCTTGGTACAGCATCTCCATGTGAAGGAACAAAGCATAAGAACTCAGAATGACTCTGGAAAAATGTCTGATATCAATACAAATAAATTCTATAAGGGCAAGTTTATGTTCTACACTTACTGAAGAAAAGATCCAGAGTATAAACGTAAAATGCTGCTGAAATGAATAAGCAGTCATACTGTGATTGAAAAAATGGGTTAAAAATTGAAGAGTTATAAGCAATGTGATGCTAATAAAAAATATTAGATAAAATTCTGAAATATATTAAAAAGTAATGTCATTAATAAGACATGAGATGAATATTCTACTTCTTTTGATACTGAAAAACCCTTAAGGAGTGTCTTATAATCACTTTGGGGCAAAGTAGTTTAAGAAAGGTATAGAACAAATTAGAAAGCCAAAGGAGGATGAGAAAATAATTTTTCATTTTAGTTTTCAGCAATAATGATTTACGTGTCATGCAAAATGTTCTCATTCCAAAGACAGACATGCACTGGAATATTTTACTTACATAGAAATTGCAAAATGCTTTTCAATGATGATTTTTAGAGAAGTGTCTGTGAAAGGACCTGGGGTCTATTGAACATAGTTTGAAGAGATTAATAGGAATAAACTCTGGATGGATATGTATTTCCATGATTCTACAATGTTTTGCCTTATTGTCATCTTCTTCCCACTTCTGAAATGTCAGTGCTTCAATGATACTTCTAGTATTCAAAAAATTTATCCGGAGTATTTTGACTACATCTACCTTAGCTTGTCATCATCTCTATGACCTTCTATATAAGACAGGACATAATTCTACACCAGTGATATATTCTTTGTGGCTGAAATGTATTTGAATTCCATATTTGAATTCCTCAGCTATACTAATGACATCAGCAGGTTGGTTTGATACATTTAATCAATCCTTTACACAGCTTTGATTCTGAACAATGATGCACCTCCACCAAGAATACCTCCAACCTTGTTCAGCTCTCTGAGCCACTTCAAGTTTATCCTGTTTATTTAATGAAGAAATACAAGATATTGTACTACCTATAACCTACATTATAGGTTGGTCTAAAGATCAGGACAGAGAAAAAGTAATGTCACACTACTGATAGGTTCAAAATACCATCCCAGACACTTCTCAAATAAGAACATTACTCTAAAAAATGGTTTTTATCTTTCTAGTGTGATACAGACTGTAAATTTACTCTTTTTACTCTCCATCACTGCTATGTGTCTTAAGAAGCTTGGGCCAGAAGAAAATCCCTATAGGAGGAGAAGTAATCTAATATACCAACTGAGTGAAAATTTGAGATACTGCAGGACGACGCAGAGGATTCTACAGTCATGTGGCAAGAGGCTTTGGTTTAAGCAAAGTGTCAGAATCTGGTAAGAACTTGGCATTTCATTGCAAATAAAAAGGTTGCTAACTTGACTAAAACAAGTGTTAGATGCCAAATATCAACTGAAAGAGAAGGGGAGGTGTGGAAGAAAAAGAGAAAGGAATGACAATTGTTATTAATTTTTTTTCTAAATTTTTTTGTCTAACCAATTTAAGTGTTTAGTCAAGAGACTCTTAGGAAAATGAATGGGAACACATGACACATTTCATCCACTTACACCCCATATTGTCCCAGCTGTTTTCAGGTCAAGCAATCTCCTGACCTTTTACTATTTGCAAATTTAATAACCACCATTGAATCTCCCTTCCATGTTCTAAATAAGTGACTTTCTGAACCCTTGAAATTATCAATTAAAAAAAAATCTATTTAAAATTATTCTAGGCTATACTGCAATAAAACCAAGTTTTATGGGCTCAAAGACTTCTTGTTTTACCTTTGATTTATTAAATTTCACTACTGCAAATTCTCCTCATATTTTCATGACCCTGTGCACTAAGCAAAAGAAATTTGACCAGAGACAACTAAATATCAAATAAGAAAAGTAAACACTCATAATAATGATGATGATCTAATTCTGATGAAAATGGGATCATCTAAATTATCTAAACTACCTTTTCTTTAGTGAATTATTGTTCCTTATATTAAATTTTATGAGTGTATTTAATCTAGATAACATAATACTCATTGTTCTAGCACATCTTCTGGCTTTAACCTTACTGTAATGGATTTCCTAAGAGGCTGTTGTTTCTTGGTACAAAGATTTGCAGTCAATGCTGTCGATTTTCTTTACTTCTCTTAATCCCTGAGAACCCTAAATCTATGAAAAAGATAATCTGGAATGCAGCAGCTGTGGGAGTTTCCTGTTTAGTTTTCCACAGACTAAAACAGTAAAGGAAGAGTAAGAGAAAAGAGGAATTTAAAATTTCCAAATTCTTTACATTGCAGTTTGTTTTCATCTACTTGATCTTCTGCATAGAAGGAAATAAAAAATATGTGAAATAGAATGATTAAAATAACAGGGCTATGTGGCCGGAAACTGAAAAAAGTCTTCTGAATTTGCTTTGTTTTTGTGACAAACTCTTGCTGAAGAGTAAGATATGTTCCCTGTCTGTAATAATAAAAATAATCTTGCTCAATACTGGTAAAAAGAAAACCACATCAGGATGAATTAAAATAAGCCTCTTGCTTATTGAAGGACTTTTTGAACAACTTGTTCAACTGTTTTGTTGAACACTTTTTTCGTAGAATCACAGAATGGTTTGGGTTGGAAAAGACCTTAAAAGTAATCTAGTTTCAATGACCCTGGCATGGGTCGAGACATCTTCCATTAGACCATGCTACTCAAAGCTCCATCCGACCTGGTCAGAAAAATTTCCAGGGACCAGGATCCCCAGCTTCTCTGGGCAACCTATTCCAGTGCCTCACCACCTTCAAAGTAAAGAATTTCTTCCTGACATCTAATCTAATCCTGCAGTTTTTCATCTTAAAGCCATTCCCCCTTGTCCTTTTACTACATGCTCTTGTAAAAAGCCCCTCTTCAGATTTTTTTGTAGGTCACCTTAAAGTACTGGAAGGTTATTCCCTGAAGCCTTCTCTTCTCCAGGCTGAACTCTCTTAGCCTGTCCTCATAAGTGAGGTGACATTTTCATTGCTTTCTCTGGACCCACCCTTTCTCTTTTTTTACTCCTTGGATGTGCTGAGTGTAAGAGAAACTCTGTCCTGGACAAAATGANCCCGCTCAAAGCTCCATCCGACCTGGTCAGAAAAATTTCCAGGGACCAGGATCCCCAGCTTCTCTGGGCAACCTATTCCAGTGCCTCACCACCTTCAAAGTAAAGAATTTCTTCCTGACATCTAATCTAATCCTGCAGTTTTTCATCTTAAAGCCATTCCCCCTTGTCCTTTTACTACATGCTCTTGTAAAAAGCCCCTCTTCAGATTTTTTTGTAGGTCACCTTAAAGTACTGGAAGGTTATTCCCTGAAGCCTTCTCTTCTCCAGGCTGAACTCTCTTAGCCTGTCCTCATAAGTGAGGTGACATTTTCATTGCTTTCTCTGGACCCACCCTTTCTCTTTTTTTACTCCTTGGATGTGCTGAGTGTAAGAGAAACTCTGTCCTGGACAAAATGACATGGGTTTCAGCACAGTGTCATCTACCACTGTGAACATAATTGCTGGAGGAGGAAACTTGATATTTGGATCATATTATGTTGATGTACATTGAGCGGGTAGTGGTCTTTCTCCTGCCCGAGCAAGTTTGGGATTAGGAAGTTTATGGAAGCTCAGTCATGATGAAAGAGATTTAGTTTAGCAGGCTTGAGGAAGATATTCAAAATATATTGAAACTGGCAGGAAGTTTTTTTCATTAAAAACAAGTGGGGCCACAGGAGAGCTCTGGTATGACAGTGAATATGCTGCTGCAATGATAACATGGTGTGTGCATTGTAATGCATACAGAAGTATGCTATTTTCACAACACAGTCATACTAATTGAAGTCAAATCATAATGCTCTGATTTTAGTCCCTGTCCTAGGACAGAATCCAGGCAAAGCCATGAGATTAATAGATTTTTAGAAAATGTGATTTACAAGGAAAGAATGAAACAGTTTATTCTGCTGAAAGAAACTCTCGTTGGGGCACAGTCACAGAAAAAGTAGCTACAAATAGGAAGAAACCAACCTGTTTTAATGCACACTGCTAACAGAAAGAAAAGGAAGAGCATGAGTTAACAAAAGCGCTAGTTTCCATTATTTGAGCCTCTTAAAAACAAGTTAGACAAGTATCTGTAAAGAATTATTCAAGCACAGTCAATCCTACTGGAAAAGTAGAGGATTGGCTAGCTGACTTTTGAAGTATTCTTTTCTTTCTAGACATATCTCTCCATTATTTCTAAGTATATATCTGTCTTCTTTTGGTCCAACATTGGTTATCTCAGGCTCTGTGCTGGTTTTGGCTAGGGTAGAGTCCGTTTTCATCACAGTAGCTTTAGGAGGCTGCATCTTGGATTTGTGCTGAAAGCAGTGTTGAAAACTGCATACAGTTTTCACTAACAGGGATGTTATAGCTGCTGCTGAGCAGTGCTTGCACAGTCAGAGCTTTTTCTGTTCCTCACACCACCCTGCCAGTAAGTAGTGAGCAGGCTGGGGCTACAGAAGCACTTTGGAGGTGAGAAAACTAGGACAACCGACCCCATGTGATCCAAGAGATGTTCCATACTCATATCCCTTTCTGAACACGTGGCATCATGCTCAGTATATAAGGAAGGGGAAAGAAGAAGGAAGGGGGGGGATTGGAGTGATGGTATTTGTCTTCTTCAGTGAACATCTAAGGGAGCCTGGCTGTGTGGGACTTGGTTTCTGTCTGTGGTTAAACCACAACTGTTGCCCCTTGCACACCTGCCAGCAGAACAGATATTTTCATCTGCTGTAGTACTTGAGCCAATAAAAACAAAATGCTTTCTAAATATCCCTGAGAAC
>VZTR01029575.1:2543-15789 GCA_013400775.1 Chaetops frenatus | reverse complement strand
TTATTGTGCATTTGCACCCCAAAAAGCCAATTGCATCCTGGGCTGAAAAAAATTAACTGTGCACAGTAGGTCACGAAGAAGGTGGCTCTCCCACTCCACATCACTCTCATAAAACTTGGCCTGGAGTAACATATCCAGCTCTGGGCTCCTCAGTAAAAACAGAAATGGACCTATTAGAGCAGGTCCAGAGAAGGGCCACAAAAGTGATCAGCAGAACACATATCCTCTGTAGAAAGGCTGAGAGAGAGTTGGGGTTGTTCAGCCTGAAGAAAAGACTTCAGGGAGACCTTATTGTGGCCTTTTAGTATATAAAGGGGGCTTATAAGAAAGACAGAGACATACAAAGAAATACTTTTATTAAGGCCTGTAATGGACAAGTGACAGTATTTTTTAAGCGGTAAGAGGGCAAATAGGTTGGAACCAGAGAAGAAATATTTTATGGCAAGGGTGGAGAGACATTGAAGAAGGTTGCCCAAAGAAATTGTGGATACTCCACCACAGGCAGTGTTCAAAGTCTGGCTGGATGGGGCTTTGACAATCTGTTATAATGGAAGATGTCCCTGCTCATGGCAGAAGGATTGGACTAGATAATCTCTGATGTTCCCTTCAGCCTCAAATATTCTATGATTCTCTGATTCCATGAATTTGTCACATAGCTTTTAACTTATTTAGAGCAATATAAAGTTTTCCTCTCAATCTTCATATGTTATAGTAATTTGCTAATGGAATCTCCATCCTCACAGCTGTCTTGTGTAACCACAATATATCTAAAATCACCAACAAATAATCCCTGAAGTTTCAGAGTAGTCCAAAGGAATTAGCCACCTAAATTCTATATAATTAAATTAAATATGTGTACCTAAAATTTCAAAATCCCCGTCTGAGAAACCATCTGGGATTCCTTAAAATGGTCTAGCTTAAAAACACAGTTCACTACATTCAGCCCTTGGCAATATCTCAGAGAACTAGACACTGATCAGATTTCATCTCTATGAAGAGTTTCTGTACTGTGAGCCTCTTATGTAATCAAATCCCATAGATAGGTCCCATTCTCAAGTCTAAATAGGTTAAGGTGCAAAAACTGAGGGAAAAAGTTACAAGGCAACAAAAACCAAAGCCAAAACATGTCTGTCTAAAGTAATAGAGAAAAAGAACCAGAACCTGTGAGTTTCACTCCAGTTTTATGAATGACAGGACCAGCAACTATGAACTAAAGCCTTTTCTGTATAGAAAATATGCAACTACAAAACATCTTTAAATTATTAAAGTTAAATGAGATATGTTGTTCCAGTTGAATTAAATGGTAGTTGCACCTTGACTACACCTAGGGGTACTCCTATATTTGCATGATACACTTTGAATGTATACACACATATAAAGGATCTATATTAGCATGAAAGCTAATATGAAGTTAATATTCAGTATTAGCACTGAATTAAATAAATTGAATACCCCAAGCAATCAAAAAACATGAATTGTCTGAAAAGTTCAGAGAATGTTTAGAGTCTTCTCTCCATAGCTGAGAATGCCAAGATTTGATGCACATTTTCAGTTTAACAGAGGAAAGATTGAGTGTGAAGCTGATTGTCATTCCAGTCAACATTGCCCTTATTGATTTTAGCTAGAACTCTCTTCTGCTGTCAGAATCAGTTTATATTCAAGTGTGTCATATTATCTAATGACAAATGTGGGCAGCATTGAGATATGGTCAGTATGACTAGCAAGCAGTGACCTTGGTTAAAGATGTGCCTACTTATTAATTTCCTACTGGAGATATTTTACTTATTAATTTTCTTCTTTAATACCATTTAAAATTAAAATAATATCAGTAATAGTTAATCCAACCAGTAACATTTTCATGAGTAAATATATGTCCCTAGAATAGACTGATTTTAATTTAAGTAGTACTGTGAATTTCTCTGCCAAATCAGTAGCAAAATAGCCTGGAGTGGACTCTTCTAGGTCTTCCCTACCACCTTCTTTTTCAAGTATCTTGTGTATTTATAAAAGATGCAGGATTGACACAACCGTGAAATTAAATCTGCAATTTATTTTTCAGCTATAGAAAATGCAAGTTGAGAACTGACATCCAAACTCTTTGTGCATAAGCTAGGCACTGTCTTCATTTTCTCTCCACAGGACCAGCTTTATGAGTGTGTGTGTTTCTTCTCCAACTCTGTTAATTTTTAGATATTTCTGTAGAAACTGCTAGTTAAGATGTTGGTTATGTTGTCTATCTGTAATGTTGACACCTCCCCATCAAATAAGGCATGGTTGATTAATTTAGCTGGTTCATTTTTAAGTATCTTTATTCTGAGCTACAACACATTCTGCTATGCCTCATATTTTGATAATGAAATAGCTATAGTGCCTTTATTAAATTTGCATTCTATTTTGTATATAAATGCATATATATAATTGTACACAATGCATGTGTATATACATCCATAATATATATGTATGTGTATATGTATACATCTATCTAAAATATAAAGCCAAGGAGAATTAAAAATTAATGCTATTTGTTTCTATAGAAAATATCTTTTGTAGAGCAGAGAATAAACAAAATTATTCATACAGCACTTACCATACCTTTACTGTGGTTTATATTGTCTTGTACAGGATGTATTATTAGTGAATTAGTTCATTTACAGGATAATGCAGCGCAATCAAATAGATAAGGGTATAGTCCTGGTTATGTATCACATTACATTTGAACTGCAAAGTAGTACTGCTCCATGTTGTACTTTAAAACAGTTTACTACACAAAGAAATGTTACTCAAAGTTTACTAATATTAGGTCAGCTCCTAAGATGTATAAATCAGTGAAACTCCAAGGAATATGAGTGAGCAGTGCCCTGGCAGCCAGGAGGGCCAACCCTGTCCTGGGGGGCATCAGGCAAGGGAGGGGATTGTCCCACTCTACTCTGCACTGGGCAGCCTCACCTCGGTTGCTGAGGGACAGGTTTGGGTGCCACAATATAAGAAAGTTATTAAGCTATTAGAGAGCATCAAAAGGAGGGCTACAAAGATGGGGAAGGAAGGGCCTTGAGGGGAAGCTGTATGAAGAGAGGCTGAGGTCACTTGGTCTGTTCAGCCTGGAGGAGACTGAGGGGAGACCTCACTGCAGCCACAACTTCTTGTGAGGGGAAGAGGAGGGGCAGACACTGATCTCTTCTCTGTGGTGACAGTGACAGGATCCGAGGGAATGGCCTGCAGTTGTGTCAGGGAAGGTGTAGGTTGGGTATTAGAAAAAGATTCTTGACCCAGAGGGTGTTTGGGCTCTGGAACAGGTTCCCCGGGGAAGTGGTCACAGCACCAAGCCTGACAGACTACAAGAGGTGTTTGGAGAATTCTCTCGGGCATGTGGTGTTCCTCCTGGGGATGGTTCTTTGCAGAGCTGGGGATTGGACTCGGTGATCCTTATGGGTCCCTTCCAACTCAGCATATTGTGTGATTTTGTGATTCTGTGATTTGTCCAACTATCAATTATACCAGCTAACTTACTTACACCAGTAAGTCTACAACTTACTAAATCTACAAACTGGAATGATTGTTCTATAGCCATCCATTTAAATATGTATTGTTCAGCTAATATAGTAATACATTTTAGTGTTACACTTTCATTTTACACCACTTAGCTGGCTAAAATTGATAAAAAGGTTATTGTTGAGAAAGTCACTTGGCCGTGTGAATATCAGATGTTATGAAGAGTGATTAAGCGCCTAATTTAAAACTTCTACAAAAAGGAAAGGGAAATAGAAATGTTCCTCATAGAATGTTTGATTGGTGAAATACAGCATCTTGTATAATTTCTTTGGCAAATTCTACATTCTAAACAAGAAGACAAAACTACTTTAGACAGACATTAGATACAGAATGCAGAGAGAATCAGAAATTAAGAGATAAATGAAAAGGAGGAAATATTTTTACTGTGGATTTTGAAAAAAGGTGAGCTGCTGGTAGGATTGATAGTTAAAGACAGGCTCATAAAACTGAGAAACTATTTGAAATAACTGAAAAGGAGAAAAGGTCTTATACATCATGCAACAAAGGAGTATCGTCGTGACAGAGGCACATATCCAAATTGTTTCTTAATTCATGGCCCTTGCCTAAAGTAAAATGGAATTTCTTCTTCCATTCCTGCTAAAGCAGTTAACACTGGAGATATCTGTGGATTATTTAGGTAACTCATATCAGTGTTTTGTTCAGCAAGTTCTGTAGAGTTCATAGCATATTTTGAAGGGGAGTAGTTAGAGATAGCAAAAACATTATCGGATTAGATCATCAAAGCCTATGAAAACAGTGTGCTCCATTTTCTTCAGGATTGCCCAGCCAATTTCTCTTTCTCCTAAATGTTAAATGATGAATTCACCACCTCCACAGTGCCTGTTATCTCCACTTCACTACCCATGATGTAGGACCTACACATATAGGAAGATAGTCTGAAATCTGAAGGGTGCTGGGAACGGAACCATCCTCATCCACACTCTAGTCTTCGAGATCCTTCTCAGACACAGTCATGCAGCCTATATGCACAGCTCTTTTGTTGGTTTTTTTTTTTTTTTTTTTTTTTTTTTTTTTTTTTTTTTTTTTTTTTTGTATAAGACCTTTCTAGGAGAAGCCAGTGCAATACTATAGAAATAATCTCCTTCATTCAGACCTGACTTCAGCTGGATACTTTGTGAATAAAAAAGAGGGAGGTTCATAAATTCCAGCACTAATAAGCAGACACAAAGAGCCAAACTCTACTGATCTTACCCTGAGAACAAGATAGAGACTCTCCCTTTAAGTAATCACAGTAACAGTGTTTTGGCAATATGCAATTATGCAACCCTCCCACCTGTTCAGGTCAATGAAGCTCAGCTCCATATGAGAAAAAAACTCCAATAAAAACAAAACAACAAAACAAAACAAAAATACCTAGAGACAAAACAACAACAACAACAACAAAAAACAAACAAAAAACAAACAAACAAACAAAAACAAAAAAAACCCCAACCAAACAAAACAACACACCACCAACAACAAACCCCCTCCAAAAAAACCAAAACCCCCCCAGACAAACAAACAAACAAAAACCCACAAAAAACCCTACAACAACAAATAAACCCCAAACCAAAATAAACAAACAAAAAACCCCCAAAACAACAACAAAAACAAAACAAAAATGTCAAAAATATTGACATTGTACTTTAGTCAATATTGTGACTTTGTATGATCAGCTCAACACCTTCAAACTAGTAATGTGAGTGTAGGGTAAGGTGGTATTGTCCTTATGTAGTAATATAAAGCTGAACTATCTCTCCATTAAGTGTGTAGAAGTAGTGTCTGGAACTTCCAAAGGATTGGTAACATTGTTGCAGTGAAACATTTTTAAAGGTAAATTCGGAGTTTCATAAGTATATAATCTAATAGTTATTGCAAACTATTGCAAACAAATGGGTTTTTTTAATATTCTGGTGCTCAGCTAGAATTCCGTAAGAATGAACTGTGTATATCAAAATGGAATACTTTATCAGGAGCAATAGGATTATTCAATATTATCAATATTTTGATATGAAACTTTTGCCAGATATTTTGAAATTGGATTCCATAGTCTCCCCCACTGCAAAACATGCATAGTGAGGATTACTAAATATTAAACTCTTGAAAAGAAAATATAAACTGTAAATAATTTAATCTGCAATATTTTTTTCTTTTTAAGATTCAGGAAACAGAAATAGCATTGGCACTACTAGAGCTATAGGCTAGATCCCATTTCCGTCACCTAGGCAATATGGGAAAGCAGAGAAAATAACTTTTATACTAAAATTCTCATGGAGTATCTGCAATGTCATGTAAGTTTAATTAGCATCCTACTAAGATATATGCATATATTTAAGGCGGCATCAGATGAAGTTAATATATTTCAGTTTAACAAATTCAAGTCTTATACTCTGTTCATAACAGGATTTATGCAGATAATTTAATTTGTAAATATCTTAGGTATGTTTGAAACAATGTGAAGAAAGACATACAAGCTATACTGTGAATAAGTGGTTAAAAAACCCCAACTAAAATATACTCCTATTAATTGATATTCTACAGAATCAGGTTCATTATGCTTTTCCAAACAACAACAACAACAAAAAAAAAAGATAGTGGAAGTCTGAGGGAAAGAGACAAATATTATTTGTACATACTCTGTGACCAGGTCTCCAAAACACTTCATTAAAACTACATGAAGGTTATTATAAATGCATTTGTCGAAGAGACAGCTTATACTTAATGGAATAAGTTTAAATACAGATACTGGCAGACAGTCAGTCATTGTTTGGCTGCTTTTATGAGAACAGCTCTTGAAAAATCTCCTTAAATTCCCATGGCTTCTGGCTACACTTATAAGATGCACTCATGCTTGCAGATATTTAGTGGTTTAAGCAGAAAAGTGGGAAACAAGCCTGAATCTTATTCCTTATTTAATTTGAAGCAGGAGCTGTCAGCAACATTTTACATATATCCTTGTGAGAAGCAAGCATTGAAGCCTAAAGTTCTTTTAGCTTCTAGTGACAGCTTTTTCTGGTATGTCTTCTCAATGCCCCTCATGCTGAGTTAACACACAGCTTGACAAAGGATCTACAGCTTGAATGTGATGTTTTAAGTCTTGTTGGTACAGTTTCCTATTTGTCAACTGAATAGTGGAACAGTTGCTAAAATTTATTATTCTATTTTCCAGAATTGCTACAGACTATTTCAAATGCTGGTGTTTCCTTTGAGACGTTAACAGAATGGTGGTAGTTTTCTTTACTGTCCCAAAAGAAAACAGAAGTGGTACAGGCATGTAAATTAAATAAAATTTTTCTTCTGATTACTTGCAATTATAAGCTGCAAACTTTTCTGTACTGTAGCAACTTAGAGACATAAAAGAAACTGGAAACACAGAGAAAATGAAATTGTAGAACTACAGACACACACAGAACCCACCCAAACCTGTATTTTTTTTTGTATGTGAGATTAATCACACTGTTAGGCAAAATATAGATCTCCTCAAATAAAAAAAAAGCGATATTGTTCAGCTAAAAAAATTGTAAATAAAATATCTAATTATTAATAAATAAACCACATATAATGCTTTCACATTGTGTCCAATTCTTTTACCTTTCTAATAGTTTTGGCAATTTTCCCCTCTTTCTCTTAAAGAATAAACTTGAACCCAACCTTTTTTATGGTATTCTGTCTTTCTGCATACTTCATTGCCTTATCTTATAACAATAGACAATGAATAGAATATTGTAAATCATTAGAAAAGTAGAAAAGCATCTTTAATACCTTACAAGAGCACATGGGTTTAGAAATTGTGTCAGTGTATTATATATATTCCTGAATAGCCTGCTCTAAAAATTCACTGTTGTTCTAAAGTGTTTCTGTGTCAACTATGTGCCCTGTGCTGAAACCAACAATAAAATCAAACAAAAATTTATGATCTTCATAAATCAGCAATGCTATGGACAGCGGGCTGGTAAGCACCCTCCCCCCACATTTGCAAATAAGACCAAGCTGGCACAGATGTCTGGAACACTTAAAGAGGGCTGACATCCACATGTACCTCAAAAGCCTGGAGAAATGGAGCAACAAGGTCCCAATGTGCTTCAACAAACATGAATATGCAGTCTTAACACCACAGACTGGAATCAGGCTGGTTAAGCAGCAGCCCCGTGAAAAGGGTCCTGATGGAGAATAATCTGCAAAAAGAAAGTTCATAAATTCATTAAGACTGGAAGAATCATTCAATTAACTGAGTGCCTGTTCATATATCTTGTAATCAAATACATTTTCAGTCACAGTACCAATAACTTGTCTTTAACTAAAGAATATTTTGTACTTTGCCCTAGCAAATCTTTGTAGTGAATACAACAGAGGCATTTCAGGGGAAAGGCCCAGTGAATTGAAACACCAGGGAGATATGGTAAATTCTGCAGCAATGCAAAACAACTGAAAGGAGTATTTAACCATTATTTTGCTTCCCCTTTGATCTTTTTTTCTCATATTTTTTTACCATTTCAACTTTTATATTTGCTTGAAAAGAAAAAATGGTGTTTCCAGTAACCTAAATGAGCAAATCACTGGAAAAAGGAATATTTTAAATAGTTAGGCTGCAATATAGCATCTGTGTTCTGTAATTCATTAAATGTTCTATAATCAATCTGTGTTCTCATATATTTTATGATGATATCAATTCCCTTGGACAGCATATATCTATTCCTCCATATCTTCATAATTACTGTACAGTTTTCTTCATATTTTATGTCAAAATGTACATGATTTTTTTAAGGAAAATGTTACTTCCCAAACTGTCTCTTGTTTTTCTACCAATACCTGTAAACCATACTGTAAATGCACACTGATTTTTATACATACTTTTTGAACATTACATCATTATTTAGTGTCTTTCAAAAAAATTTGTGTATAATATTCTAGCAGAAACCAGTACTAATAATACTAATAATGCTACTACTAATAATACAAATTATTGTTTCCATGATTGCTGGATATGAATCTAGGGGATAAACAGGAATTATACCACATAATAAAAACTTTAGGAAACATACGGTGAATTGTAATGTATAAGCAAGAATAGATCAATTTTACTATATCATCAACTTCACCAAAGGGTAAAATCATATTTGGAAGGAAAAGATGAAGGAAAAGGCAGAAAATGAAGCAAATCAGAAAATAAATTTAATTTCTGAGTTTCCTGACACTAGGCAGTTTATGTTTAAAAATCTATGTTCCATAAACAATCTTTTGCATTGTAATGTCTTATTCTGTTTTATGGTTATGAAAAAGAGAGAAAAGAATGACAGAATGAGCACAGCCAAATTTGTCCTATATGTCTGTATATGTTCTTTGACAGCATTACTTTTCTCCATTAAGTCGAGCAGCTTAAACTGTATTTGAACCCTTGAGGATGAGCAAGTATGGGAATGGGTTGTTTAATTTAGGGCTTACATCATAAGCTACAAAAATAGATACATTTTAAATGAACTAAAGATGTAAGGACAATAAATAAAAAAAAATCTCCTGAGCCAGTTTGTGAAGTCTAAATCAAAGGGATTGTTTGAACTGAATGATTTATACTGGAGGTATGGTTGTCCTTGTTTGACTTATTTTCGGTGATTAGTGAGAGGAAGTCATTAATGGCTGGAAAAGGCAAAGGGTGTTTATGATATGTGGTAGGAATATTTCTTTCCTATACTGTTTTCATCTCTCCATTTTGAATTACTTTTTATAGATGTATTTTATTTCTAATCATAAAATTATACTAAATTGCTAGAAAATACTACACAAGTTGAAGGGAGAGTCTCACTCTACTGCTATGGTTACTTATACATGCTTTTATTCACAACAAGTATAAGTCCTACTTTGATGAATTTCCACTGCATTAAAGCATCCATTAAAATATTAATTAAATGCACAGTGGGAAGTCTTGGATTGACTTTAGGCATAAGCAAGCACAATTCTTTATGGCTAACTCCCAGTCTTCATCTGTTATGATAAATTAAACCCATAGTACTAGGTCAGCAAAGAGCAACTTATAGCAGGACAAAATTGTGTCACTCTTTCTCTACACCTCAGGAGAGATGCAGGTTCCCAAGAGGAGTAGGTTCTTGGCAACTGTCACAGATTTTAAAGAACTAGTTATAGAGGGAAAGGAACTGTAATCGAGGGTTAAATTCTTATGGTGTGAGATATCAAGAAAACTATCTTGTTCCAGTATATAATTTAATTTAATGCATGTGATGTGTTTGTGGCAGAGTACTCTGCTCATAGTTGATTGGATCCAGTTTGTATGTTCATCAACAAAAATATTATTTACATAATTTACTTCAATTATTCATGATGTATCTCCCCTATTAAGTCATAAATGTATTTTTGACCAGTGTTGATGAGAAAGAAACAGAGGAAGCTAAAAGCTTTCCTGCTGTTATCATCAGTTGGCAGACATCTAACAGAAGTTCTCAGTTCTTAAGGGGCTGATTTAAAATAAATTAACTTTGGAAGACCTTCCTCCCAGAAAATACAGGGAAAACCCCCAAATCTCTAATACTGGTATCAGGGTACTCTCTTTTGCTTCTTCCCTCATATATGGTTAGAAAATTGTGACTTTTCAGCAGGAGCTGAGCCCAGCTGTGGCAGAGCAAAGGACTGACAGATGATATTAAGTGTAGAGGAGAAGAAAAAAATAGAAGATTTTGCAAAAAAAGCAGATTTCTAATAAAACTCCATTTGACAGCTGTTCAGAAGCTATAAATGTAGTCATAATTTTTGAAGAAGAAATATGACAATTAGATAAAATGCAGGCATGTTCCATGGAGGTTTGAAGTAAGTGTGTGTCATATGGATGATTGTCTTCATGGAAATGGGCCTTAACAGCTTGCATTGGTTAAAGAAGTAATTAAGATCTGATATCAGGGAATATTTACTAAGCTAAAAAAGCTATTATTAAAGCCTAATTAAAGTATTTTCCTCTATAGTCTTTCTCCTTCCACGTATTCAGAAAGTTGCATGCTATACAGTGAGACTGGCACTCACTATAAGCTATATTTATATAGTGACTTTATATTATTACAGTCTGTTTAAAATTACCAGAAAAATTCTCAGATTTTTTTTCAGTGAGAATATATTCATATGTTCGTATAAATATATATGTATGCATATTTACCTGCTTATAAGGGTTGAGGCATGACTGTTTTCTATACTGACCATGTTGTACAAAACTGTTATTACAAGGTATTCACAGAGTTTACAGTTTTTAGATAAAGAGTAGCAACTTTTTAATATATATTACATATATTCTTATATATGTGATTCTTTCTTATTCCAAATAAAATTNGTGAACAAGACAGTAAGAATCATTCAATTCATTTTTCTACATCTTCCCAGGCCCTCTTGTCTGTTAACCTTCCAAGACCTGTACTTGTTTTTCTTGCTTAGGTATGCATTTAAACCTTCCTTGTGAATACTAAGTTTTTTCTTTGAGAAATAAGTGAGATTTTAGAGTCATAGTTGAATTAATTTCTCCTCTAGGACACTTCTTAATTTGACTATTGGGTCATCATTGCATTAAACTCTTATGTCTGCCAGCTAGTTGATATTATAATTTACTGTTGTCTGCGGTAAATTCTTATTCACTCCCTTTGATTGTCTTGTTTCATTTAGCTATTATTACTTTTGGTTTTTTTTCTGTTTTTTTCTTTTTTTTTTTTTTTTTTGGCATGCATTTAAACTTCAAAAGTTTTTGCTCAGGTTAGGCAGAATCCCACTGCTCACTGCTGAATTTTTCTTTACTGACATCTGTGTTTACTACCACAGCATGGTTTGTTCTTTCATTACCTAATTTGATTCTGCCCTATGATTTGACATGTGCTGCCAATAATATAAGTCCAAGTCTGGGTTCCAATTGCTGACCATGGGTACCAGTAGACCAGCAGGGTGGATGACTTTGTTGACTTTACACAACTGAGAGTATGAGATATTTCATATTCTGCTTCCACTAGGTGGGAATCAACAATTGATTTGGAAGGTGAAGGAAATATCTAGAAATAAAAATTTACTTGACAGCTGTTGAAAAGATATCAAGGAATCTTACACCACAGGATGAAGAAATACTCTCTGAAGCAGAAACATGACAACTAGGTGAAATGCAGCTATGATATACTGAGTTTCCATATGAGTTTGTCTTCACTGGTAAAAAAATTTAGTTACAGAATGAGACTAGGGTCCAAACAGAGAAAAGGAGACTGTCTGGCTGTGCAAATGCATGATGTGATTTGAAATCCAAGCCACTTAAAAAGGGAGGTGTTACTACCCCCACAGTTCTTCGGTATATTGCAGACATTTCATTTTAAATTTGCTTAAAATGCAAGCCAAACATCTTTTTATAAGTAATTCTGTAGCAGTTATGTACTGTGTTACAGCCTCAAGATGATATAATATCAACAGGAAATATAATTTATCCTATAGATTTTGAGATCATACTCAGATACTAGTTTAAAGTATGACACACCTTTGCTTCTAAAGCTCATTACTTTCCTTTCTCCCTCTCTCATTTCCTCCGTTCCTTCATACTTGAAAGTCATTCTAGTTATTATGGTATCTGTGGACTTGACAAAATTCAATTTGTTTCTCTAATAATGAGAATAAATCTTATTTTGAGTGTTGTTCTTGTGAACTCATTTGAACTTCCAGATTTAAAAATGGTGCGTGTTCACCAATGAAATAATGAAAATTCTTCGACACAACAGTTAACAGTTGGCAAAGTAACTCCACATGTCTCAAAATATTCCTTTTATTTATTTAATTCATGAAGTTTACAACTACAGATTTTTAAGTAAAACCTGTATTAGTATATTTAATATCAGCTGTACTACACTACATAGAATTCAGATGTAACATAGTATGCACATTCATATGCAGCAGTGATGAAAATAATGCTTTGATAAAATAAGATTGATTACACATAGGGGACACAACTTTTGACCTCTTGCACATTAATCAAAATTGCAAATATTTTTTGTTGATTTGATATAAATGTGTTATAAATCCACATTTTATTCTTTTGTCGAATTCTTACACTAGAACAGTGTATTTCTGATTTTTGCTAATGCCTACATGTCTAAAACATATGGAGCATTCTAAAGCTTCTGCAGCCTTCTCTTGTTGAAGGAGAGACTCTCAAGTTTTCCATGAGAGTCTAGTGATACATTTCAAAATTGCAGTTAATTTGTATCATAAATGTATGCCTTCTTACATGAGCCTTCTCAGAATCGCTTTATTCCTGCAGGACTCCGTGGAGATTGTTCAGTGTCAGAACTAAAAATTTAATAGAACTATACCTCACTGACAGAACCAAATAGAAGATAGCAGTAAGATAAACAGCACTTTAATTTTTAGCAAGCTGAAATTGAAACTGTCAGTTTGTTGCATTTCAAAATTTATGAGGAGAACAATCACACCCAAAAACAGGATTTTATAATATGGTCTACAGAATTCAGCTTAAAAAATACTATCACATTTTTATTTCTAGTGAATTTAATTACAACAATGAAACTGCTGTGTATTGAGTTTTAATATCACAAGCCTTGAATAGCTCAATAAGTATTTTGTGAAGTTGTTGCTTATTTTTTAGTATTAATCTCTTGCAGAGATAATTGTGTGTTTTGCAACTAGAAAAATCTCTCCTTTGATGGCTTAGATAAAAACA
>VZTR01029568.1:0-22688 GCA_013400775.1 Chaetops frenatus | reverse complement strand
AAGGGCGGGGTCAAGTTGATGGGCGGGACCAAGCGGAGGGGCGGGTCTCCGTCGCGTTTGGGCCCCACCCCCGGCGCCAAGCCCCGCCCCTCCCGCAGCCCCGCTGCGGGGCCGCTCCGGCGTCACCGAGCCCGGGGTGCTCCGAGCGCTACAGCTCAGAGCCCCTTCCAGTGCCTAAAGGGGCTCCGGAGAGCTGGAGAGGGACTGGGGACACGACCCTGCAGTGACAGGACATGGGGGAGTGGCTTCCCACTGCCAGAGGGCAGGGATGGATGGGATACTGGGAAGGAGTTGTTCCCTGTGAGGGTGAGGAAGCCCTGGCACAGGGTGCCCAGAGAAGCTGTGGCTGCCCTATCCCTGGAAACGTTCCAAGACAAGATTGGACAGGGCTCTAACCAACCTGGTCTAGTAGCAGGTGTCTCTGCCCATGGCAGGGGAGCTGGACTGTATGACCTTGAAAGGTCCCTTCCAATCCAATGCAGTCTGTAATGCTATGCTGGGATCTGGTTATTCCCCCAGTTCCACGTGAACGGCATACCCTGGGAATGAGGAGCTGGGGAATCTTACATGTGGGTCGTGAGGCTGCTGGGGTAATGTTCAGGCTGATGGCTGGAGGCGTCCCATCCCTGCCTGCTCTGCAGCTGTGGCACCTGGCTGTGAATGCTGAGTTTGTCAAACCTCCCTTGGCTTTGGATAGAGCCGTGCACTGCCAAAGCACGCCCTCCCTTCCCAGTCAGAGCCACGTCCCTGGGTCACTCCCTTGCAAAACCTCTTTCCGTGTCCTGGATTAGTCTCACATCTCTAGGGTCTGCTTTCCAACCCCCTATGTCCCCTTCAGAGTACAATTGTCCCATCTGGCTGCAGGACAGTGGGTGCTTGGTGGAGATGTGCCTCTACAGCCACAAGCCCCAGAGATGCCACACTGACACCCCAGTCATGCCAACAGCCATATCCAGCAGGAATGCCAGGTTGTCCCTGTGTGCTGCAGAGCTCCCAGGCTGCCTGAGGATTTCCCCCATGGAGTCAGAGGATGCTCTGCAAAATCCTGGCATCCAATGTCTGGCCCCATGCTCTGAGCACAGACCTGAGGCCTGGGCACGGACACAAAGACACGATGCTGGATGGGACCCGCTGTCTGGGATCCCGCTGGCCAGCATGTGCTGCCTGATTCTCAGTGCGGGGATTCCCTCGGCTGTGCCGTGCTGAGTGGCTGGGCTCGGCCCCGGCCGACACACTCGCAGCGGGAGCCCTTTTAAAGCATCAGTGGTGCCTTGGCAGGCTCTCAGCCTGCTCTGAGCCTGTCCAAGGAATGCTGAGAGTGAACTGCCGCGGTGTAGTGTGACAGGGATGCCAGGCTTGGCTCTGGGAGGAATTGCCACCTGCCCGCGGCTCCCCCTGCCACCATGGCTGAGCAGGAAGGTGCCAGGCAGAGGTGGGTGACAGCATGGCATGGGGCCAGCCATGTCATCTGCCCTCAGCAGAGTAGTTACCTCTTAAATTTTCTTTATTCCTTAGTTTCATTGTCCCTTTGCTTTTGAAAAAAAAAAAAAAAATCCCTGTCTGGGATTTTACTTCCCCAAGAAAAAGCTGCTGTCATGGGTTAGGAATGGCACTCCCCAGTTTAGTGCCCCCTGCCCAAGGCTCTCCCAAACCAAATGCTGCTCCCTCCCTCCCTCCTTCCCTCCTTCTCTCCCACCACCTCCTTCCTGTTCTTGGAATGGAGTCGAGATCTGGAGGCACAAAAAGGTGGGCTGAGATAAAACCCATTTACTGGAAACAACACCTCTGTGGGGACCTCAGCAATCCCCAGTATCACACTCAGCCATGGGGCAGGGGCACTGTTTCTTCATCTGGGAGCAAGTGGTGGATGGGGAGATGGAGGGGACCACGGGACCCCCAGTCACAGTGGGGCTGAGTTGGATCCTCCAGCACTGGTCCATCAGGGACAAGCAGGGCTGGCAGCAAGTGGGACCTGATCTCCTGGGAGAGCCAGAGAGGGACCCACTAAAGCCATGGTCACCACCCTCGAGGCTTGCAAGGTCCTGCTGAATGAAAGCTTGGGAAATCACCTGTGCCTCTGTCCTGANAAGGGGCTCCGGAGAGCTGGAGAGGGACTGGGGACACGACCCTGCAGTGACAGGACATGGGGGAGTGGCTTCCCACTGCCAGAGGGCAGGGATGGATGGGATACTGGGAAGGAGTTGTTCCCTGTGAGGGTGAGGAAGCCCTGGCACAGGGTGCCCAGAGAAGCTGTGGCTGCCCTATCCCTGGAAACGTTCCAAGACAAGATTGGACAGGGCTCTAACCAACCTGGTCTAGTAGCAGGTGTCTCTGCCCATGGCAGGGGAGCTGGACTGTATGACCTTGAAAGGTCCCTTCCAATCCAATGCAGTCTGTAATGCTATGCTGGGATCTGGTTATTCCCCCAGTTCCACGTGAACGGCATACCCTGGGAATGAGGAGCTGGGGAATCTTACATGTGGGTCGTGAGGCTGCTGGGGTAATGTTCAGGCTGATGGCTGGAGGCGTCCCATCCCTGCCTGCTCTGCAGCTGTGGCACCTGGCTGTGAATGCTGAGTTTGTCAAACCTCCCTTGGCTTTGGATAGAGCCGTGCACTGCCAAAGCACGCCCTCCCTTCCCAGTCAGAGCCACGTCCCTGGGTCACTCCCTTGCAAAACCTCTTTCCGTGTCCTGGATTAGTCTCACATCTCTAGGGTCTGCTTTCCAACCCCCTATGTCCCCTTCAGAGTACAATTGTCCCATCTGGCTGCAGGACAGTGGGTGCTTGGTGGAGATGTGCCTCTACAGCCACAAGCCCCAGAGATGCCACACTGACACCCCAGTCATGCCAACAGCCATGTCCAGCAGGAATGCCAGGTTGTCCCTGTGTGCTGCAGAGCTCCCAGGCTGCCTGAGGATTTCCCCCATGGAGTCAGAGGATGCTCTGCAAAATCCTGGCATCCAATGTCTGGCCCCATGCTCTGAGCACAGACCTGAGGCCTGGGCACGGACACAAAGACACGATGCTGGATGGGACCCGCTGTCTGGGATCCCGCTGGCCAGCATGTGCTGCCTGATTCTCAGTGCGGGGATTCCCTCGGCTGTGCCGTGCTGAGTGGCTGGGCTCGGCCCCGGCCGACACACTCGCAGCGGGAGCCCTTTTAAAGCATCAGTGGTGCCTTGGCAGGCTCTCAGCCTGCTC
This sequence comes from Chaetops frenatus, assembly GCA_013400775.1. NCBI lineage: Eukaryota > Metazoa > Chordata > Aves > Passeriformes > Picathartidae > Chaetops > Chaetops frenatus. The sequence goes on along the minus strand of VZTR01029568.1, from coordinate 19,485 downwards.
TGAGCCTGTCCAAGGAATGCTGAGAGTGAACTGCCGCGGTGTAGTGTGACAGGGATGCCAGGCTTGGCTCTGGGAGGAATTGCCACCTGCCCGTGGCTCCCCCTGCCACCATGGCTGAGCAGGAAGGTGCCAGGCAGAGGTGGGTGACAGCATGGCATGGGGCCAGCCATGTCATCTGCCCTCAGCAGAGTAGTTACCTCTTAAATTTTCTTTATTCCTTAGTTTCATTGTCCCTTTGCTTTTGAAAAAAAAAAAAAAAATCCCTGTCTGGGATTTTACTTCCCCAAGAAAAAGCTGCTGTCATGGGTTAGGAATGGCACTCCCCAGTTTAGTGCCCCCTGCCCAAGGCTCTCCCAAACCAAATGCTGCTCCCTCCCTCCCTCCTTCCCTCCTTCTCTCCCACCACCTCCTTCCTGTTCTTGGAATGGAGTCGAGATCTGGAGGCACAAAAAGGTGGGCTGAGATAAAACCCATTTACTGGAAACAACACCTCTGTGGGGACCTCAGCAATCCCCAGTATCACACTCAGCCATGGGGCAGGGGCACTGTTTCTTCATCTGGGAGTAAGTGGTGGATGGGGAGATGGAGGGGACCACGGGACCCCCAGTCACAGTGGGGCTGAGTTGGATCCTCCAGCACTGGTCCATCAGGGACAAGCAGGGCTGGCAGCAAGTGGGACCTGATCTCCTGGGAGAGCCAGAGAGGGACCCACTAAAGCCATGGTCACCACCCTCGAGGCTTGCAAGGTCCTGCTGAATGAAAGCTTGGGAAATCACCTGTGCCTCTGTCCTGACTGCAGACACTTCTGGCAGGGATGTCTCCCTTTAATCATAATATTCACTATATACATGTAGCATGGAAAACATAGCCATGAATAGACATTTTAAAAGGACAAGATAGAAGTTTAATAAACCCGAATTTAAAAATATTTTGTTTATTAATTTGTATATATTTGCACCAAATATATAATATCAAAGTGTATTTGTACCAAATATACTTTTCTCCTGCACCCTAATGAGTTGTGCTGTGTACCCCTGGAGTTGTATGCACCCCATCTGCTCTGGAGGAAGTGGGGGTCTCCCCTGAACTCTGATAACAGGAATTCATGATTCTTTTATCCCTGGTGACACTGCTGGTCCTTTCAGCAAGCTCCACTGATCTGTGTTGTGGTGTGGTCTCATCTATCACTGTCTTGAGTTGATGAAGTCTAAGCACTGACACAGTTGGGACTCGCAGTACCCAGCCCTTCCTTGCCACAAGGATTCTCCATCCTCCCTCTCTGCCCATAAGCTCCAGAGGTGCATTCCCAGCCCATATAAAAGCAGTACACTTGGCAGGAGCAGCCAGGAACTCTAAGATTTCCCTGGCAGTAGGAGAGCAAAAGGGTAGCAGATGGTTCTGGCTCACGCCTGCCCTGGGAATTGTGGGTAAAAAGGGATGGGAAATTCCCATTTTATTTCCAAAGGAGCTGCTTACTGGAAGTTGGAGGGTGAAGAGGGATGAGGCACAGCAGACCGTGTTCCTCCCACAGCAAAGCTCCCCAGCCCATGAGCCAGGGCAGGAGAAAATGTCAGAGGTGCTGTGTGAGTGGGATGCAATAGTCCGATAACTGTAGGGCTTTGCAATTACATCTACTGATCTGACAGTCATTAGGGAATGATCAGCCAGTCATTGGCAGGGGCTGTTTGCCTTTCTGCTGATTAAATTGCATTTGATTTGCAATCAAATCTAATGAGTCAAGTGAGCTTGAGGTAGGCTTAAGTGAAGCACAGGCCAGCTCCATAGCCTTGCTGTGCCAGGAGAGCCACATCCCAGGGACACTGCCAGGAAGCACCCTGTGGCACAGGGAAGTGAGGGACATGTCTGCAGCTGAGCAGTGCCGTGTTTGTGGCAGGGGCAGGGCTCCTGCCGTGCTACCAGCAGGTGACCTGCCAGGCTGTGGACTTTGAGACATGCACCTGTGTGTTGGGTTGGCGTGGCCAGCCACGGGAGGGGCCATAGCGGTGGCTTCTGTGAGAAGCTGCCAGGAGCTCCCACCACGTCCAGCACGGCCAACCCCTGGTGGCTCCAAAGATGGACATGCTGCTGGCCAAGGCTGGGCCAATTAGGAGTGGTGGTAATGCATCTGAGATTACATATTTAAGATGGAAGAAAAAAGGTTGTTGTGCAGTTGTAATTGTGGCCAGATAAGAGCGGGGTGAGAACATGCGAGAGGAAAGCTCTGCAGGCACCAAGGTCAGTGGAGAAGGAGGGGAAGGAGCTGCTCCAGGTGCTGGAGCTGAGATTCCCCTGAGGCTGTGGTAAAGACCATGGTGCCCCTGCAGCCCAAGGAGAGCACAGGAGTGCAGAGATCCATCTGCAGCCCCTGGAGGAGCCTCTGCTGGAGCAGGGAGATGTCTGAGAGGAGGCTGTGACCCTATGGGAAGCCCATGGTGGAGCAGTATTCTGGCAGGGACCCACAGACCTGTGGAGAGAGGAGCCCATGCTGGAGCAGGTTTGCTGGTAGGAGCTGTGACCCTGTGGGGGGCCCACGCTGGAGCAGCCTGTGCTTGAAGGACTGACCTCATGGAAAAGTGACTCACATCGCGGCACTTTGGGAAGGGCTGTTGCTTGTGAGCTGGATTCACACTGGAGAAGTTCATGGAGAGCTATCCCGCATGGGAGGGACCCTGTGCTGGAGCAGGGGAATGACTTCTGTCCCTGAGTAGTGTCCCATCCCTGTCTCCCTGCACCACTGTGGGGAAGGAGGCAGAGCTGGAAAGGAGGGGGGGGGGGGGAAGGGGTTTTAAAGTTCTTATTTTACTTCTCATTATCCTGCTCTGATTTTGTTAGTAATAAATTCAATTAATATCTCTAATCAGAGCCTGCTTTGCCTGTGATGGTACTTAGTGAGTGATCTCTCCCAGTCCTTATCTCAACTCATGAATCCTTTGTTATATTTTCTCTCCCCTGTCCAGCTGCAGAGTGGGGAGATAGATCTTGGTGGGGGCCTGGGGCCTGGTCCTGATGTCTGCATGCCATCTGAGTGACTCCTGCTGTGGTGACCACACCACCACGCAAAGGGACATCCAGGAGCCTCTAACACATAACTGCTCCAGGCAGGTTGGTTGGGCACCCATGCACTAAGGATTTTTGGGACGGCCGTGAGCCCACAGGTCCCGAGCAGCAAGTGGGACCTGGCTCAGAGGCTGAAATTAAAGTGTCATCCTTGTGCCAGCCGGTGTTACTCTCACAACCTGAGATGATCCCGTACAGTCACATTTTATTTTTAAAAGGAGAAAAAATGAAAAGTCAAGAGGATTAACTATCCCATATGGCACAGAGATTGTTTGGAAAGACCAGCTTAGCTTCCCTCTGAGCGCTTAAGCTGATATTAGCAAATACAAACCCTAAACAACATTGGGAAGCCTGAATGGAACCAAGCGCGATTGCATCAATTTAAAGAATCTGATTAGAAATAGCATAAATATTCTTTAACTTATTGAAGGCAGCTGAAGCCAACAATGTAAGACAAACAACAAAGACACCAGAACTCGGCGCCTTGCTCCTCTGCTCTGAGAAATGACATTTGCACTTTATTTAAAGGCTCTGGCAGCAGGAATTTAACACTAGAAAATATTTGAAAGTAGCTGGTTAAATTCAAAGAAAATAAGCTGAATGAAAAGTGAAGAAACTGTGCATCCACCTTGGCCAAGAAGGAGCTTTGGTGGATCGCCAGAGTGGACAATCTGCTCTGCAACACTTTAAAAGTTCTGTCCTACCAATGGAGAAGGGCAAGTGAGTAATAAGATGGAGGAGATGACATTTCCAGAAAAAGTCAGTCATCACTGCAGCATCCCATCTGCCACTAACACTCCCTTTGGTGCCTTCTAGTTTTTATCAGATGATAAGAAGAGAATGTGTCAGGCTCTGCAGTGGTGGTCAGATGAGTAGGTCCCCTCACAGTGTGGGAGATGCTCACAAAAGCAGCAGAAACAGATGCTTGATGGAAGGGCTGTGTGACCATGGAGGCCTGCATGGCAACCCACTGCCTGCCCTGCATGGATGGGACTCACACCCAGAACACACTGAACTGTCAGCTTGTGTGCTCTGGGACCCCATCTTCAGGGGGGGGTTTCTCTGTGTGGTGCCCAAGGGCAGAAACCATGGGCAGTTCTCCAGATTTGCCTTCAGAGGATCCAGACAGCCACGTTCCACAGCAGCTTGCAGTGGGGCAGAGAGGTCCCAAATATGAGTATCGCCCTGCCTTGGCTCAGCCTGAGCTGTTGGATGAGCTTCTGGGGCTCCCAGGGAGCAGAGAGCTGCAGTCACTGCAAGGCAAGATGAGGAAAGGTGTGGGTGGGTGCAGCCCTCCAAACTCCAACCTCATTCTCTGTGGCCTTACTCCATGCATCCCCTCTTGCCCACAGGATTCCCAGCCTCACTGCACCCTTTGCCTCATCTCTGCCTGGCCTGGTCCTGCCCCTCTGGGAGGCACCCAGGAGGGAAAAATCTTGTGGCTCTGAAACTGCCCTCACTTGGATGAGCTCAGCTGGGACCACCCCTGGATGTTCACCATCCAGAGTCCCCAGGAGAGGCTACAGGGCCCAGAACCCCAGGTTCACCCCAGACAGCTACACCAAGATCTGGGGAGAGTTTCTGTTTATTTGGCAAAAAGCAGAGACTGTGTGCTGGAGGAGCAGGGGCTGTGTCAGAATCTTGACCACAGCACTTGGAAGAGGGATGGTGGAGCAGCAGTCTGGAGCTTCAGAGCACAGGTCTTGCATTGCTTGGCAGGAGCATCCACAAGCCAGTCCACACTTCCTGGAAAACAGGTGGGAGAGACAGGGGCTGAGTGAGGCAAGGGGGACTCTCCACTAGGATCAGTGCATTCTCCTCCAATTCTCCCCAGATTTGTAGGGTGAGGCATCTCCAGCAATGGATTTCTAGTAACCCCTACAGCTGTGTGGTGGGAAAGCACAGGGCAGGGGGGGCCGACAGCAAACACGTTTTGCATGGTGAGACACCAACCCACTCCGGCCCAGGTTTGCCAGTCCACAAGCCCGGGGTCCCTTTGGCAGGAGCAGGTCCTGGCCCTCACTGCTCAAAGGGCTGCACAGCTGTCTCTCTGGTGGTTTCAGCTGACGTGCCCATGTTCAGTTCCAGGCACTTCCCACTGGGGGTCTCTGGGCACTGCTCCTTGGGAGTCCCTGGGTACTGCTACCTGGCGGTCCCCACTGTGCATCCACGAGAATGGTCCTACCTGTGTGCAATCTCCAGCAACAGTTCCAACAGCTCAACCCCAGAGGAATTCAAAGAGTTCTTGGTGGCCCTTTCCTTGGGGGCACCAAGAGGGACAATTTCCAGGAGAGAATATTGCAAACGCTGTGTCGCACTGCGGCAACTCACCTACAGTTCACCAAGTCTGCATTCCTCTGTGGAAGTAAAGAGAAAGCCCAAGTTCGGCACTGTGGTCTGAATAGTCCCATTTGGCACCCAAAATAGACTACTCAGAAGGAACTTGTGGGTTTCCCTTTGCTCAGTGTGCCCAGCCAGAGCACCTCTGGCTGCCAGCACTCCCTCCACCAGCCCAGACCACAAAGTGGTGGCACTGATGGGCAGAGCTGGTCCCTGCCTGCATGTCCCCTACTGGCCTTGGGCAGTGCTCACCCTGCCTGGGTAACATCCAGATCGTCTCATCAGTGAAGCCGTTCAGCTTGGCAAGTCTCTTAAACAGCAATCTGATTTTGGGTCTCACCCACTGGGTTCTGCCTAAAGACAAAGACATGAGTTAGCTCCAGGCTGTGCCTGACCCTGCATCTCCTGGGAAGCTGGTGAGTGTATCCAGCCAAGGGTGGGATGGATGGCAGTCCCTAGGGTAAAGCTGGAGACACTCGTGGAGGTCCTGGAGAGCAGTGGTGGCCAGGCACATGAGACATCCCACCCAGGGAACAAGATGAACCAGAGGTCCTGACACCAACACAGCGACTCCTCTCTTGGTTCCTGTCCCCACTGATTCTGTTCTGCCTGTGCAGCAGGATCCCCACTCTCCACCCCATTTTACCAAGCAACTTACTCGAGGCCGTGGACTTGCAGCACAGTGCAGGAGCCTGAGCCCCAGCCTCCCCTGCCACCCCAAACCTCTGCTCCTTCCCTGCCACACAGGGAACACATGGTAGCCCCTGCCCAGCTCCCGTACCTCACCCAGGGCAGGAGTGAAGAGGGAGACCCCCTGTCCCCTGGCTCCTGGCCTTGCAGGACCCTCAGAAGCACCCGACCCCTCTGAGCAGTTCGGCACTGCTGGCTACGCACTGTAAAGTCTCAGCATGTGCAAGGTCTTCCCGTCCTTCTCTCTGGTGGCAAAGACAACCATGTAGGACCTGCCATCAGTATCCACCAGCCGCACCGTCTTATTGCCTCTGTCTGCACAAGGACGTGGAGAAAAATTAATTACCTCCTCCTGGAAACCCCCACGCTGCAAAGGGGCTGTAAGAGCATGAAGCCCACCAAGCCTGCCTTTCCTCGGTGTCTCCTCATCCCGGTTTTCTCTTTTGCTAAGGCTCCTCTGAAAGCCTGGGGGAGCCCACAGACCACAGCAGAGCAGAGGGATGGGGAGGTGAGGGCAGAAAGGGCTGTGGATGGTCAGTGCAGACTCTTGTCCAGTGTCAGACTGATCCTTGGGCTGGGAATGGTGGAAAACCACTCCTGCTCCATCCCCTGGAAACACCCACTCACAGCCTCTTTGCAGAATGAACCCACTTTTCCCCAGGGTTTAAGCTTGGTCTGAATGTGTTTATCCCAGAGGGAGGGACTGAGGGGTCTGCCATGCTGCTGGGCCACCAGCCCTGGGGTACAGCTGGCACCTGGACAGAGGGATGTCCCACCCAGGGCACAGGAGGAGCAGGCAGTCCTGAGGGCCATGTCCCCAGGAACAGCCAGCTGCTTCAGGCAGGGGTGGTGGGATATGCCTCCACCCTGCCCCAAGAGCCAGGCACCCCCACTCACCAGAGCTGTAGTATTCACCCGGGTTGCCTGTTGGCTTGTAGATCGATTCAAACTTCATACATCTCCCAGGGCTGCAAAACAGTGAATGATGCTCCAGCTGAGGTGAAGTGTCCCCCTTTCCCCTTCCCTGTTCCAGGGTTGCTATCCCACATGTGGGACTTGCTGTTCAGAGATGGAATGGTGTGGCCAGGGCAGGAGGGGACAGATACCACCCTTGGAACAATGGGTACCTGGGCTGGAAGGGGACACTGGGCACCTGGGGATTATCCATTCCCTCACTCATGCTCTGAGCTTCTGGGATGAGGCTGGTTCTGCTGGGAAAGTTGTAATCATAGGGTCCTATCCCACCCTCTGTGGTGGCACCGGTCCTAGCTAGTGTTACCCTGTGCCTGCCCTAAAGAGGGAGTGCCCACAGCTGTCCCAAGCCACTGGTGGTCCTGTCTCGACCCCTGCCCAAGTCTTTGGTGAGTGCACTGAGGTGGAGACCCACCAGTGAAGGGAGGGGGTTGGTAGTGAAGCCTGTGGAGAAAAGCATGTGAGACTTACGTGGGAATTGCAAAGGAGACCTTCAGGTCACCATCCCCCAGGACCTCAATGTCGGCCATCGCCATCTTCAGGTGGTCCTTATTTTGGAGGTAGCTCTCAGAGTCAGAGGCCATAGCAGTGATGTACCATGTCCCTGCAACCTGGTAGTGAGAGCAGGCTGTGAGTCCAGAGGAGCAGTCAAGAGTGTCCCCTCCTCAGAGACTGAGCCAGGACAACCTCAGTCCATGGAACACCCATATCCCATCCAGGCAACAAAATTCCCTCAGGGACACCTATGAAGGAGCTGAGGGACTGTCCTCACCTGGGTGTGACAGCAAAGCAATGGCAAAACTACTGGCTGTAGTGACCCCAGCTGTCCTCAGTACCAAAACACCTCTACAGTCCTCCCCGCTCTGCTGGTGACTGAAGACCACACCGCTCCCTTCCCTTCCCGCTGAGCGTCACCTTGCTCTCATCCAGCTCCGCGGCTCCGAGATCCCCGGCCTGCACACGCAGCAAGCACAGCACGACCAGCCCCAGGCTCAGTCCCGTGGTCCTCATCTCGCCTCAGTTCCTCCGGCTTCACCAGTGGGATGGGGAGCGGTGCCGGGGCTGTCAGATTTATAGCTCCGTGCTCCCCCTCCGCTCCCCCGCTGGAGCCGTGCCGAGAGCCACGGCAACGCTCTTGGGGTTGGCTTGGGCAAGGGAGTGGCTTCGAAGGGCAGGAGTCAGCCCAGGGTGAACAGACTCCTGGGGCAGAGTGGGGCTTGTGCCTGCCAGCCCCAAAACGGGGTTACAGGAACTGTTGCATCACTGCTGAAGTTTGGGATTTCCCCGGTCCTTTTAGTTGCTTGTGAAAGAACAAAGCGAACGGTTGTTTTCTAACGGGCTGCTGGAGGGCTGCCAGGAGGAGCGGGAGGTTCTTCCCGGCACCGGCCCCGGGGCAGCCCCGTTGCCCAGCTCACCAAGGCCCTCGGTGACCCGGGCTGAAACGTGCCCCGGGGCAGCTGCTGGAATCCTGCCCAAACCCAGCCCTTTGCTGGCACAGCCTGGCCCGCGGTGCCTGCGCTGGGGCAGGCATAGTCTGCCGAGCGTGCTGCACCCCGAGCAGGGCGAGCAGAACCAGGGGTTCGTGTCGCTGCGGGAGTGTGAGTCCCTCCTTCCCGGAGTGTGATGTTCCCTGTGGCCTGGCTCTACCAGGCTTCTGGGGTCACGGCCCAACACCTGCCTGGGCACTGGGGGACTCCGGAGCAGAGAGGCAGAGGCGGGACCAGAGGCTGCCTTCACTCTGTAGGAGGTGGAGGGGGATGAAAGCTGCCCTTGGGGCTCATGGCAGTATGGCCTTACTTTGGTCAGATGGGGGACCAAGGGGGGGTAGCAGACTGGCATGGGGGTTCCAGTCCTGCCACAGGCAGCCCTGGTGCCACCCCACTTCCAGCTGGGTGGCCCGGGAGAGGACTGAGCAGGGAATGGGGTTTCCTGGGGGCGTCCCTGCAGGCAGCACTGGGTAGCCTGACTGCTTAACCCTGTCTGCCCAGAGCTACTGACCACACAGCTGGGCTGTGCCAGCCCCTGTTCACCCTGGCCCTGTTTTTCCCTGCCCTGGCAGCTCCCCTGCACCTTCCCCATCCTCTGCTCCCCATCCTCCCCATGCTGGGTGTTATAAATATATAAAGCCTGAAGTTTGCCTTAAGAAGTTGTTAATGATCACATTAAAAAGTTACTTGTTGTGCGCGTTTTGATAAAGTATTGTGGTTCAATGTAATCCCCTGTATTGATAATCCCGTTTTCACCAACATCCCTATTGAACGCTCCACCGCCTGAGAATTCTAAGCCGTACAACAGCGAGCCATCCAGAACTTTCCACTGTGTTACAGCATGGAGGCGTGTGTGGTGGTGGTGGTGGTGGAGGTGGAGGTGGATAAAAGTGCAGTTCTAGGCTTCCAACACTATCTGGCACTGGTCTCCACCGTCCTTGGTGCAGTTGGAGCGGCGGTGGCATAGGCGACCCCTGAGCACCCATCCCAGGCTGGTCTCAATATGCTGAAATCACTGCTTGGAAGTCTGCCTCCCATATTTTTGGCACTGGGCACAGCAAACATCATATCCAGGGAGCCCCCTAACACCTGTCAGGGGCTGGCAGGGAGGATCAGCTCCAGGACTGTTGGGCACAGGGTGCCTGGGGACCCTGGAAGCACCCTGCTCCTGCCAACAAAGCACCAGGCTCAGGGGCAGGTTTTGCATCTATTTATTTAGGAGGTTGAGGATGATCCTGGTGTGGAGCAGGGGATCACAGCAGAGCCTGGAGGATGGGAAGGAGCACCACAGAGTGGCGAGCAGAGCTCATCGTCTACTAGGTCTGGAGGACACATGGTCCTTCAGCTGCAGAGGCAGGACAGGCAGATGACTGGTCAGAGCAGGGCAAAGCCAAGGTGACAGAGCCCCGAGGCAGGTGGGGGATCCCCCAGGGCCTGCAAGTCCCTGCTGAGCCCAGGCTATGCTGGAAGGGAGGAGTGTGAGGTGCATCCCAGGGGCCCCCTCCTGGCTGTCCCCATTGGTTCTAGGGTCTGTCAGTGATGGGGTAGATCCTGCCTCAGGATCCTCAGTGCCAGAGAACTGTTGTGCTGGTGTTCTGCCCCAGGCTGAGCCACAGCCCCCTGCTCTCAGAAGGGGTGGTGGCTTCTTAGGCTGGTGGCATGTCTGGCAGCAGGCTCAGACCCTACTGCTGGAGAGGGTCCGTGTTCACCAGATGGAGCCCAGGATTGAGCCACACCCAAAGCTCACAAACATCCTTCTGCTTCATGTCCATCTTTCCCCCAACTTCCTGGAGACCCCCTGATTGCCCATTGCCCCGTTCCCATGCTGCTAGCCTGTCCTCCAGCAGGGAAACCAAGGCAGGGAGGCCTGGGGAGCCCAAGGGGGAGAGGGGGAGCAGATGCCCCAGTGGGTCCTAGCCTCAGGGACCCCTTTTTCTGGGACAGAGCAGGTTCAGTGGCCAGGCAGCACCATGGGGCAGGCCTGTGAGTGCACATGGGGTCTCAGGCCAGCAGCTCCACAGCCAGGAGCTGGGGTCAGTCCTAACCCCAGTCCCAATGCTACCGGCCATGCTTTCCCCTCCCCATCACTTCATTTGAGGCTGCCCCACAACAATCCAGCAGGCAAGAACTGGTTTTTATGGGCTTTAATGGAGACAGGGATACAGGTGTGGGTTGTGAAGCCAGGGAGAGAAGGCTGCTGTGGTGCTGGGGAGGCACTGGGGGTCAGGTGAGGCAGGATGGTCACCAGTGCTGCTGGGGCTCTGGCTGGCAGCAGCTCGTGGGTCTGCCTGGAAAAGATGGGGGGTGAGCATGGCTGAGCTGTGGGAGAGCAGGTGACACACAGGGGGAACATGGGCCTGGCCAGCCCCACACTGAATGGGTGGGCACCCCACGGGGCTGGGTGGGGCATCCCCAGTAGGTGTGAGGAAAGGAGCAGCCTGGAGAAGGGTTGTGGAGAGGCTGGGGGCTCTGTGGGGTGACATGGCTTTAAACACCCTCGTACCCTCCCACAGGGCTGGTCTGAGCCCCAGCGAAGGCAGGACTCACCTAAGCAGCATCTGCCATGCATTTATCTGCAGGAGAAAGAAACAGAGAGATCAGCTCCTCTGGGGGCTGTGGGACCTCAGCCCCCCTGAGGGATCCTGAATGGGGGCACCCCATGGCTGGCCCCATGCTGGCCCCACAAAGAGGCAGGGACAAGCCACGAGGGTCTCCTCCTTCTCAGTCCCCCTGTGGTACCTTACCCCATACTCCCCGGCACCCTCCCTGTGCTCCCAGCCTCACCTGTCTGGGGCAGGATGAGAATCTCGTCATCTGTCAGGCCCTGCTCCCTGGAGAACTGGGTGAACATCTCCAGGCGCTCAGGGCTCAGCTCCTTTGTCCGGCCTGCAGCCAAGAGCGGGGTGAGAGGCAGCCTCCCTGTACCCACCAGCACAGGGGCACAGGTAGCCCAGTAAGGGGGTTCCAACCCAGCCATCATCCCACCAAGGTCACCCTAGCTTGGGAAATGATCCTAACCCTGCCCTTCTCCCATGGGAAAGACAGACATCCCAGGGCAGACATACTGTAGAGCAGCACCATGGTGGAGGAACCAGTGTTCTTGGAGATCTGGGTGGCCACCAAGGCGTACTCCTCATAGTTGGTCTCCACCACATGGATGTTGTGCTTGCTGCCCCAGCCTGTGGGGGACACGGGGCACAGCTCAGCCCTGAGCTCCCAATCAGCCCCAAGGAAGGAGCAGGGACAGCAGGGCTGTGAGCATGTCCAGGGCTGCCCCAGGGAAGCTGAGCACTCACGTGGGCTGGTGTAGCTGAACCGCCCCGGCTGCTCTGTCTTGGTGTAAAGACTGTTCCTCGTCACACACTGGTCACCCCTGGGGAGCACAGCAGCAAGGGATGCACCAGTGGCCATCCCCAGTACCCCCTCCCTGCTCACCCCCTCCCCATGCCCCATACTTGGGGTAGGTGGAGGTAACTTCCAGGTTCCCCTCTGTGGTGGTGGAGATGATGGTGGTGCACATCTTCATCAGGTGCCTCTTCTCCTTGAACCAATTAGAGTTGGAGGCCAGGCCGATGCTGTACCATCTCCCTGCGAGCTGCACACAATCTCCACTCAGCCCCAGCTGGGCACAGACCCTGTCTCACCCCTCAGCCCCCACCAGCCCCAGCCCAGGCCATGTCCCTCTCCCTTGGCAGCCCATTGCCCACTGCAGCACAGTGTCCCAGGGTCCTCATTTCGCAGGGAGCTCCTACAAAACCCACAAACAAGGAAATCCCTGTTTCATGTCATGCCCTTCACTGCCCTTGGATGTTTCCTTCCTCTTTGCTCCATGCCCAGGGAGTGTGACAGGACTGCCTGGCTCTGAGATGCCATTTCCATCCATCTGGGGGTGTGAGGAGGAGTCAGGACATTGAGTCCTGCATGGCTCATTCCAGTCTGGTGTATGGAGCCAGCAGTGTGATGCCCCTGGGGAACTGGAGCCTTGGAGAGCAGCTGTGCTGGGATCACCTTTGCACCATATCCCAGCCCCATCCTTGCAGGAAGTGCCTCCCTCCATTCCCATCATCTCCCTGAGAAGGCTGTGTCCCCCAGGACCTTTCCAGGGGTAGAGGGGTGTAGGGGACACCCCAGAACTGCAGCCCTTGGCTTTTTGCAGCCCCGGGCTGGGGTCTTTGTTAGGGAGGGGTTCCCATGGCCCATCTCTGGGCTGTCAGACTGAGATTGCTTTTCTCACTCTCCCCTGTAAGATCCCTGAGCATCCACACCCACTCCACAGCACAGCAGCAGCTTGGACCCATGCCTAACCCAGGGTCCTGTCCCACAGCCTGGAGCCTGGATGCTGGATCTCTTCCAGAGCCACCAAACCCAGGTGCTGAGAGGTCCCCAGGATGGGGAGCTGCATGTGCACCAGAGTAATCCTGGCCCTCCATCCACCAGCACCACCCCCTCCCCACATTTTCAGGGCAAGGATCCCCCAAAACTCCACAGAGGTCACCTTGTCTTGCTGGAAGTCAGCTTGGACAGGAATGCTGTCCTGAGCGTGCAGTGTCCCGAGCAGGGCCAGCCCCAGGATGCTGAGCAGTGTGGCCCGCATGGCTGAGCTGAGCCGAGCCGAGCCGAGCCGAGCTGAGAGCTGGAGGCAGAGTGCTGCAGTGCCGGAGAGTTTGTCGAGCCCCTATTTATGGGCAGGCATTGCGGGGGCCCCCGGGGAGCCAGCCCTGCCTCCCCCCGTGCCGTTATGCAAGCTGGAGCAGGACAGAGCGCTGAAGCCAAAGGGCAAGCAGGGGATCCTGCGAATGCTTCCCTCCTGTTGATATTTGCTCCGGGGTGCCAAACTGCTCTGCAGTGAAAATACCAGTGGCAGCCCTGCCCCCAGCGCTGCCGGGCCGGGGCGGGGAGCAGCCCCCGGACAGGGGCCAGTGCTGCCCCATCCACACAGGGTGGCCTCACTCGCACCCAGAGCGGGGATCCAGGGAGATGGAGGAAATATCCAGTGCCTGCCAGGTCCCAGCCCAATCCATGGGACTCGACACCTTCGTGTGTGCCTGCGGGACCCCCTGCTTAGCCTTGACTCAAGTCCTGCATCACCAAGGAAGCGTCTCTGCGGGCCCCAGCACCCTCGGGTGTGTCGCACCGCGGTGCAGCTCCCGGGCGTCCCACTGGAGAGACGGGGAGCCCCACGTTCAGCTCGCTGGGGATCAGCATGCAGCCAGATGCACTCTAGAACCTCACACCCCACCCCACCACCCTGCACCCTTTGCCAAGAGGGGCTGGAGACGCCCTCCCCTTTGGTTTGGGGTCACCACCCGGCACTACGGTGCCCCCCCCTTAATCTGGGGACCCCCCTGCAGGGTGAGGGCAAGGGATGTGTGCTGTGTGCCAGGGTCTGGCAGGGTTTGGCCCGGGCCGGCAATGCCGGGCAGAGCCCCAGCCCCGCGGCGCAGCCCTGCCAAGGTGCTTTACGTAAGGAGCATGTTTTCACAACAGCTGGTTTTCCCCTGGCAGCCCCCCCTACACATTCCCTTCCCCGCGCCCCGCTGCGAGGCCGCCCTGCCCTGCGCCCCCGGCGCCTGCCCGGCCCCGCGGATTTATGAAAACAAAACAAAAGCTGAGCCAGGCAGGACTGGACATCACGAGAGCCTGGCTGGGGCCCCGCATGCTGGGCTGGGGCTCAGCCTCCCCCGGAGCTCACCCTCAGGGCGCCGGTGGAATTCCGTCCATCGGGCACAGAGGCAGGGAGCACCCGGGGATGTCATTGTCACCTGGCACTGCTGAAGGAACACTAAGTCCCCCCTGCTGCCAGGTACCCTCAGCTCCCTGCCCAGGTGCCAGGAGGGTGTGCCCGGCTCTCCTGGGGGTGGCAAAACTGGGAGCCAGCCCAAGGTCCTGGGTGCAAAGCGGCTGCAAGCTCAGGAGTACGGGAGCGCTTGGAGGCATAGAGGGGCACCACCGGCACCATGGGGCAGAAAGAGCAGGGCTGGGGGCAGGACGGGCTATCCCCTGTGGGTCCCGGCGGCAGCTGGACACGGACCCTTGGACATAACCCGGGTGTTTGCAGCCAGAAATGGTTTAGCGGCAACGATGGACGTGCTGAGCTGGGACGACGGGTGTGGGGAATCCTTGGGGACCAGCCCAGCTCCTCGGGGCTCTTCCCTTGCTCCCTTATCCCCCTGCCCAGTGCAGCCACTTCGGGGTGCAAGTAAAGTGAGCTGCATCCACCACCACAGCCCGGCTCTGCCGGGTTCCGGGGGCGGCCGGGCCGGACACGGCTGCCCCGTACGTGGGTGGTGGGAACAGGGGCTGGCTCGGGGCACATCACGTGGCTTCCCTTACATAATTCCCTGACAAACAACATGTGTTACCAGTTCCCGCTAGGATTGCAAAATGCCGGTGCTGGGGACAGAGGGCTGCTCCCCGCCCCGGGGGCTGCGGGGGGGAACGGGGTCCCGCACTTGCCTGCTGCCGGGCAGTTCCCTGTCCCCTCCTGAAGCCAGTGGCAATGGGAACCGCTCGCCTGCATGCCTTGGCCAGGCTCCACACACAGCGAGGGGTCCGATGAGGGGCTGCAGCATTAACCCTGTGGGTCTCCCCTAATGCAGTCCCTGCAGCTCCCCCAGTCCCCTGCCTGTCTCTGAGAGGTGCTGGCTGTGCAGTCAGGGGTCCAGCGAGGGCAGCAGCACCTCGGAGAATGGGCTCTGCAGGGCTGGGGCAGGGCAATGGGGTGTTTCCCAGCCCTGGAGGCCCTGGGGATGGGAAGCAGGATTATGGGACTGAGATTTCCTCCCCTGGGGTCCCTGAGTGATCTCCCAGCTTGTTGGGGGAAAAGGCAGATGCTGTGCTCTCCCCAGTGCCCCTAAGTCCGTGCACCCTATGGCCTCAGGCACAGTGCTGTTCCCCTCACTGCCAGACCCTCCCTTGCCCCTGCCAGCTGGACCACAGGCACCACATCACAGGAACCACCACAGTTCCAGCCCTGCTGTCCCATGGCTGGGGAAGACTCACAGAGAAGATGGCAGGGGTGTGCATGGAGGGGACTGCACAGCCTCCCAACACCCCCCCCGACACACCCCAGCCAGGAGCACACGTCCAAGGCACTGCCAGTCCATGGTGGAGGCAGTGCTGGCCTGGCTGGGGCAGAGCAAGAGGTGACTGGTCTGTGCACAGGCTCTTCTCTGAGGCGTTTATTGCTGCTGCAGGAGAGTGGGGCACAGAGCAGGGGTGGAGGACACAAGCTGAGGGGCGCAGGACAAGGACAGATGCAGCTGCCAACACAGCTGGAGGGACTGAGGAGCCCCAGGGCTGGCTCCAGAGCTGTGGTGCAGCAGTGGGAGCTGATGGAGGTGTGGCTCAGATCTGTGTGGCCGTGAGCAGCTGGCTAAGGTGAGGGCTGAGCTCTGGGACCCCCTGGCAACTCCATCTACACCTACAACTTCATTTCTGGAAGAAAGGGAAGTGCTGAGGGGCTGGGGGGATGTCCAAGCCCAGCACCAGGGCTGGAGACTTACCTCTACCTCCCCAAGCACAAGTGATGGAGCTGTCCCCAGGGTGAACCCCAGGCTGCCCCTGTGCCAGGACATCTCATCCCAGACCAGCCCTCACCCCAGGAAACACCAATACAGATCCATCAAGCCCAGTCTGACCCATGTGGGTGGTGAGTGGGGTTTGCTTTGCCAGGATGTACCTGATGCCCATCTTGAGTGAAGGTTTGCCACACAAGGGCACAGACCCTGTTCCTGGTATGGTCTGACATGGCCTCTCCCATGACCAGCCCTCCCACACTCCTGGGGCAGGACCACATGGCCACAGTGCAATGTGGATCTGGCCCAGTGTGCCCAGCCCACTGCCAGGACAGGGACACGCCACTGGTGCCCAGTGTGGGACCAAACCTGGCACATCACCCAGCATCCCCAACTCACCATCGAGGACGTGAAACTCATCTGCAGAGTCACAAAACCCTGCAAAAGACAGAGACCAGGGGATCACCTTGTCTGGGACCTGGCACCCTCCAGCCCCTGCACACCCAGGACATTGCAGGGCACAGCCCTATCCTTGCATCTTTGTCCCTAGGGTGGCCGGAGCATCGGAACAGGACCCACATGGGTCTCCCTGAGGACCGTGTGCCACTCACCGTAGGTGGGGAAGTAGTAGGTGACATCCTCACTCAGACCCACAGCCCTGACACGCTGCTCAAACTTGTCCACGACGGCGTCACTGACCACGCTGGTCCGTCCTGCATGTGGAGAGACACCATCAGTGCCCTCAGGCCCCACCTGGCCCTGGCCCGACGCCCCCATGTCCCTGCACAAGGCTCAGGGCCCAGGGGGCTTTCAGCTCAAAGAAGTGGGTTCCCAGTTCCCCCCTTTTCTGCTCCCCCACAGCATCTGGGGACAATTCGCCAGCTGGGAGTGACCCCTATTCCCATGCTGGGTCCTCCAAGGCTTCAGCTGGCATCTCCTGATTCCAGCACAGGTTTCCCAGCCCTGTCCTTCACCTGCCATGAGATCTTGACCCCCAGCCTACCATAGAGCTTAACAGAGATGCTGCGGTCCTTCTGGTAATAGAGGATGATGAAGCTGCTGGGGTCGGCCTCACCCACCACCATATCCACCTTGCTGCTTTTCCTATGGCCTGGGAAGGACAAGAGGATAGTCCAGTTAGTCCCAGTCAATCCTGGTTAGTGCCAGCATCATCCAGGGGCTTCATTTCACCACAAGCAGGGTGCAGAAGGGGTGAAAATCAGGGCCAGAAGTGGGGCAGCCACACAGGTGTCACCCGTGATGGTGTCTGGCACTTAGGGACCCAAGACGTAAAACACTGGGAGGACACTGGGAAGGGGAACATTGGTACCAAAAATCTGCCAAGAGCAGGACTGGAGAGCTCCAGCAGCCTCCTGCCACCCCAGACCAGTCTCCCTCACCCTTCAGCAGGAAGCGTCCAGGGGCCTGGGCGGGAAGGTAGTGCTGCCTGATCTCCCAGCATATCCTGTCCCTGCATGGGGAGAGGAGAAGGAGATGTCAGCACAGGCTGTGGAGGATCTTCCTGCTTGCCCTGCCTGCCAGGGCCATCTATTTCCTTGGGACTTTGTTTTCTTCACAGGGAAAGATGTCCTAGAACACCGGGGAAACATTGTGAGAGATGCTGAGCCCAAAATCTGCTGAGCCCAAGGAGTCTCTGTCACCTCCCTGCAGCGCTGAGTCTGGTCAGGACCTCGGGGCCCACCAGGCTGGGGAACGTGCTCACAGACGTGCCAAAGGTCCCCATCCTCAGACAGGCTGCCCCTGGGATACTCCCAAGAGCCAGTCCTGGGTTGGGCAGCCATGGAGCCACCACATGCCTCAGTTTTGCCAGCCTGGCTGTCCCCACACGGACTAGCCTGGGCACTCCCAGCCCAGCCTGGGTTAGTGGCTGTGCAGGTGGCAGGGTGCCCATCATGGCCAGGGCACCCATCGTGGCCAGGGCTTCTACTATGAAACTCCCTGGAGGGTATCCCAGCCACACTTGGCTCAGGGGCAGCTCTGTCCTCTTTGGAGCCTGTGGCCAGGGACTGGCACTGCTCTGACCTGCTTTCAGAGTCCCCATCCTAGTCCTGTTCTGACCTGCCTGAAGCATCCCTGTTCCTGCCCACAGCCCCTGTGCCCAGCATCACTTACAGCTTCCTGAAGATGTTGATGGCCAAGCTCTGCCCATCCAGGACGGTCATTGTCACTGTCGTGGCCTCCAGCTCGTGGCTGTGCTCTGCCAGGTAGCTGCAGTGGGAGGCCATGGCCACGAGGAACCACTTCCCTGAGAGCTGCATGGCACAGAGGTGGCACCATCTACAGCCTGGGGTGCCACCACTCAACCACCCTGAGCACCCTCCTTCCCCTCACTTGGCACGTCTGCCCACAGCCTGTCCCTTAGAGTGCCCACAGGGCAAAACTGCCCTTCAGGTGTTGGTAGGTGGGATCAGGGCAGAAGGAGCCTGACGTGGGGACGGGCTGGGGGTGTGTAGGGGATGTCAAAGGCATCTGCCCATGGCTCACACTGCCCACAGCACTGCAGGCACCCCAATGCCACACTGGGTGTGTGCTGGTCATCACTTTATGCTCCAGCCCCAGCTCGGCCCCACCAGCAGAGCCCTGAGCTCAACCTAAGCCCCAGGGTGAGGGCAGCTGCACCGGCCCAGCGGCAGCTCCAGATGGGTGAAGAGGCGGTCCCTGTGAGGTTCCAGCCCTGGCGCCTGCCCCGTGGGCAGCTCTGCGGGCAGTGCTGGGGCTGAGCTGGGCTCTGGCAGCCCTGGCTGTGTGCGAGCGGCACCGAGGCGCTCGGGCTGGGGATGGGCTGGGAGGCTGAGTCTGGGGAGGGCAGTGGGGCTCAGCCCTGCAGGAGGACACGGAACAGGAGCCAACGCGGCTCCCTGCAGCCCACCCAAGTGCGGAGTCAGCGGATGCCCACAGACCTCTCTGCCCAACCCCTCACCTGGTGGAGGCTGAGCCCCTCCTGAGCCGCCACCTTCTCCAGCGGACTCCGGGGAGGGGGCGGCCGCCGTCTCTGCGCCGCCCTCTGCCCCCGCGCCGTGAGGAGCAGCCCGAGGAGCAGGAGGGTGCGCAGGGCCGCCATGTGCAGGTGTGCGAGGCCAGCGCTGCCGGGAAGCGGCGGGGCCAGGAGGGCACGGCCGGGAGCCAGGGGCCCTCGTGGCGGCTGGACTGGGTCAGCGCCGGGGTCAGCGCCGGGGTCAGCGCTGGGGACAGTGCCAGGGTCAGCGCCGGGGACAGCTCCAGGGACAGCGCCGGGGACAGCGCCGGGCCGGGCTGCAGCCCAGTGAGCAGGCCCGGACAGGGCCGGGGGTTGGAGAGGGGCCGGGAGGGGTCCGGGTACAGATCCGGGTGGGGAGTCCCGGGGGTCCCGGGAGTGGGCGGGGCCTGTTCGGGAGGGGGCGGGGCCTAAAGAGGCGTGTGTG
>VZTR01029563.1:80213-250193 GCA_013400775.1 Chaetops frenatus | reverse complement strand
AATATAAATAATATAAATATACACAGACCTATCTGTCTGGACAGCCAGAGTGACAGACCCTTGGTGTGTCACTGGCTAAAGGGGCCAGGAAAATGGTCACTAGACAGAGAAAGAACTTCTTTATGCTGCAGCCAATGAATTCCTGGATTTCCTTCCCCCAGGAGATGGTAGAGGCAGAGTGTGTAAACAGATTTAATATAAGACAAATCTGTGGACAATATCTTCCCAAACCCTAAAGAAGAAGGGCAGAGATGTACCTTTTCCTTACCCCAGTGCCTGTGGGGGGCCAGAAACCAAAGGACTGCAGAAAGCAGCTGAGTTTTGTGATTTCCAGAAACATCTTTTAGTGCTGCTGGGGGCAGAGCACTGAGCTGGACTGGGCTGGCTCAGCACTGCACCTCTCACTGAGTGAGATAAAAAAATGCTCCTCTACACCCTAAGAAGAACAGAACAGGGACTGTGAGGTTTTCCCCTCCTGCTTTGGCTGCAGGAAGCACAGGCTGGAAGATGTCCTAGGGAAAGAACACAGCCATTAAAGAGTGGTGTTTTTAATCCTGTGATTGAAGAGATCTGAAATCTGAGCGCTCTGAGCTGCTGGTGTGAAGTGTCTGTGGAGCTTCAGAGGCTGCAGGTAGTTCCATGCCTGGGAGACTGATCAACAGCTGCTCCCCTGTAAAGGTCCTTCAGCAAGCAGAGGGAAATTCTCTGAGAATGGGCACCTTTCTCACTGCCCTTATTTCGTAGTGTCAAAGGCCCTGGACAATGCATAAGGTTTGTATGGATTTAATGTGGCCCCCAAGGCCATCACGTTGCAGAGAGGACACGAGAGAATTTGGGTCTCAGGGAGCATTTGAGGCACTTTGGTTACTGCAGCTGGACATGTCTGATGTCACAGGTGGAGCTCTTTTCATTTTGAAAATTGCTGCAGTGTGGCTCTCCAAGGGCTTGTTAACACAGCACAATAATGCTGGGGTAGGAGAAGGGAATATGTGTGCCACAGCCATTATCTAAACAGGGCAGAAAAGCTTCCATGCAGACACTCCTCTCCCTCAGCAGAGGGCTGGCAAGATTTCTGGCTGTAGCTGTAGCAACATTTCCAGCAGGTGCTTGCCTAATCCCTTCTTAGAGGTTTCTATGAATCTGGGCTTCATAATCTGCCAGTCCATTCCCCTGTATCACTGCTCCTCCTGTTCAAAACCTTTATTTCCTGCTCTCTTGGTATTTGACTCAAGTGTTCCTTATTCTTCCTTTTCTTATCCCCCAGAAGGTGGTGGGCAAAGCAGGTGGTGTTATCCTCCTGCTGCTGACCTGTTCTAATGTGTGTGCATGGAGCACTGATGTTTTCAAAAGGTGTGACTTGGGACAAGGTTTTCCAGCCTCTAGAGAGGCCTTGTGAAGAAATCAACCAAGAGGACGCGCCCACAAAATTTTGTCCAAGCTTGCTTGCCGTGATATGTAAGAGAATAGAATTTTCCCAGATTTTCTCAGCACTCGCCTCCTCATGTCCCCCTCAGGAAGCTGCAGAGAGCAGTGAGGTCACTCCATCCTTAGCCTCCTTTTCTCCAGACTAGACAAGCTCAGAGTCTTTGTCCTCTCCTCACGGGAACACAAGTTCTTGCAAGATTTGTAAATGTTTGAAGAACTTCTGGAAAACTAAAAAAATCCAGAATGTTTTAGAATTCAAAATGGGAAAGGTTTCTGACATGTCTAAGCAGCAGCATGATGTGGAAATCAGAGAAAATTAGTTGCATACTTTAGTTAGTTTTCCATAAGAACAGGGATGAAAGGATCCCACTGTATTAAGACTGAATTAGGAGCATGGGTCTGTAGTTCTTTTTACTGGTCCCTTTAAACACTCACTTATTTTTGATAATGAATATGGAAATTTCCCTGATTGATCACTAATTACAAATGAACTACACTGTGAGATTAGTGATGATATTTCTTGGACAAAGGAAATGGAATTCTCAAGGTTAGTTTTCTTACAGGAAGCCAAATATTCCCTGGCACTTTGCAGCACCATTTGCATTTCAATCAGGTTGTGAGTCTGTGCCATTAGTTACCATACCTTGTCTTCAGTGTAGTCACTCAGTCTCTGAAAAAAGAAAAAGCTCTCATTTTTTTAGTCTAGAAGTTGGTTTCCTATGTGTGATTTTTTTTTTTGTTTTTTTTGTTTTTGGTGTGTTTGTGGGTTGTTTTTTTTTTTTTTTTTTTTTTTTTTTTTTTTTTTTTTTTTTTTTTTTTTTTTTTGGGTTTTGTGGGTTTTTTTTTTTTTTTTTGTCTTTTTTTTTTTTTTTTGTTTTTTTGTTGTTGTTGTTGTTTTTTTGTTTGCTTTAAGAGCAAAATCAGCTGCTAGCTGATTTTAAAATCTAGCTCAAATTTAAGGGATAAATCCAACACATTTGAAGGCTTAGTGCCACACATAATGTGACAAACATATATTTTTCATACCTTAAGAAATATTGGCAAAACCATTCAAAGCTCCACTCACCTAAAATCAGAAAATAACCTGAATTTCCAGAAGCAGGGAGATTTCCAACTTTGTACTTTAGAGGTATCTCCAACCTGAATGTTTTAATTCTTGTTGCTTCATTGGCAGGAGTAACTGCTTTCTAGTGAATAGCAGTGCTTCTGGATTTTTTTAATGCATATATAAGTAAAAATCATGTCACATAATTATCTATTCTAGTAGTACCTGGATTATTTCTGTTGTTTCACTTATTTATTGCATCCAGCTCTCTAAGCAAGTTTTATACTAAAAATCAGCAGAGAATAACACTGTTAGTTCTGATGAGAGATAGATACCATAAGTAATGGTTACCTACATTTCAATTTTTATGATTTGGTATCCTGAACTGGCTTTGTAATGTAAAGCCAAGTCTTCCAGCCACTTCTGGGTGTCTAAGAGTCCTCTTTGTTGATGACTTGCCTCTAAGACATCTAAATACAAATTGGTGGGGTGGCCTCCCCAACTGAGAGCAGTCTCTGTCCTTGCTGTCCTTCCTCCTGCAGAAGTGAGACGTCCAAAGCCTGAAAGCTTTCCTGTGCCCCAGTCCTGCTCTGAGCAGTGTGGCACTGCTAAATCAGGAGCTCTGATCCAGCACAGAACTAGGGAGAACTTTGGCAAAAACAATAGCAGCTGACAGAATTATCTCCCTGCAAAATCCTGTCTTTTTGTGAAGCTGGAGGAATATGAAATTTCATATTCTGTGCCTTTGGAATGACACTGTAGACTGGGAGTGGGGGTTGGCACCTGTCACCTAAAACAATAGGTAGGAACTAAATTCATTCAAATTGCCATTGTACAGATTAGGCAGTGTCAGAGACAATGCCATCATTCTATTGTTCCCATTAAGAGCACAAGAAAGACAAATCCAGTGACACATTGTGGAGAGAGTTCTCAAAAGTGACTGGGAAGAGCAGGAGAGAACGAAGTGTCAGCATGTTTCAGTGTTGGTATCAAATGCTCTCCATCTCAGGCTCTGCCTGATGAGTGTTTAGTGAGTCCTGTTGAACATTTACTTTCCCCGCATTTGCCTTTCCTGATTGTTCCTGTACTGAATAAAGTTGCACTTTCATTAATGCAGTACTTTCAGCACTGCCTTAGTCACAGCCAGACCAACTCTGGTCATGCCTTTGTTAGATCTCAAACTAAGCATGGCCATGTGAATCATCTTTTTAGTGAGAAATCTTCCAAATAAACCTCTTGGTACAGCAGTGTGGGTCACTGGTGACTCAATAGCAAGAACTGTGGGGTACAAGGCAGAGCAGAACTTTTCTCACCTTAATTGCTCCATGCTGCAAAAGAGGTTGACTTTCATATGAGAAGAAAAATCATTCCATTTAGAATAATTTAAAAACAAACAAACAAACAAACCTGAGGCTTTTTGTGTGTGTGCAAGTGCAGCATATTTATCAGAGTTTGCAGTAGCTTGTTTGCTGCTTTGTTTTATGTTCCCTTCCTAATGTCATCAGAGTGCTCCTGGGGAAAAACCTCAAACAGCAAACACCAAACTGACAACAGGCAGCATAAGTATTCCCAGACCTTGCATCATCTGAAATAATCACAATAAATAATTAAGAGCAGCCATAGCATCCCACAAAAGTTTGACCAAGAAGTGATGTCTCACACTGCATTTTAAATGTCACAAAGTCAGGGGCTGGTGAACAAGTGCACAGAGCAAATTTAACAGCAAAGAACCTGGAAATGTCCCATTTCTGTACCAAGTGGCAACACGAGTTATTGTCACTGAAGCACAGCTGAGCTCAGGGGACAGGGATTGACTGTGATTGTGCACATGGAGATAATAGAATCACGGAAAGGTTTGGGTGCGAAGGGACCTTAAAGCACAACTCATTCCCAACCCCCTGCCATGGTCAGGGCCAGCTCCCACTGTCCCAGGCTGCTCCCAGCCCCAATGGCCAAGCTGGCCTTGGCCACTGCCAGGGATCCAGGGGCAGCCACAGCTTCTCTGGGCACCCTGTGCCAGGGCCTGCCCACCCTGCCAGGGAACAATTCCTGCCCAAGATCCCATCTCAC
Organism: Chaetops frenatus; assembly: GCA_013400775.1. Lineage (NCBI taxonomy): Eukaryota > Metazoa > Chordata > Aves > Passeriformes > Picathartidae > Chaetops > Chaetops frenatus. Next base: position 245,653 of record VZTR01029563.1, on the reverse strand, counting down.
CCTGCCCTGGGGCCCTGGGAAGCCATTCCCTGCCTCCTGGCCCTGCACTCCCTGAGGAATTGTCCCTCTCCAGTGAGAATACGTAGGATGGCGAGGCTCCAGTGGAAGTGTCAAAAGCTGTGGCTTCTTTTTTGGCTGCTTTTAATGAAACAAAAACTTCAAAACCATATGAAAAGAAACTAAAAGCTTCTCTGAGTAGTTGTTCTCCCTTTCCCTCTGCCTCTGCGTGCAAACATTTCCCTCAAGACTTTCCATGGTCTCATCTGTGTCCCAGGTCCTGTGGAGTGGGATTGTGAAGCCTTGCAGAAGGAGGGAATACTGTGTGTTGTGTATTCCCTGTTTCCAGCTGCTCTGGATACTAACAGGGAGTTTCATGCAGTTGTTGATGCTTCAGACCCATCTATTTTATGTTGTTGTTTTTCTTCCTTTCGGCAGCCTGAGGAGTGGATGCCAATGAACATTTGAAGCACTCTGCCTCACTGATACTCTTTCAGAATCAATAAAACTTAGAAATTATTTTGTTTAGTCTCTGGAGAAGCATTATAAGTGTGAATGGTAAGAGTATTGTGGTGATTCAGTACATTTGAGGAATGTATCCTACGCTTCAGTATAGGCTTTAAGATAAACACTGAAGTCCTCAAGTGAGGCTGGACATGGATGCAGGCACTCACTTGGAGAAGGCAGAAGCTGAACCTCACCCATTAACTGCATGCAGAAGTTAACAGTCCTCTTAAAATGAATTTTAGACAGGACAGCTGCTTCTGGGATTCTAACCTGTTCAAGGAGATAATTTCAATTATGAAGTGAATATTCTATCAGTTTAAAGCTGTACTAATGCCTTTAAACCTTTCTCAGTTTAAAACTGTTGTCACAAGGGGATTTGGAACTCAACTTTCTACTTTGATCTGCTCCACTCATATGCTGCAGTGGCAACTGTGAAGATACATCAAGGCCTGGTTGCAGGGATAGATGAGCCAATTTTGGCTACCATAAACCAGCACAGCTTTTTTGAAGTCAATAGAACTATGTGGAACCTTCCATGAGCTGGGCTGTCCTACTGTCCAAGTTTGCAGCATGAATTTATCTTTTGGAACTTCTTCTTTATGTACTTCTAGTTATATTAAAAACCAAAGTCCACAGATACCATTGATATGTCACTTTGAGCCTTGTGAAATGAGTGTGGATGTTAACAAGGAATAGATAAATTAGAAAAAAAAAAAAGATAAAGAGAAAACAATATTTTAATACCTTTAAAGGGTACAGATAAGGAAGTGGTCTAATATCTCTCACAAACTTGCAGTAGACAGAGTACAAGAAATTCCTAGGGATTCACACTAAACCTTGGAATGCTGCAGTGGATCTGTTCCTGCTGCAGCGGATCTGTTCCTGCTGCAGCTGAGTGCTATTCTTTCAGAGTGTTTGTCTGTTAAAATATTAGTTATGTCAGAAAAGTCCTGGAATCAATCGTGGACAATTCAGTGTTACCTGAGCACAGACGGCTCTGTTCTCTTGACATGATATTTAAGGAGCAGCTCTGTGATAGGTCTTAGAGTTTTACTGATGGAGATGTTTCACCTTCAAGAATTCCCTGGCAGTCAAACAACAGTTGGAACAGTTTTGTGACTAAGCTTGGGGACATAGGGTTCCTGGTAAAATGGCAAATTTAGGATCCATTTGTGTGAATCTTTGATGAACTACTTTGCCAGTCCTGGTACAGGAGTGTAAGAACAATTTATTGGATGAAACGAGTGGTACAGAGATTTACAGCTGTGTTATCCCACATGGGAGTGTTTCCATATTTACTGGTGGGTGTTGTACTAAACTCAGGAATTATGGGTTATTATTACATGAGAATCTCATTATCTAGTCATCAATAATAATAATACAGGCACCCTAGAAGTTATTTTGCAAGCTGTTGTGGATTTGGCCCTGATAACTGAAAGTATTGTTGCCTAAATCACTTTTATAAGATTTAATTTGTTGTACTTTAAAATTAAGCTGTAAGTTATGCACAGATTATGGTCAGTGACACTTACTAGCAAAATATATAAAATATATATTAAATAAATAAATAAATAAATAAAATATATAAAATCTATTTTAGGGAGATGTGGTTACCTTTCCCAAACATCTTGAAGTGATCAATTAATTATTTCTCTATTTTCATGTGTGTCTGTCTCTCCAGATGGTCAGAATCTATGTGGATGTAAAGGTCTGCTTTTTAATACTGAATTACCTCCTTTGTTTTTAACCACCATAATACTAAGAATTTTGAGAACAAGTTATCCAAATGGTGATTGCTTTTACATATTGTGTGTTGCAGTATAGGGGCTTGTCTGTGCCCCTGGCTAAACTGTCTATCAAAGACCTCTGCCAATCAAATACAATACACGTCACTGACCAAAGGAGCTGCCCAGGCTATAACCCAAACCAATCAGAAAGCAAGGTGAGAGCTTCAAATCCCCCCTTTATAAAGAAGCTCCCAACACAATAAAAAAGGTCCTTTCTCTCTTCTGCTGCTTACACAAAGAGGGCTCGTGTCGTTCCTTTCTCCTCCCAGGACACCTCACACCACAGCTGTGGAGGCTGGTGAGCCCACTAAGCCAGGGTCCCTTGGAGGGACAGACCCTAGAGTTGAAGACTGGCCCCTTAGTTGGGGTGACAGAAAAGGCTTCTCCCAGGATACTTGTGGAAATGTACCCCAGTGGATGCTACACGAAGAATTAGAACAGAGAAAATTCTCATGTTGCAGCCACGGAGCAGTGTCATACAAGAAAGAAAATATTCCCACACATTGAAGCAAATCAACCCATGTTCTCAGACCAGCTTAACGTCAGCAAAGAGCAAGAATGATAAACAATCCTCACCTGCAAAAACAATGCGTGTGCTCTCTCATAATTGGTTAGAATAATTGTTTATACCTTTTTAGCCTATGATGTTTTGGAGTCAGAATTGTAACCAATGAAATATTGTTTGTTATGTTCACTATAAAAAGTGTGTTCAGTTTTAATAAATTGGAATTGGACTTGCATCTGAAAAAGGAACACCACAGTCTGTGTCATGACTCAACATCGACATACCCCAGTTCTGCCTCTTTGGCTGCCTCGTTGGCCTCCCTGCCCCTTTTCTCCCCTACAAGGTCAGGTTCCAGCTTGTTCTCCCTTCCTCAGTTCCCTGCTGATCCCTGTTCTCCTTGGCCACTCCTCCCCTGTCCCCCCGTTGGCCCACACACCCTGGCCCCTCCTGTGTGCCGCCCCTGAGCCCTCAGACCATTGGACCCTGATGCTCTCCCCGCCCTTTGCCTTCCCGACATAAAACCCTGGACCCTCCCAGTTCTTGTTCTTGGTCCCTGTCCCTTCCAGCGCGTGTGGATGGCGTTGAGTTCCGCGCTGTGCGGGCACCGCCCCCCGCCCTGAACAAACCCCGCAGGGAGCCCACAGGAAGGGCCCTGCTGCCTCCGGAGCCTCATTGGCAGCGGCTGCGCGGGCCGGTGTGGTGAGAGCCTGCCCCGACCGCAGCCCTGCCCCTGGAGCCGCCTCAGGGAGCTCGCCGGGCCCAGCTGCCTGCCCCGTGCAGTGACACCGTGTCTCCTCACTTATTCTACGAAGAAATCTGTTTTAGGCAAAGTTTGCTCTTTATGATGCTTAAGGAGCGGTTGTTTATATAGCTGAATCAGAGAGAAACGGGTCGGCAATGTTGAATAACAATTTTTGTCTTATAAGGTAGAATATGAAATTGTTCTTGACTGTTACCTTCTCTTGTGAGTCTTGGGATGTCTGGTAATTAAACATTAAATGCCACATTTGAGAGGTCATGAACGTTTACGGCGATTGCAATACGTATTAATAGACTGCTAGGGAGAGGTGCTTTGAGTTTTAAAGCAGGCACAGGAAAACTTAATTCAAGAATCAGCTAATTCTGTCTCTTGAGGATTATTAAACCTGCGGTTTTTATAGAGTCTCCGGTTTCTCAACTCTGAGATGGTGTGTCCAGAGTCAAATTGTAGAAGGATATTCCTATCCTATATCAAAAGACTGAAAGTGATAATTTACAAAAAATCAAAGCCCTTTATAAGAACAGAATTGTACAAGTAGTTGTCCTTGAATAGTCCAAGATTGAAGTACATGCATTTTTACAAAGCAAGATGTACATTACTGTCCCCATAAGGATAAAAGATAATTAAATAGTTGGATACTCCTTAAAATTTTACTGTTTTGTAGATTTTTACTAATTATTACATAAACCATCAGAGAGATGACAACTGAATTATTAATTGTAATAATTTTCTACTTTAAGTTGTTTTTTTGTAAATATGCTTTCTGTAAATATTTCTAGAGAGTGTCTGTTAATTACAGCCCCTCCATGGGCAAAGATGATGGATGAAATTAATGAAATACATGCAGAACTTGATTCATTTCTATGATTTCCACAATTTTGACCATGTTCCTCATGCCTGACATGCTCAGACAGTTCTTCCTGGACACAGTGAAGAGGACTTAGCTCCTGAGCATAACAGAATTCAGTATCCTGCCTGCCAGGACCTCCCAGGCCCTGGAAGGCAGAGGCTGCTCCTCAGAGTCCTGTTCCCCTCCCAGATGGCACACAGCCTAAAATGATGTGTTTGTGGCCTTCCTCCCCACGAGCCCTCAGCCCCCACAGAAGCTGAAGGATCTGCTCCATTCTTGGTCATAAATGTCACTGATGATGAGCTGTCATTCCAGACAAAATCAGGGACTGTCATGCCACTGTCAGAAATTAATTTTGCTTTTTTTGTCCCTGGGGATGATGGCTCAGGGGAGTGGTGGGAGTTCTTGGTGTGTAGCCAACTCTCCTGAGCACTAATCTCAGACTAATCACTACCCAAAGCTGATTTAAGCCCCAAGTCTTTCATGGCATGGAGACCTCAGTGATCCTTGTCTAACAATAACAGTAGTTCAAATAGTTGTTTTATCAATTTTTGAATCTTTACAGGTTTGGAAAGACATTGATATCCTGAAGGGAAACTGCAGCAAAGATGGACAGAGACAATTGCCAAGGGCCTGAAGTCACAGGAGGCAGGGAATGGCTTCCCAGGGCCCCAGGGCAGGCTGAGATGGGATCTTGGGCAGGAATTGTTCCCTGGCAGGGTGGGCAGGCCCTGGCACAGGGTGCCCAGAGAAGCTGTGGCTGCCCCTGGATCCCTGGCAGTGGCCAAGGCCAGCTTGGCCATTGGGGCTGGGAGCAGCCTGGGACAGTGGGAGCTGGCCCTGACCATGGCAGGGGGGGGGTGAGGGGAGCTTTAAGGTCCCTTCCCACCCAAACCTGATTATTCTCTGATAATTCTATTTTATATTTTGGAATATTAACCTATGCAGCACAGAGAGGGCTTATTTTTTTATTTATCACCTTCTCTAATCAGTGTCTTAGCACCAGTTTGGGAGGCATCCATCATCTCTCTGACATGGTTATTCAGCAAGTCAGAACTGATAAATCTGAATTATCTGGTCTCACTTGTCAGCACGAATGTCATCCTTGAACAAATGCAAAATCAATTCCAAAACAAAGGCTATGCTCCTGCCAACTCTTAACTATTGACTGCAGAATAAGTTACATGTTTCCTAGTGATTAGCAAATTTTGGCAAGCTTCTGGACACCAGCTTAGTTTGGGAATTAGGGTCATATATAGACTTTGCAGAGGCAGGGAGATAAAACACATAATGGCTCTTGTATTGGGTTATGAACATAATTCCTCAGCTAATTCAGTTTCTCTGCACCTTCCTTCTCTTTTCCCATGGTGAAAATAATGAAGTTATACAGTCTGCTAAATGACTAGCCAAGAATTTCCTTAAACTTGCTATTAATTACAAGCTACTGGCCATGCAGACAGAAGGCTGCTGTTTTTCATAGTTCAGAAGATGTTGGAGAAGAATTTCTATACCTCAACAGGTCTAACTGCATGGGTGGACTTCACCATTGAATGTTTTTAGATGTGTTACTCTCCTGTATTGACACAATGAAATATAATATCAAAAAAATATGTGTATAGTCTCTGCCCCAGTGATCCTGTCACCCTGAGTTACTTAAAAAACAAAGAAAAGGAAAAAAACCAAAACAAAACGAAAGCAAACCCAAAACCAGCACCCCCCAAAAAACCCTAATAACCCACTGAACACACAAAAAAAACCAAACAAAAAAAACCAACCAACCAACCAGCCAACAACAACAACAACAACAACAATCCAGAAAAAAAATAAAAACCCTAGGATAAATACTAAAGCAATGTAAAAAGAAATAAAAGTTTCAGGACAGTCTTACTATTGACTTCTTTAATTAATTTAGTCAAACTTTTAATATAGAGAGACCACAAGTTAAACGTAAATTAAAAAATAACTTCTAATGAAGTATTTTTATAGGAGAATATTTTATGCCTACTCTATCTGGTTTTATATCTTTAATTTGCTGAGTAAAAAAAATAGATGGTTCTTTTTCTCTATTGTGGCAACCTCCTGGAGTTAAAAGCATGAAGAGAAGTGTACAAGCATTCTCCAGTAACTGCTCCTCATTGCAACCCGGAGAGCAACGGGAAAATCCTGTGGGTCCAGAGAGGCCCCAGAGGTGCTGGGGGGACTGGAGCCCCTGCCCTGTGCAGCCAGGCTGGGAGAGCTGGGGCTGCTCAGCCTGCAGAGGAGAAGCTTCTGTGGAGACCCCACAGCTCCTTCCAGGCCCTGAGGGGCTGCAGGGAAGCAGAGAGGGACAATTCCTCAGGGAGTGCAGGGCCAGGAGGCAGGGAATGGCTTCCCAGGGCCCCAGGGCAGGCTGAGATGGGATCTTGGGCAGGAATTGTTCCCTGGCAGGGTGGGCAGGCCCTGGCACAGGGTGCCCAGAGAAGCTGTGGCTGCCCCTGGATCCCTGGCAGTGGCCAAGGCCAGCTTGGCCATTGGGGCTTGGAGCAGCCTGGGACAGTGGGAGCTGGCCCTGACCGTGGCAGGGCTGGAATGAGTTGTGCTTCAAGGTCCCTTCTCACCCAAACCATTCCATGGTTCTGTGATTCTGTGACAGGACTTATCATATGCAGTTTTAATACTTAATTCCATTTCTCATTGATTCATATACAGTAAGTGGTGAATACAAATATTAATTCAATATCTAACTCCTAACTCAAAACCACAATTTTTTTTTTGTTTGTTTCTAAGAGTTTCTAAGGGCAGCTATAAAATAATTATTCTGATATTCTCAGCCTGTGGATCTTTAGTGGCTTTCCAACAAGGTCTGGATTTTTTTTGCTTTATCACCTACAGCCTTATTTTGATTTTTTTTTCACAACTGAATACCCTCATCCAAACTGCAGAACTGCATTTACCATATGAAATCTGAACAGGATGGAGTACATGCAATGCTGGCAAAGTAGAGAATTAGAAGTGATGTCCAAGATGTAGAACCACAGAAGGCAGTGGGGGTTCTGCAGTGAGCAGGCAGCCACTCTTTATCTCCGTCCCCAGGCCTGTGGTTTTGTAGCCATTTGCTTCCCCAGCAGGAGTCCTTCACTCCAGTCACACTTCCTTAGCAATTCTCCACATTTGATCGATTATTCAAATAGCTGGCTACGTTTTCAAACCTGCAGAATTTTTCAGATGCACTTGTGCAAAAAGTTTATGGGTTAATTTCTTATTGTAATATATAATTTAGAGGACAATATTTCTTATTCTGCATATTTGTTTTCATGCCATGGCAAATTACTAATACTCATATTTTAGTTCTGTAAAGCACAAAAAATTCTTTGCTAACTTAAATGAACAGGTAAGCTCCTTCCCTTCTAATGCAAAAGTCCTCTCATAAAATATTTTTCTCTTGTTCATTCTACTTTTTGAAACACTTATTACTAATTGGTCTAGCCCAAAAATCTGCCTTCTCTTCTCTGAGGTTCACACATGGAAACCTCTCCTCCCATGTCACAATATTCTTCTTTCTAGTGTTGTTTTCCTTTGTACCATTCATTGTTTCTTTAGGGCAACTCTGAAAGTGAACTAATTAAGCTTTCTTCAAGAGATTCTGAAAAATTAACTATTTTAGGCAACGAGGTAAAAACTAATCAAGTGTTGGGTATTAAAACTTTGGATTTCATTAGAGGCTTGGCTATCCCTAATTAGCTCCTGTGATGGTTACTCCTGAAAAGTAGTGCATTGCTCTTGATATAATATGGTGGTTTGTCCAACATGGTGGACAGTCTATCATTGTCAACTTTGTCCCAGCTTCAGGTCACCTGCCCTAGAAATTACCTCTCCTTTAGGGTGCTCTTTGAAGGAATAAATCAAGATAAAGAATGATAGAGATAAAAACAAAAACATGTGGTTCCCATAAGAATGGTTTTTAAAATAAAAATCGTTCAGCATAACACGTACTTTTGGCATCAACATTGATTAAGTAATTCATTCATTTATTATTTTTTATGTGACTAATAACATAGGGAAACCTTTTTTGAACATATAGGAATACGTAATATTCCTTGAAAAAAGTTTCCAGCTTGAAATTCTGTTTTGGGAGGAATTTTTAACCAACCATTGAAACTGTGGCATCTCCAGCACTGATTTTGCAAGATTCAAAAGCAGAATGCAGTGACTACAGAGGTGAAGAGCACTGGTTGACCTTGCATCTCCTAAAGTCTTTAAGTGCATTCTAAATTGGTCCTAGCAGGCTTCTCAGGCTTCTACAATGAGCCAAAAATCACTGTGTACTTTTTGTTTCTCATTGGCAGTGTGATCCCATCAGAATTATGGAATTTAAGTCGTGGGATTCTCATCTTTAATATCTCACAGCCAAGCTCTGAGCACGGACTTTGCCAAACCTTTTCTTGGACCTATAAATCTGTGAGCATGTGAACACACAACCAACCAGAGGAGTAGCTGAGAGGGCCATTTCCCCTCTACTTTAGAGGTTTCAAACTCTGAGTTTCACACCTCACTTCAAAAGAGTGAAAACTCACATTTTGGCCTTTCTGTTTTATTTTTTTAAGTTGTGGCTTAGTGTTCAAAGACAAGAGAGGGGTGCCCTAAGATGTGCTGTATATACTGCATTACTCAGAGCCAGCATAAACTGTAAAAACTAAAATTAGATCTGGAAAAAGATGAAATCAGCAATTGGCATCACGTTACAAAGCTGCAGGAGAGGAGCTGCTGCAGAACTCTTCAGTCCATTGTATTTGCAGCTCTTCAGCAGCCTGTCCATGTCACAGTCCTGGTGGTGCCAGGAATACCCAGCTCTGTTCCCCACCCAAAGGCAGGACTCAGAATAACTCTCCACCTGTTCCCTCCTAGACAAGTCCTTCTTGCAAAACCAAGAAGAGAAAATGCCTTTTCTTGAAGCACTACGTTTGAGAAGAATTTTTTTCAATTTATCTTTTCATAAAAATACAAAGAGGTTCAGCTTTCTCCCCCTGCTCATAGCAGTGATCCCAGAAAGGATTCAGTAATTCCTCCTATTACCCAGGAAAAAAGAGAGGAAGAATCCTTTGAAAGCTGTCTGGCAGATTTGGGGGGCAGATTCTTTCCATCAACTTATCTCCTTTCCCATTTATTCATCAGCTTTATCAGCAGGAGACAAAATAGTTTGTGAGATTGTGATCTTGCTACAGTTATGAAATACTTCAGTAAAATTAAATTTTCCTTCCAGCTGCCTCTGTTTTAGAAAAGTCTGTATTTTTTAATGATTGAATCCTTGCAAGGTTTGGTGGTAAGGTCATTAATAACATGTATGTTCACATAATGCTACAGTTGAGTTGGAACTGTACCTGTGCTAAAAAAAAAATAAATTAAAAAAAAAATTACAGTTTCAAGCTGTGGAAATGTAGAAGGTTCACCCTTTGCACTCTAAGCTCTCATCATATTTTTACAGTTCTTTGCTGTTTTGTTCTGTTATTATGATGTCCTTTGAATTGCCTAAGCAGTCAATGGGAGAACTACTTACCTGCTCTCCAGAGCTCTTGACATCAGCTAAACAATGCATGAAAGTGTTTTATAGAGAGAGACAGACAGGGGAAGAGATATGGAGAAACTAGAAATATAAAGTGACATTACACATTTTATGAAATGACAAAAGAAAACATGCTGAAAGTCAAAAGCCTTCAGCAGCAGCAGCATTTTTAAAATGGTATCACAGCAAATAAGATTTTTCAGAGCCTTTTGGCAAAGGGAATGAGATTTTTTCATTGTTGTCTATTGGTAAATTATTCTTGAAAAAGGAAAGATGCTTCTAGGAAATAGTAACTAATGCTAAGAAAATTTACTCCTAGCAAACAAGTAATGCTTTTACAACAGAATCCTACGAAAAGGAAAAGTTTATGAATAATTATAGTGGGGATAACAGCTTTGAAAATTGCAAAACTGATTAGAAGTGCTAACTTCTAATCAGTTAGTCTTGTGCAGAATTAAAATCTTTCCTTACACAGGTGTTGCAGCTCCATTCTAATTTTCTTCTTCTTCTTGTTTGTTATTCTACTCTGACAAATCAGTGACTTAGCAGAGCACGTTGGTAATAACTGGAAAAATTACAGACTGCTCTTATTTGGGATGGCAAGGACAGGATTTCAAAGAACTGAATTGACATTATTTTTAGGCTGTTCAAGTAGGATGATAGAGTCACGGAATGGTTTAGGATGGAAGAGACAATAAAGCCCACCCAGTGCCACCCCTGCCATGGTCAGGGCCAGCTCCCACTGTCCCAGGCTGCTCCCAGCCCCAATGGCCAAGCTGGCCTTGGCCACTGCCAGGGATCCAGGGGCAGCCACAGCTTCTCTGGGCACCCTGTGCCAGGCCCTGCCCACCCTGCCAGGGAACAATTCCTGCCCAAGATCCCATCTCAGCCTGCCCTGGGGCCCTGGGAAGCCATTCCCTGCCTCCTGGCCCTGCACTCCCTGAGGAATTGTCCCTCTCTGCTTCCCTGCAGCCCCTCAGGGCCTGGAAGGAGCTGTGGGGTCTCCACAGAACCTTCTTCTCTCCAGGCTGAGCAGCCCCAGCTTTCTCAGTCCAAAATATCAGTAACCTGATAATATAATATCAAATCCCAAAACTACCAGTAATCTGATAATTATCAGTAATAATTTAGGGATTTGACAGGTTACCTTTATTTGCCCAGTGGAACTTTTCAATTCCCTTTCAGGCTGGACAAGCTGTGGCTCTTGGTGTGATTGTTCCCTGATTGAAGTGAGGCTGGGCAGTTCACATATTAATCCCTAGGTAGGAAGAACAATCTAAATGTTTCAGTAATAGAGAGAAATATTATTTTAAAGGATCAAACTAAAGAGTCCATAGAAGATGTAAATGGGAAATGATTTATTGTCAGATTTCTGCCAGATTTCATACAGGTACCAATGGAGTCTGGTTTTCATGCAAATTTTCAATATATTGAGCCCAACAGACAAATCTCCACACAAAGTCTAGACAAAGATAATGAAGGATGTGCACACCTAAGGTCATAAGTGGTATTGTAAGGAAAAACTGGGGGGAAAACATGTAGTTTAATGGTGAAGGAAGAGCAGTAGGAAGCAGAACTCTGAAATTCTCATCCTGGCCCTGCTGCTGCCTTGCTGTGTACCCTTGGGCCAGGAGTGTGGCATTCCTGTTTCTTCCTTCAGCTGCTGTAAAAATCAAGTATAATGCTCCTTACACATCCCTTCCTCTCAGGGATGATGTGAATCTGAAATAATGCTTAAAAAGCACTTTTAGATCCTGTAATTGAGGCACTGTGTAAGTGCAGTGTATTAATATTTTACTGAATACAGAAATTCCTGAATTTTAAGCAGGAAACCCACTGTTAAACGGTATAGTTGGCATGGGCGTAAATATAAAATTGTTACATGCAAATTAGACTTTAAATCATGTTTCCTCATGGAAAAGCTACCATAGCAATCACTCCATTTTCAGCTGGAGTCTGCCTGGGTAGGATTTAGTACAAAGTCATTTCTGAATACGCTGATATCTCTTTAACTTCAACAATACAGACAGCATTTTGTTAGATTTCCATTTGACAGATACAGATGACAATCAAATTATTTTTGTAATGAGGCATCCAGAAATACACAGAGCAGAGGGGCAACAAATGTTGCTTTGAATTAATATTTAAATCTCATTGTTTGAAACAGTCTTCTTGAAAGAAAATCATGACTGATTTTTAATAGCATGGAAGCCCCTAGAGTCCTTCAACTCTATCAGTTCTGTAGTGTCAGTCTCTTTTAATCAGTCCTTCTTTTATCACTAAGCCCTAGATGACAGCCTGAAGTTTCACCCTGAGGTGTAAAGCATTGAAATATATATGTGACTTATCTGACTTCCACTTTAAAAGAATTGCATGGAAGCAGAAGGACAAATGCTGTCCTGATTGCATTTGGCTTGCTGCACATCACTGAAAATGGAATTGGCAAAATGAGGAGGCCTGAGAAGTCGGAAATAGCAATTTTCTAAATAATGACATTTTCTTTTACATGACAATGGTCAAAGTCAGTAGTCATATAAACCTCCACACTGAATTATAAAATCTTCAAACTGACAGGAGGAGCCTAATTCACATAAAACCAAAGGCAGAGCTTCAACTGATGTGAAAGGACCTCAAACGTAGTGACTCACATCACATTTTGGCTCAGGAAAGTGGAATGTCTTGTGGAAAATACCCCAGAGTTGCATCTCAACACAGATATTTCTTCTTTTCTCTCTTGCTCTGTATTGTTTGAACTATGTTGCCTTTCTTCATTCAACCAAGGACTGTCTTTAATAGAGATTTTTTTAATGATACCTTATAGATTTCAAAGGGAATTTGAAGATATTTTGGTAAAAATGTATCAATAAGAACACAAAAAAGGAGTTTTCCCAACTTCCTGTTGTTATCTCGGTTTCTCTCTATACCAGGATGGACTTTTAAAATGTAATGTACCTGAATCTGGTGAAGTGAGTGAAAAATTCCACCTCATAAGTCAAATACCAAATGTAGACCTTGGTCCACTTGGTGTGTAAATCCTTTGAGTAGTGAACAGCTGCTATGACCAATATTAAAAGATGACTTTCAAAGCCTGTTCTGTCATGTTTACCAAAAATGTGACTGAATAGTTATTTTTAGTGCTGTGACCCTCTTTGGCTTTTTATATTGTGTTTGCATCTTAAAGTGTTTGCAGTCATGATAAAAATTTTGTTCTTTTTGTTATGTATTCAGAGCACAAAATTTTTTTGCCCTAATGGTGAATAATGGCCCAGAACAGGTGATGAATTGTATCTTTAACTCCTAGGTACACTTCTGCTGTATTAATACAATTATATTACTGCTATTTATTGTTTTTAAGATATCACAAGTGAGATTGATAAAAATGTGCCGATTTTTTTTTATAAAATGAGAAGGAAAGTATTTGCTAAGAGACCATGTCATTATTAATATATCAACACTGCTTCCTGCAGCCTCTCAAAGCTGATGTGCCTCATGATATAACACACCTCTGGAACTGCTGATAAAAGCAGAGGTATTTTTCTCCTAATTCTACTGGTGAATCACAAGTGTGTAATATGGATGCAGTAATATACCCGTACAAATCTGTAATGCCAATATTAGGTGGGGCTTACACTAAATGATGACTTTTGTTCCTTTGTGTAACAAGGGAAAACACTGAAAATATGTGTAGTTTAAAAGTATTTGGGTGTATTGCAGCTGTAAATCCAGAAAGTTTGGAAAGCGGAAAAATATCAGTAGAGGGAGCTCCTACTGTATTTTTGGGAAAGATGCTTCCTAACCTTTGGTGGACAGGCTGCTTGCAGTTGTTGGGAGGAAGCTGCCCCTTGGGATGTGCTCTCTGACTGCTTAGCAGCACATTTGAGGCAAACGACATCATAACGTGAAAGGAAAATGGCTTAATATCCATCTGCCTTGTCATCTTTTGTGGATTATGGATGGATTGCAGGCTGCAGACCCCATACAGCACCATTGTTCCACTTCCCTCTTTTTTCTTCAGGATCTCACATTGAACCTTTTCAGTCACCTCAAATGTCAAGGCAGGACTGAAAAAAATCAATACTCAGAAGAATTTGGTGTGACACGGGGGAATGTAACTTGTCTGAGTAAAAGGAAAAGAGGACAAAGCAACATGTTTTTTCCTCAATACCCCATGTCTTTTTGATCAATAAGATATAATATTTCTCACTCTCAGAGCCTAATGACTAATTCCCAGTGTTCTGAAACATCTTAAGGGTGTAGCTTACTCATTCTCTCACCTGCCTTTTCCAAGAAGTAAGAAAGCAGCTGGAGGAGATCAAACACCACTGACCTTCTCTGTGCAGAGCTCCTCAGAAACTTCTCTCCTGTGGGATGGTTCCTTTGGTGGGATGGGATTGCTGGACACTGCTCCTAAGGACAAAAGACCCCTGGTGTGGCTGGCAGGGGTCAGAAGGCAGCACAGGCTGAATCTCACTTTGGGTTTCTTCCATTCCCAGCTCAGTCTCGTGTCGGGCTCAGTGGCTCAGCTCTGAACTGTCACTAAACAAAGGACAGTGGGGCTGTAGTTCCACTGAAACCATGCCTTTAACACACTGCTGAACTCACCTGTGTCATTGTTTTACAAATTTCCCCAACGCTTTTGGCAGTGAGATCTGCCCAAAATGTAATCTCTTGCCCCAAAGCTTCTTTCTGCTCGTTTCTCAGTTAGAGGTGTTGCTCATGCAATTGCCCATCTTCCTGTTTGGAGGAGAAAAGCACCAGTTTCTTTGTGTTTTCTTTCATGTTAAAAGGACCTTCAGCCTTTAAAATATCTTGGGATATTCATGCTACATTTTTAATTGTATATGTGCACATATGTATATATATTTCATAAAGTAAATTTTAAACAAGACTGTTTTGGTCAATTTAAGATATTTTAATTTCTGGGTACACATGCAGGTGTTTAATAAGGTTTCCAGAATCACTGGCATTCCATTCAGCTTTTAAAGCTCACATTTCTTAATGTGTAATGCTTTCCACATCCTAGGCTTAAGTGAGTAACATGGCTGAATGTCATTCTTAAAGTATTAAATCCACATTTTCTTCATAGGCTGATTCAAATTGCAGTTGCCTTCATGACTGGATTTATTGAGCATCTCATGGTTAACTGACACACTGAATTCTTGTGTCTTATAGACCGTGGATCAGCCAGAAAAAAGAGTTTAACCTGAAAGCTGTATTTTTTATTCATTGGCTGAATATATATTCAGGGATTTTTAAAAAGAATCAATTTACTGAATCGTCCTTAGTTTCTTTCTCCACACAGTTGCTAGTATTTACTGTGAAACCACCCACTTAAAAACGTTTAAGAAATATTTTTCACAAAATAATCAGAAGTGCTGGCAAGTATTTATTTTACTTAGTTTCTAATTATTTCCCTTGGGCAAACTGAGGAATTTTTCAAATCTGATGATTGTTGTATATGTGTTGTATCATGTTTACTAATAATCAGAAGATTTTAACATCCATTTAGTAATTGACAATAAAGTATTCCATTACATCAAAAGTCTAGATCCTTGGGGCAATTTTTAATTTGCCATATATATTTGGGTTTGCAACTTTTCAGGAAATAACACATTTCCACTTATTTGCATGGATTAATCCTTCCTCATTTTGAAATTTTATTCTGCTGAGTTGAGTTCCAGATACCAAAGAGGTCAAGGAAATTTTTGTTATAGGGTCAGTCAGCAGTGTGTGCTGTGCAGAAAGATTTATGCAAGTCTCCTAATTTTGGTCCAGTTGAAAAAAAAATAGTGACACAATGGAAAAAAGGCCAGCTTATGGATTGATGATGTGGAAATGTGGAACTCATATCATGAGTATTGGGCACTCCAGAGCTCTCACCTTTATGACACTTATTTTAATATGTGCAATGAACTGGAACATAATGTGTGTAAAATGGTCACATTGAGCTGTTGGATGACAAACCTACCTGAATAAAGGTGTGGCACAGGAGCTGCTGGCTCTGCAGGTGGCTCAGAAGAGCTTCCATGCTTTTAAAATCCTCAGGAATTCTGATTCCAAATGGTGGCTGCTGTGCAGAGTCTTGGGCTGCACCACAGCATCATGGAATGGTTTGGGCTGCAAGGGTCCTTAAAGATAATTTAAATTCCACCCCCTGCCATGGTCAGGGCCAGCTCCCACTGTCCCAGGCTGCTCCAAGCCCCAATGGCCAAGCTGGCCTTGGCCACTGCCAGGGATCCAGGGGCAGCCACAGCTTCTCTGGGCACCCTGTGCCAGGGCCTGCCCACCCTGCCAGGGAACAATTCCTGCCCAAGATCCCATCTCAGCCTGCCCTGGGGCCCTGGGAAGCCATTCCCCCTTGCCCTGTCCCTACATGCTCTTGTAAAAATCCTGGCCCAGCTCAGCAAAATCTCCAAAATGTATGACTGCAGTACGGACATTTTGTTTTTAGAGAGAAGAGGAGATAATTATCCTTAGATTATGGGTATTTTTATGCTCCCTGTAGATATATTGATGATAATCCCTTGGCCTGAGACTTTTTACTTACATTCTTGAGTAAAGGCTTTCATATTTTATCAAGGCTTTTCCTGGAGCCAGCCTTAAGCACCAACAAGAAAAATGACTGCTTGAGGCACTGATTTAGCCTCAGCAACTTAGCCCAGTGCTCACAGGCATTTAGGGGTTGTGACAGAGCTTTGCAAGACCTAACTCAGGGCATCTGACCATGGCCAAACCCCTTGGCTCTGAACCCTGAGCTGAGGCTGCTTGTGTGCTCTGCAGGCAGAATGCTGCACTTTAGGTTTGCAGGTCAAATACCTGAGAGGGGATGTTCTGTTTCTTCTGCTACCTTTATTTTTTTAATGTGTCTGAGGACTCAGCCTTTTCCATGTGGTGTGAGTGGTGCTAAAGAGGGATGGACTGAGGAGGCACAAAAACCTCATTGGAAGGATCCTGCAGTGCTGGCAGAACTGGGAACTCTCAGCAGCTCCCCTGAGCTCACGGAACCCTTGGGTGGCTGTGTGGGGCTCCTGAAAGTAGATCTGGCCTTTGGATCCACAAATAGGTGAATTTATTCAGCTGTAGCTCACAGCTCCCAGTCTCCGATGAAGGTAGAATTCTAAATCATTTACAAAAATATCAAGGATAACTGCCACTATCAGGAGATATGTGACATTGCTGTCTTTTAGTCCTTCCCTCTTCCTCAAAGAATTATCCAGTCCTTTGGAAATTTGAGTGCTCAGTTAGGAAGGATTTGTTTTAACACCTGTGGATGCAATCCCCATTCCTCACCAGAAATCCCAGACTGCACAGCTTTGCTCATTTTTTTTCCGTCTCTGTCCATCCCTTTTTATTCTGTGATGAAGATCAGCTCATGAAAAAGAAGGGAGGGAGAGCAGGGAGAGCAGCTCCTCTCCTCCAGAACAGCTTAGAACTGTAAAAATTGACCACTTCCCCTTTGAGGGATCCCAGGAATCTCCAGCATTTGCCTTGAATTAAGGTTTCAGTCAAGGTAAAAATCAAACCCATATACCATATTTCTCATTAATTCAGTGGAGAATCATGCACACTGCAGCCTCCTTTGAAGTCAACTGAAGAGTCCTGGCCTCCATTGACTCTGCTTTCAGTTTTGGTTTGGCAATAAAACTTCAAACTGAACAAGTTGTGGCTGCTGTAGTTCTTATTTAATTTCTATGGAAAGTTCTTATTGTACCCACAAGCACATAATAAGTGCTGAAAAATGCCTCATTCCTAGCTCAGATTTTGCTGACAGAGAAGATAATTTTCACATGTCAGTACTTTCTGTGGGTAAAGTTAGAATTCCTCAGCTTTGGCTTTTTCCCAGTTGATGTCACAAAACTGACCATGAAACCAGACAGAGAATTTTTAACCAGGACATATTTGCTGACAGTTTTAAGATGTCTGACTAAGAACTGGAAGGTAATTGGGAGTAGATGACACGAGTTTATGATGGGAAGTCATGTGTGGCCAGTGTGATGGCCTGGAGAAGGAAATGACTTGGTGGATGAAGGGAGAGCAGTGGAGGCTGCTTGTCTTGAGTCTGGCAAGGACTTTGACACTCTCCTGGAACTTGACAAAAGTGTTGGAATACAGACTGGAGAAATAGGCAGAGGGGTGGACTGACACCTGGCTGACCTGCTGGGCTCAGGGAGATGGGGATCAGTGACACAAAGTCCAGCTGGAGGCTAATGCTGAGTTATGCAGCCCAGGTGTCACTGTTGGCACCAGCACTGTTAAACATCCCTGTGACCGGCCTGGGTGGTGGCACTGAGTGCACACTCAGCAGCTCGAGGGTGACACAAAAGTGGGAGAATTTGTGGATGTGCTGCCATTCAGAGGGAGCTGAAAGATTCAGCCCAGAGAATCTGAGAGAAACCTCATGAAGTCTAACAAAGAGAAATGAACATAAGCAGAAGGCAAGTCCGGCCTGCAGGCAGGAAAAATCCCACATATCAGCACAAGCTGCATGGGGGTTAAACAAGGGGAAAGCAGCTTTGCAAGGAAGGACCTGAGGGTGCTGGGGCACAAGAAGTTGCACAGGAGAAAGCAATGTGCCCTTGAGACAAACCAAGTTCATGAGAGAGACAGAGCAGCTCTGCTGGGAGGAAAGGCTGCCACAGCTGCCATTGTTCAGCCTGCAGAGGAGAAGCTTTGGCCTGAGCTCAGTGGGGCCTTGCAGGGCCTGAAGGAGCTGCAGCAAAGATGGAGAGAGACAATTGCCAAGGGCTGCAGGGCCAGGAGGCAGGGAATGGCTTCCCAGGGCCCCAGGGCAGGCTGAGATGGGATCTTGGGCAGGAATTGTTCCCTGGCAGGGTGGGCAGGCCCTGGCACAGGGTGCCCAGAGAAGCTGTGGCTGCCCCTGGATCCCTGGCAGTGGCCAAGGCCAGCTTGGCCATTGGGGCTGGGAGCAGCCTGGGACAGTGGGAGCTGGCCCTGACCATGGCAGGGGATGGGGCTGGATGATCTTCAGTGTCCCTTCCAACCCAGGCCATTCAGTGATTCTATGATTCTATTCTGTGTTTAGATTTCCTTAGATGATTATTTTATGGCCTCTGAATTCATAAAAGGGAAAAAGCATCAGATCACAGATCTTATGCATCTACCAAAACAGCAAGAAAACCTTTTCACAGATTATGAGTGGAGATGCACTACTTTTTATGCTTAGAGTTAAATGAGAGTAATGAGAAAAAAAATCTTCCCCCTTTTCCATGAAGCAAAAAGAATCCTATTCTGGATTGCACTCTTTTTCTGTGTAATTGCTGAGAAATGATGAGTGAACAGAGGTTATAAAGTGAAACACAGTACATTCATATGTTTATAGAACCCAAAGCTTTTCAAGCAATGCTTGAAAAGACTGGTAGGGGTATGTATTGCAGGGCATGTAAATTTATTTACAAATGAAATTCTGAAGAACATTCAGCACTGTGGTTCTGAAGGCAGAGGTTTGCTGAGTTCTTCAACTTGAACTGAGTCCTGGGTCAGATAGACTGGGATTAACTACACTAAACAAGGCAAAAGTAGTCACCCTGAGTGGCTGAGTTCATCCATGAACTTCATGTCTATTTGGGGTTTTATTCCATACTTCAGGTAAAAACTATGGGCACACTTGTGTGAAAATCAAGTAGTAAATAACCAAAATATTTAAGGCAATTTCTGGAGCATAACATGATTTTTAATCATTAAACAAGGAACTATCACATGCTTTTAATGCTGTGTTAATAAATGAAAATAGTTCTGGCCATCCTCTATTCAGTTGGAATAATTCTGGCATTTGTATGGCATTTTCAGAATCTGCCTGCAGCTCAATCACCCTGGGAAGCTCCAGCATGTCTGGTCCCCATCCTGAGCTCTGCCATGATCTGCACTGTTGGAGTCTGACAGAAGCTCCAGGAGCAGCCAGGAGTGCAGGTCAGGCTGCCCAAGGTGCTGCAAAGCCAAGCAATGAGGAGTGAAAGCAGCTCATGGATTCGCACACCAGGGGAGTTGCTGAACTGGCTTTTCCAGCATCACATGTCTGTGTACTTCAAATTGCTTTCCTGGGTCTTCCTCAGCTGTGCCCATTTCCTGAGATGCTCCACTCCTCAGGAAGTCAGCAGGAATCCCTCAGAGCACCAGGCCAGACGTGCACAGCCTTAATGGTTCAAGTTTAGTGAACAATTGAGCATCCTTGAAGAAGCAAAGTGAATTTAATTCAAGCTTCTTTATTTTTTTTTCCTTAATTTTTAAATTTAATTTTAATGGTCCCTGGCATGCTGAACAGCACAAAGGATATCATGTGATGAATTCTGATTGATAATCAATGGATGCTCTGGTGAACTTATTACATGAAATCACAACAGACGAGCTGACACTTCAATGCATATCCTTCCTTTTTGAAGTATTCTGCCTTCCGGGCTGGCATTCTCCTTTTCTCTGCTTCGTTCCCCAGGGGACTGGGAGATTGAATTTAATGGTTAGCTGAGCAAGGATGAGCTGAACTCCACTCATGTTAACTTAATCATTGTTCTCAATGAGGAAATTTATTTTGGGTGTGTTTATGCACCTTATTTAGCCCAGTAACTGTAAATGGAATGTGCAAGAAAGGGATTGTTTTGAGAACCCTTCCTGATCACATATAATTTTATTTAATGTGGAAGTTCCTGATTAAGGATTTTCAGTCTTTGATGAGTTGCCTTGAGATTTTGAACCACTTTGAATCACACAAGATAAATTCAAGACTGCTCATGTAATAGATAAATCTGCTTTTTAATTGGTGTGATTTAAATTGTCACAATGTGATACTTTCCTGATAGTTACATTTATTTCCTTTTAATGAAGTGTAGGATTAAGTGCTGAATTCCTTGTTTGAATTTTTCTGGCCCAGGCTGTGATATCACCATGAAGGACATAGCAGGAGGAGCTGGCATCCTTTAGTCAAAACCCAAGCCTCAGTGACTAAATCCTATCAGGGCTACCAGGAACGTGATTAACAGGTGCTGTGGAGACAGGAAACCCCAGGAGCTCAGAACTGAGCTAGGGGTGGCACTGCATGACCCTGCTGAGCTGAGGCTTTCAGCAAACCCCTTTCCTTCCCAGTTTTTCAGCCATTCCTCTGGCCAGTGCCTGTCTGACTCCAGTGAAGGGGTTCAAATCACTCTTCAGATGCACAAGTGTCTCACTTTTCCTCTTACTGCTCTCTTTCCCATCCTTCTGAGGGGGAATGGGCACCTGTTCCTGTGGTGCTCAGTTCCTGAATGGGAGCCAACTCTGCATTTCTCAGGGGACCAAAGGAGAGATGTGTGTGCATGGCAGACACTGAGACAGAGTAAAAAAAGGTGACAGAGAGACAAAGAGCAGCAGCTTGGGGTCATCCTGTGTTGGTGATTACAAACCATTCCATCATTGCATTATCTGACCACATCCTTGTCAGAAGAACACAAGCAAAGCCCAGCAAGCAGCTGTAAAACAGCAAATATTCACACAACTTTGGCTAATGAGGACACTGAAGTGTAAGTTTAAAGTCAAGGATACCCAGTGCCCACCACTTCCTGCACCAGGACAGGGAACATGGCCAGCACCATCAGTGCATTAGAGCTCTGCCAGTGCCTGAGGTCTCAGGCAAACCTGAAAAAATAAATAATACTCAGATGATTGTGTCTGAAGATATACACAGTGCTCCCCGGGCATGGAGCCTCAGACAGTTTCTGTGAAGGAGAAGCAGGAATGAAGTTTCCTTTCCTACAGGCTTTAAATGAGCCCAGGTTATTTCCCAAGTCAAGCTGTATCAGTGAGTCACACTGCCCAAAGTGCAATTTTTGCAGCCTCTAAGAAGGCCTGGTTAAAGCAGCAGTTACCCATTTGTGTAACCTTTGCTGCTGGTAATTGAGAGTGTGCATTGCTCAGACAGCTTGGAATTAGAATTAGGCAGAGGGACCTTTCAAAGAAAATATGTAAAAAGCTTTATTCTGAGCCCAATTAGAGCTAAGGTCAATCTTCTTTGCCCATCTCATTAATGCTCTCTGGCAGCAAAAGTTACTTCAAGACTCCAGATATTTGATTCCTGGATATCTGTTTTGAATGGACAAGTCAGCTATTAGGGGTGGTGTCATCAAGATGTAAAAAGCTAATTATTGTGCAAATCACATGTGTACCTTTACATCATTTCCCCTCCTCCTAAAATGGATTTAATCCTTTCACATATCCATGAAACAGATATCCATATAATGGATCTAATCTTGCATGAAGTCAATCCCTTTTTTTGAGTGGCCTCTGTGTCTTTCACTTTGCTGGGAGTTGATGCTTTCCATTAAGGCTTCATGAATATCCTGTTCCCAAATGAGGAACACCTGAAATTCACTGGGAAAAATTAAATAGGAAAATAAATCCAGATAAACATCCTCAGTGTGATAAAAACAGTGGAGTTTACATTCAGGATCATCACACCTATCCAACTATAAATTTGACTAAAACCCTGTAAAATCTAACTCCACAAGTGGCTGTCTGTGTTATTGTAGCTACACAACAGAAATAAATACAGAAGCAGTTCATATTCCATAAGAATACAGGGAGATAAAATGTGTTTCCCTTCCTGGGTGTACCTAGAATATGTAATAGGATATAGATCTGAGTGCTCATTTATTTTCTTTACTTCTTTCTTTTTGTCCTTGCAGGTGGTGAATTATTTAAGCACCTTGAATTCCAGACAAAATCTCTGCACCAGAGTGAGTAACCACGAGCGATTGCTTGTCTTGGAGTCAGTTTCAAACCTCCCAGCTGTATGCTCAGGAACTGGAACTCAGTACATCCAGGTTATTTCAAAAGTAAGTCCCTTTCAGATCCTCCCCTCCCATCCTCAGCCAAAGCTGCATTTCCCTCCACAGGTCTCTAAAGCCTGGGACTCTTCCTAGGTGAGATGTCAATGTTTTTTCTTAAAAATATATAACAAAAATCAGGTGGTTGGGATAACCTTCAATACTAAAGTCACTTAAGAGTTTCCAGTCTTCATATGACATTTTTCATGATGTTAATGGAAGAAGTTTCAAGTCAGAGATGTTTATTTTCTGTTTTTTTTGAAAATACAGTAGCTTCAGCAATTAGATTCTTGTTGTTACACGCTGTTGTAAGTGGCTTGTAATGAAAACTCTGAGTTAAAGCTTATGAATATTTTAAACTGGTGTTTAACAAGCATTAGAGTAAAAGGCTCCTGAGGAAGTGAGAGGTGGGTGCCCTTTGGCTGCTGCTGCCAGGTAGGAGCAGTCACCCAGCCTGCTCCAGGTGCTCTGGGCCCCTTTGTGCCCACGTTGTCCTCACAAAGAGGACAGCACTGGGAGGAGCTGCTGGAAGAGCAGATTTGTCTGAGGATAAGGCAGAGCAGATGTAACAGAACAGGATTCAGCACTTGTGCATGACAAATGTCTTTGCATTAAAGCTACAACCTTTCGAAATCTCATCTTTACATCTCATTCCATTATTGGGCCTGCATTTCCCATCCCTGGACATGCCAAATTACTGTTTCTAAGATGCAGATGATACAATTATCTCCAAGTGAAATTAAGTTTTCCAAGCAGCCCTTTATTTGACTTTCTTATCTTTACCTTATTTCCCTTTTCACTCGTTTCATGGATAAAACTGACATATGGTAGGTTTTGATGGAGGTAGCCTCCCAAAGCAATCTCCAGCTCAGGGTCACTGTTGGCCATATTTTTATATGTCTTTAGAGTTTTATTAGTAATTTTAACTCATTTCCTTTGTTTAGGTAGAAGGAAAGTTGAAGAGAATAGTTTAGTGGATATTAAAATCTAAAACACAAAGGACCCCATATATCCAATTTAAGTGTTCCAGATATGAAAAGTAGATATATATGAAAAGCAGCAAGTGCCTTTCATAAATGCTTCATGGTTCACATATTTTATTTCTGTGATTCAGAATGCAAAAAAGCTGAGGCATGTCTTTGGAGAGGATTACTATATTGGTAAAACAGATAAATTTCCATGTATTTTACTGTGAATTCCACTAAAGTACTACCACAGAATGGTTTGGGTTGGAAGGGACCTTACAAATCATCTCATCCCACCCCCTGCCATGGTCAGGGACAGCTCCCACTGTCCCAGGCTGCTCCAAGCCCCAATGTCCAACCTGGCCTTGGGCACTGCCAGGGATCCAGGGGCAGCCACAGCTGAGTAATAACTGATAAATGTAAAACTGTACTTAATCCAATTGTAGTTAAAAGGGAGAAAAGTCTTGAATATGTGAACTAAATGACCTAAAGACACTTTTCAGAAATGAGACATGATTGTGAAACAGGCTGACTAGTAACTAGAATAAAATTTTATACATATATTTTTTAATGTTTTCTAATAATTCCTAAGGACAAACAGTGGTGAAAAAACAGATTAACTTAGATAAAACATTAGGTTAGAAATTGTTTGTTTTACCTCAGGAAGAAGGGACAGCTACAAGGGGTGATGACAAATTGTGTCTGTTGGGAGTTCTGAGACTGCACGTACAGAGAGCAGCACAAAAAGGGTTTATTGGGCTTGGAGGTGGCAGCAGAGCTAATTTGTGGGCAGGCTGTGACTGTGTGTGGGAGGCATTAGGAAATGTCAGGGTTTGGGTTCATTGATCAGGACTGTTATCCCCACTGGAATCAGGTCTACAAGAGGAATAGTGGCTGGAGAGGTGTCAGGGGTTGTTATTCCTTCACTGTACAGGCAAGGTTTATGGTGCTTTTGCTATTTTTTTTCTAATTGTGAAAGATAAGGGGAAAAATAGAAATCCGCTGCTTGGTGTTGGGTTTTCTATGAAAACCTCACATGCTTCCATAGCCACAGTTTTCCTTCTGCATGTTGAGTATATTTGGAAAGAAAGAAATAATATGAGTTTTTTGGATGAATTAATGGACAGTTTAAGGACAGTCTCTAAGCAACCTGCAACCTTATGTGTCATACAGATGAGTGCAGAGAGTATTTTTCTTTTCTGAAGGGTAAAAATATTGTTCTAGTGCAGAGGCAAAAGTAGCTCTTTCCCTTAGTTATAGCTGGAAATGAACTAGTGAAAGAAAGATTAATTCTGAAGCTAAAGTTGGAAGCATGGTGCCATATTGGCCTTGAAAGGAGATATAGGAGACCTTTTAATTCCATTTGGTCAGGAGGGGAGAGCGGGGTGAGAATTTTGTATCAATGTAGTAACAGCTATGAGTATAATATGTTACTGATATGCAAATAGGTTTGAGCTCTTGAAGACAAAAAGGAACCTTGCTTCAAGAAGCACTAGCATGTTTAGGTAATTTTTCAATGGCCAAAATATCCTTCTCTTTTATATCTTGCCTATATCACGAATATACGTCAAGAGAATTTTGAACACATACAGTTAATACATTTTGAAATCTCTCAGGTTCCAGCTTTATGGATTTAACAAAAGTGTCTCAGGGCGGGGCAGGCAGCTGGGCCCGGCGAGCTCCCTGAGGCGGCTCCAGGGGCAGGGCTGCGGTCGGGGCAGGCTCTCACCACACCGGCCCGCGCAGCCGCTGCCAATGAGGCTCCGGAGGCAGCAGGGCCCTTCCTGTGGGCTCCCTGCGGGGTTTGTTCAGGGCGGGGGGCGGTGCCCGCACAGCGCGGAACTCAACGCCATCCACACGCGCTGGAAGGGACAGGGACCAAGAACCAGCAGCCCCGGGGACCAGGGCTTTTATATGGGTGGGGGGCGGAGTCAGGCGGCAGGGACCAATCAACAGAGAGGGTAGGCGGGAAGGTGGCTGCATCAACCAATAGGGAAAGTGACCAGGGGAGACGAGCAGGGGGACAAACCAATGGGGGCACAGAGAACGGGGAAGTCGCTGGAACTTCACCTTCCATGGCAAAGTGGGGAGAGCAATGGCCAAGGGGCCATGAACCAGTGGGGTTACAGAGCTCGGGACTTGGCCAGGTAAGGCAAACAGGGGGAGTGTAACTGGGGTAACTGACAGCTGGGCCTTGGGCTGCCATGGGAGAAGCCAAAGCCTAGGGAGCGCCCTCCCAGGGCTCCCACACAAAAGCATTGGCCTGTGAATACTGAACTGCGTGAATGCATGAGAAAAAAAAAAAAAGAATAGTTTGTTATAGTTTCATTTGTAGTCAGATGTTTGTGAATGGAAATGAAAATAATAGACTAATGGATGCCATAGAGGATTTTTGCTTGCATTCTCAGTTTTTCTTGTATTCTGTATGATCTTTATGATCTATTTTTCTATAGTTACTTATTTAGGTAACATAGCAAAATACTTTTCTTATACCTTGCTATTCTCTAAAAATGGTATTCAGAATTTTTAAAGTGTTTCTTAAATCGTTAACTGAACCACACTAAAAAAGTATTCAACCGGTGCAAACTGTTAGAGTGAGAATTATATGATTAAAAAGCCATTTGCTTCAATGATTTTAAGTCTAAATGCAGGATTTGAAATGAAAAAAAAAAAAAACAAAAAACTTCTTATTAAGTAAAAATATTAAAAAAAAAAAAATTAGCACAACTACCTCCTGACTCCAGTGTTCAAGGACATCAGAGATGCCTCACAGAAAAAGTTCTTCCAAGGGACTCTTGCTCTATTCCTCAAGATGTCAAGATTAATTAAATTGACTGTACATGCAAAACACAACCTCGCCTATTCTTTGACTAACCTCTCCCAGCATGCCCAGGCCAAGTCATTGCTATGGCAACAAATCATTCCCAAATCCATCAGCACCACAGCGACGTGCACGGTTCATCTTCTGCTGTTATTTATAATTTATCCTCCTGAAAACCTTGGTTCTTGGTGTGGGCCACAGCAGTTAGGGGCTGCAGGGCTATGGGAAGCTGTATGTGAGGGTGTACCTGGGGTGTTTCCAGGATATTTTTTCCTGTATATCCATTTTTCTAAAGCAAGAGCAAAGTTTGGGAGGGTGAAACTGGCACTGGGAATAAAATGCATGGACTAAGACACAGCATGAATTAGGGGAAAAGCAATGTAACATGGTCCTCACACCAATATATCCCTGGCTTCTCACTGGGCTGAAAACTGCTCACCAGCCTTCCTGTGATTCTTATCCCCTAGAAATGATAAAGTACAGCCTTTTATCAATGCATACAACCCCCTATGAGATTGACTTCTAATTATAGCATCTGCAAGCTGCAAAAGCAGAAATGGCTGAAATGAGCTTCACATCACATCTTGCCTTAACCCTCCTGGAAAAAAAGCAATTTTGATTGCTCAAAATACCTGAGAATGTTTCACTTATGCCCTTTATAACTAAAAATCTAATAAACTCATTCTGTTAAGGGGATTAGTAATACCTGCACTGTTTTCCAATATTTTCCCTAATCAGACAGCAGCAATCTTTTTTTTTTTTTTTTTTTTTTTTTTTTCTGCCTTGTGGAGCCAATATTGAGCCAGTTCCTCTACCTTCATGATTGCTGTAGTGTTCTCTCACACATCTTAAAAAAGCCCTGTGTAGCTTCACTCATCCCAGAAGGTGATAATATGTCTGACTTAAGGTGACTGAATGTGATTCTACATCAGGTACCTGCTGGACTGCCAGATTAATTAGGAGTGCATTGATTTTTCTATGGTTCGACCTCTAATTGTGCAAAAATTCTGGAAATGGAGGTGAGGGGAGTGATTTAATACAATTATATACAACTATATCTGCTTATATATCATAAAATCATAAAATGGTCTGAGTTGGGAGAGGCTTTAAACTCATCCAGCCCCACCCCCTGCCATGGTCAGGGCCAGCTCCCACTGTCCCAGGCTGCTCCAAGCCCCAATGGCCAAGCTGGCCTTGGCCACTGCCAGGGATCCAGGGGCAGCCACAGCTTCTCTGGGTACCCTGTGCCAGGGCCTGCCCACCCTGCCAGGGAACAATTCCTGCCCAAGATCCCATCTCAGCCTGCCCTGGGGCCCTGGGAAGCCATTCCCTGGCTCCTGGCCCTGCAGCCCTTGGCAATTGTCTCTCTCCATCTTTGCTGCAGCTCCTTCAGGCCCTGCAAGGCCCCACTGAGCTCAGGCCAAAGCTTCTCCTCTGCAGGCTGAACAATGGCAGCTGTGGCAGCCTTTCCTCCCAGCAGAGCTGCTCCATCCCTCTGCTCATCCTGGAGCCTCCTCTGGCCTCTCTGCAGCAGCTGCAGCTCCTTGCTGTGCTGTGGGACCCCAGGGCTCTGATGTGTCAGTGATGACCCTTTCCTGTGATGGTGTAAAGTGTATAATTTTGGTGTCTTTCTTTTGGGAATTTGCCACAGTCTTAGATTTTGGAGTATTTTTTCTTTTTTTCTTCTTTGCCTGCTTTTACACAGAATTTGCATGAGTGTCAATTATTTCTGGGAAGCTGCTGTGGTTGATCAGTGTATCAGAGAGGGGGCAGGTGATCATTCCTGAAGGTCAAGCTTTCCTGTTATAAAAACCTTACACTTAAAATGGGTTATATCCAGTGTAAGTAGTGAGTCCCAATGCTACAGAAGAGACAGTACAAAAATAGCAAACAAGAAAAATTCAATGTTGCTGCTACACCAATGGGAGCCCCAGTTGGAGGTAAAACATATGTTGTATATTCAGTAACACAATTTAGGGGAATATCTGAGAAAAATGCACTTTGCTCAACAGAAACTAGAGCAGCATTTTTTAAAATCCGGCTGACAAACTCTGAAAAAATGGAGAAAAAAAATGTATAAGTCTGAATTTTAAACTATAGACAGATAATTCAATCTTCTGGATAAAGTGTATGCAACAGCTGGAAGCTTTTGTTTGATTCCTGTGAGCATCATGAATATTGTAGACTGAGCAATGGATGGGGAATGGGAATGCTATACTCAACAAACTCCTGCAAAAAAGACAAAAATTTTTATTAATATGAATATTAGACATTGCAGGGCACAGAATAATGTGCTTCACTTCTGAAATGCCAGGGCTGTGTAAGGGCAGGACAGATT
This sequence comes from Chaetops frenatus, assembly GCA_013400775.1. NCBI lineage: Eukaryota > Metazoa > Chordata > Aves > Passeriformes > Picathartidae > Chaetops > Chaetops frenatus. Next base: position 216,775 of record VZTR01029563.1, on the reverse strand, counting down.
TGTGATGCATTTTCTGCCTTCAGCCAGCTCTGTTTTGGACCCAGGTAGAGAACTCTAAATTGTTTCTCTGCTGTCTTCTGGTTTATCCTGTGGAAATGGCAAATTGTACAGCAGGAATTCTTTAATATGCACCTTGGGGAACTGAATTTGCTGCTGCCATCTCCCTTTATAAGGGATTACATGAACAGTTTGTAGGTCATAACCTCAAACTGTACAAACCATGTTAATCTGACAGGACTCCATGAGTTTGGCCAGTGACTTCCTCTGGGACAGTGTGGTAGTGGTTCAGACTGATAAATAATCAGGATTTTCAGGAAAAATAAAAAGGACTGTTTACCTTTACACCCAGAATTACGTAGTGCAGGGTCAGAAGATGTAATGAAAATGTTAATATATGTATTTCCTAGCATGCCTAACAAAATGTAATATGAAAACCTGTCATTAAAAAGGGGAAAGCAAAGTGTTCACTGAAGTGTCTGTGGGGTTTTGTTAGTTTGTTTCTACTGGCACCTTCACTCTGAGGAGCTCCTGAAACCCCATCCAAATTTGTCTTCCTACCCCCTTTGAAATTTTATGTTTTGGTTTTTTTTTTTTTTTTTTTTTNTTTTTTTTTTTTTATCCTGGGCTTGTAGAGGGGAGAATAAATCTATGTATGTGAGAGCAGGGAGGCTTTCAGAGCTCTCTGGGTTCTTCAGGTGGCTTTATCACTCCCAATCTCTTTTAATTGGACTCCTTACTGTAAAGTAAACCTGTATCAAACAGGCGACCTGCTGCGCATATGAAATTCATAAACAAAATATCCAGAGTCCCCCTTTTCCCTTACAAGATAAACCAGAGAGTGCAATCTAATAATTTCCTGGAATGTAATTAAGTGGCAAGGTATTTGCTCCCATAAAAGCTTCCCCTAAGGAGCTGAGATAACACACTCTGTAGAATTGCTTGAAAGGTGATGAATTTGAACGAACCAGACAAAGCAGGAATAGAGAGCTAGGGAGAAGATTACATTAATTGTGCTTATAGGGGGCTTCAAAGGGTCAAAGGCATTGAATTCCGTTGCAATAGGAACAAATCCTACACATCTAACTGACAAATAGACATTATTTCATCCATGAATTAAGCATTAATAAATGAACAAATATTTAATCACTGCTCAGAATGAAAAGAACATGTTCTTTTATACAGATGAGGAACTTATCAAAGTGAAAAAAGAAGAAATAGTTGGAGACTGTATGTTAAAGCCAAAATTTAAATTCTGCAGTAAGAATCAGCATCTACCTGGATGTATAATGAGGCAACAATATGAATCCAATGCATAAATCACTGAGGCAGAAATGGGGTTGGGATCTGAAAATGGCTGGGTTTTGAACAGAATACAGGAAGAGATTTATATCATAGACCTGCACAGTTGATAAAAATATTAAGAAAGTTATTAATAATTATTTTTAATTTGCTCCCCCCCCCGCCCCATATTTTTCAGCTAAATCTTCCTGTTTGCACAGAACTTTACTCATGCAATCATTATATCCCATTTTCTAGCAGGCCAGGCATACACCTTGAGGATTCCTTTTAGACCAGAAACTTCCACAACTCCTTCAATATTTTCACTCAGGCTGCCTATTTTTCTTTTGCTTTCCCAGTCAGCATTTATTTTTTTTTTTCCTTCTGTTTTTCCATTTCTCTTTCACCTGTGGCTGATGTTTATGTGTGGACTTGCTGTGAGTCCCACCACCACTGAGAGCTCAGCCTGAGTGGTTCTGACTTGAAAACCTGGATCTGAGGCAGCATTTCCAGCCCTGCACACCTTGGGGCTCAGCAAGAACCTCAGCTGAGATAAAACTCCTACAGATAAGCTCCAGGAAGGTGCAGCTGAGCCTGTCTGTGAGAGCAGCCTGGTCCTGCTGGAGCTCATTGGTACAGCCAGATGCTGGCTTTGCTATTTAATTATTTCCTTGAGGTTTCCCAAGCTCCCTCCATTTCAGTCTGCTGTCACTTCTAATAAATGAAAGCCTTGCTGGGAAGTTAACTGTTTGGATTAATGGTGACACAGGGTGTTTTTTAAGCACATGATATAAAATCAGATACTTTACTTGTGGATTCTTAAGTGTTATCAGTTAAGGTGTTTTTTAAAAGTGTTGTTAAAGTTTAGTGTTCTCTTGCTGGTATTAGGGTTTTAGATTATTTCCCTTGCTTAGGATTTTAGTTTATTTGGAGCTAGTCTCATTTACTTTAATGAAAAGCAGTAATGATTTTGTTTAAATTTGGATAGCCCAATGTTACTTTTAAAGTAATACACTAACTAATATTTATATACTATAGAGCAAATAATTACGTTTGCTCTGCATTTATGCATTTTCTAAGTTTCATGGATTTCAGGCATCTGCCACTGGACAATCCAATTCAGGCCATAGATGGTATAAGGACAGTGAAGGATGAGAAAATGATCATTTTCTAAATTTTACTTAGATAAAATCAGTATTGTCCACTGAAAATAATATCCAGTTGCACATGTTTTAATACAAAGGGGGTTTGTGTCATGTCCCGTGTGGCACTCGGACAATATGGGGCTGATATCAGTGACACCAAACTGGGGGGAATAGACAGAGTGACCCTTCAGTGGACCTTAGAAGGGCTGGAGGGATGGTCTGGGTGGCCTCCTGCTGTCCCTTCAACCTGAATTATTTATGACTCCGTGATTGTGTGTCCTGTAATGCTCTCTTGTGCCAGCTCCGAGTCTGACAGGATTTTCAGAGCACCTGAGATGAGCTGACACCATCTCTCCTCATCAAGAGATGGACGGAGTCAGCTGGTCCATTTTGGAAGTCTAATCTGAAATGCCACTCATTTAGCCCATATATTCGTTCATTTCTTTTTCAGTGACTTCCACTGGTTTTGGTGGCAGCTGTGAGGCCTCTAGTTTGGCTTGTAGGCTGTGAGAACAACCAGGAATCCTCTGGAAAAGCCATGGGAAAGACTTCTGTGGCCCAGGCAACAGAGTCAGATGACATTCAGATGCTTTAATACAGACTGTAAACCAACCTTCCTGATTCCTGAGTCTCCTGCCTCTTTCATTATTCATTTTTCACCTCCTACAACAAGTGGAGCAGAAGTTCTATGAACAACATCCTTCAGTGCACTTTAATCGAGCAAGTCAACAAAATCTGTCCTGAGTGCTGGGGGAATACTGGGACAAACATGCAGGGTGCCACAATCCCAACTGTAGATCATTCCCAGCCACTGGCTGCACAGTTTAATGATGCCATTTCTTACATGTTATAATAGTGCTGGGATACAGATTTTCAGCATTTTTATTCTTATATTTAAGGAAAATGAGCTGGGCTGTGAGCACACATGGATTGCCAGGGTTGTTATCAGTGAGAAAAATGTATTTGTTGCCCCAGGGCCATGCTGGCCATGGAGGAAGCAGATCCTGAGCAATCCTGAGCACAGTAAGGTGTCATCCACACACACACAGTGAGTTTCACACACCGCAAAGTGGAAGTCATTCATGGATTGTTTCCCAGGATCTAGTATGGACAATTTTATTAACAAATTAAGATGGGAGTGTTGTTGTTGTTGTAGTTGTTGTTGTTGTTTTAACTTCCTGTCTTATGCTTCATGCCCTCCAACCTGCTACAATTGTATTTTCTCTGCCTTTGCTTTCCTCTCCCTCCTGATAACCCTACACACAGGGCCTAATTCTCTTTACACTTATATATTTTACTTAGAGACCTTTCCTGCTCCACCTTGCTTTCCCATTTCCACCTTGCTGTTGATCTGCTCTGTTTCCCCATCATAGTCCTTTTCCTCAGCTTACAGGATTTATTTCCTAATTACTGCTTCCCATTCCCATTTTTTTTACCTTGCTGCTTTCTGATATGTACCTTTTTGCCTTTTAATTCATTAGCCCTAATCAGCTGTACAGATCTCCTTGCAGAAGGGTTCCAGCCTTCCTTTGTCTTTGTTCCAAGTTCTTGCTTTTCTCCAGCAATTTGTGCCAATTTTACAGCTCCAGACCTGGCATCCTTGGCTCCATACCTTTGATACTTATGAGACTTTGATATTAACCCCTCCATATTTCTGGGGTTTTTTTACTGGAGAAGTTGAAAAGCATGTTGCTTCTCCTTAGTTACAATAGCCCACTTGACCTACAGTTATCAAGAGTCATAATCTTTGAATTCTTAAAGAAATTTAGGTTTGAGGAACCAGTAATTATCTGTTGGGCATAGGCAAGCTGCAATTTTCAAAAGCTAGAACTGTCAGACTTGGGTGACTTTCAAGAGGATGGCAAAAAGTGCACCCTTGACATGCACAGTAACCTCTGCCAAATCTCAGAATTATAAATGACACAAATGATGGAGGATAAGGTCACCGTAAGTTTTATAACAAGGGGAAAAGTTATTTTCCTGACTCTTATTTTCAGAAACTGATGAACTAATTCTGGTAGACATTTTTCAAATAAAATGGGATCTTTCAGCCGAGACTGAGAACAGCTATAACCAACAGAAACTGTTGGCTGGAATGTTGGGCAGTTTACCCATACTGTGGATAAAACCCTCCCTTGTTCCTTCAGTAAACATCCACTGGAGTCAGCCATTCTCCCTGTAGGATTAAAGAATTGTGGATATGAACAATAACATCTCTTTATGAAAACACTCCATCTTTTCCTCTATTTCACTTTACATTTGATCCAGATGAAATGATGCTATAGTGTGATACTTTTAAACTATTTGTTTCAACCAACTTATTAAGTAAAAAAAATTATCTGCCTCAAACCCACTCTTTAAAAATATATCAGTCTTTACAAAATGAAGTAACTGCTAGAGAAATAACTTTGAATTTAATCCAACATTATATACCAAGTGTATCATTTTCATGCTGTCATAATATTAATGAAATAGATGTTCAAAGAATTCTGCTGAGGAAAATCCTTCATAGATGTGAATTTCACTTTCCTTCTATTTAAGAATCACAAAGTAACTAGTAATTTTAAGAGCAAGTAACTAGTAATTTTAAGAGCTTTGTAAATTCAAGGAAAGTTTAGGAAGCAGGAATCTTAACCCACAAATCTTGTGCTATTTCTGTAATTCAGGTTACGTGTTCCAAAAAGGGAATTTGCCCGATATGAACTAGGAAGGGAATTGTCTTTCATCTCAGGACAAGATAGGTGTCTTTGATTTAATAAACAGTGGCTAAAGAAATTCAAAGTTTTCTTGTGCTTGTCCAGGAGAAAAAATAACTGGGCAGATTAATTTTCAGTTAGCAATGGCACTGAGGAGAAGTAACCCAGCCTTTGATGTTGATTAGCATAACAAAGGGAAAATACAGATGATACTTCAGATATCTTTTGTAGCCAAATTAGTGTGTCAGGTTTGGGATGATAATCAGGAGTGATTAATAGGATCACTGGTATTTTGGAGCACAGTTTGAGGCAGATGTGATCGAAAACATGACAGCAGTGTCAGAATTTTTCCCTGTGGAAATCCAGGATGATGCTGTTGATCTCCAATTTTCCTCTGCTGTGTTGACTTCTAAGCAAAAGCCATTTCCCCATGTGAGCAGGGAGAGCTTTAAAATCTCTATTAATGGGTAACTGTGGAAAATACAGCTTTTAAGCCATGAATGCAACCTTCCATCAAATAAGTATTTAAAGGGGTTTGTTTTTATTTGAAGGCATATCTTTTCTGTCTCTTTCCCTTGGCTCAGTAGTTTTACAACAAGGTCAAAGGTATGCAAAATCATCAGAGAAAAAGAAACAAATCTGTTTGAAGCCTGTAAGCTTTTCAAGTTTTTGTCTTTTCTTCATGACTGTTGCTAAATCATTTAGGATTATCATCCTACTTTACATAGGCAGCCTGGGAGATTTTGTCCAAGTCTAAATTAATAGAAGGTTTTCTGTCATTCAAACTGATTCATATGGGTCATTTTATATAGATTACTGGAAGCACAGAATTATATCCATGCTTATTATATTGCTACCTGTTGATTTGAATGGTATTTTAAAAAATGATGTTCAAAAGAAAGATGAAATTATATTTAGAAAGAAAAACATTAAAATCTACCACAGGAAGGTTAGGACCTGATAAGAACAGGCCCTTAAGTAATTTTCTTCTTTGTTCAATTCAGAATCAAACTATTCTATATAACATTACACTAAGTAAATGTGATTGGATAATTAAAACAATTTTACAGTTCTTCACTTTTATTTAAAGGATGGTTATCTCTTTAGAGTAATCTCTGTGAGTGACTGCGTGCATTTTACAGCTGACATTTTCCCCTATTGTTCACATAAAAAGATTAATTTTTCTTTAATGATTCCCTGCATCATCCCTCAGCCAAGGAGAGTGGGATTGGCCCAGCGTTGTCACCTCTTCCAGCACAGCCAATTTAATGCTAATGAGAGTTGCTGCTGCCGGGGGTGACACAGTAACGCCTGTGCCACAGCTGGGGAGAGGGAACAGCAACACCCAGCCTCTGCTCCTGGGAGAAAACAGGAAAAACTCCCCAAAATCTCCAGGACATCCTCTGGTTTCCTCTCCGGCCTCTTCCCCAGCCCCTGAGGGGATCCAGCAGGGTGAGGGATAAAGAAAAGGGCTTCTTTCAGCATCCGGCAGGGGTCCTTGTGAGAGGTTGGGCTGGGCTGTGAGGGGGGATGAGAGGGGTTCGAGGACAGAACACAGAAACCTGGGAGAGCAAGAGGAAGAGAAATCCCCAGTATTCCCTTTAGGTCTGCTGTGATTTATAGCCTCTCCCAGCCCCTCCCAGCTGCTCTTACCGTGCTGGGACACAACAGTGTTGGACAATCCTTCCCTGCCTTTGACTCCCACTAGATCATGGTGCCACTTCCCTGCTTCCCTGCTCAATGCCGCAAATTAAAAGCGGTTCATAGGACTGAGAAGTCCTGGATGTGCTCTGGCACATCTATTGGCCATTTTTATTTGGCACTTATTCACATGGTACAGGAAATTTGAGTTGTGCTTGAGCTGCAGTGAAACCATGGGTGCAGAGGCAGAGGACAGTGTGTGTATGTGCACACAAACCCCATCTCTCTATTAACATGTCTGTAGGAACACTTTGATAAATGCTGCCAGATCTTCAAGAGATCAGGAAAATATTTTTGTGAGAGTGCACTTGGAATTCAGCAATGTTACTATCCTGAAAGTTGCTGTTGCCAGGCAAAGCTCATTCGTCTTAAAAGAAGCAGAGTTGGTTTGGATCTAAAATTATGTGAAAACATAAAGGGTGTGGTAAAAGGAGATCTTTACCTGAGCAGTACCAACTGAACAATGCACAGTGTGTGTGGAAAACAAGTACCAAAGCAGGCAAATAATAGGAAAATCTGTATGAAATTGTGTGGGAGGGGAAGTTATCTTTGTCTTCAAAATTAATTTTGCATTCACCACTGTATATCTATTTTATCTATATTAGTGCATTGGCAAAATTGTTGATGGCAAACTTGTCCACTTAATTTTAAATTCTGTGAAAAAGACTAGTTTTGATAAATACAGACTTTTGAGAAGCTGAATACATAGCAGGGAAATTTAAATATCATCTCAATAACAGCCTTATTAAATTCAGGAGTTTTGAATTACCATTTCTTTGGGTTCCCCATCTCTTACAAACCAATGCTTGCTGACTTTCAAAGGTTTTATGGGTGATCTGATTAAAAGTTTGGTTATTAAAGCTTTATCTTAGTACTGTAAGGGATATTAAGTCCTACCCTTCCCTGCATTCTCTGGATCAGTCTCTGATTTTTGCACAAAAGCTTGATCTGAAGCTGATCCAAATAAAAACTGATAACAAAATGTGTTGTCTGCATTTAACATGACATTGTATGATTTAAAAAATCCTGGGAGCAATTGCATATAATGGCTGTCAGGGAACACGAACGTGACAGGAACAAAGAAAGGAGTGGAACTGAGGTGACCAGCAGAGGGGATGGCTTTATAACAGCTCACTGTAGTTTAGCAGGTCACATAAGACAGCAGAAAACAAAAGAAAATAGTAACTGTTCAATTATTTTAGTTAAATTACTTTATTGCCCAATGGACATCTGTTTTGTGTGGTAACTAACTACATTTTAACAATTCAGATTCCAATTTCCTGATGACAACTCCCCAAATAAAGTACCGTGTTATCTTCAGGGCATTAGTCCTTTTGCTATGACGGATACTGCTAGATAAAAATTAGAATTATGATTCCTCTTTTCATGCTAAAAATACATTTTTAACTAGCAATGAAAGAAAGAGACATAGGAATTTCTTTTTCCTTTGGATTACGCTCTATTTACTTCAAGATTTTTTGTGATAAGGAATTGCAGTTCCTGATAGATAATGGTTCCAAGCTGTGGCTGGGGACATTGGACCTTGAATTCAGAGGATGGTTAAGATTATAATCTCAATGCAGATTTCTTTTCATGCAGTACAATAGTTTTCTTTCTGTTACAGATCTCCTGCTCTTGCATACAAAGTTAATAAAAAACAGGTGTCAGATCTTAAACTCTTCCTATTTTAGGTGAGATTTAGAAGTAGATTCTAAGGGATATTGGACATCCTCATTTTCAGACACAAACTAGTGCAAATTTGTGGAACACCACACTTGACTGGGGCATGTTTTTACTATTCTGCTTCTATAATACTTCATGTTTTAAATACATTCTATAAATCAAGCTGAAGTGATTGGTAAACTAGCTGAAAAAGTCTCTGCATTATTATTGACTAGAACCACTGATTACTGAGGTGATTGATCTATCCTGAAAGCCAAAATGATCACAGAATTTGTTGCTCAAATCATATGTAGATTTTGCTCTTGTTATAATTTTTGTGTGACAAGACTGAGTGATGAAGGAGTTGGAAAATAAAAATTCGTTGTCAGGAAAAAGAAAGCTCACCAAATAAGACACACTGTAACTAGGAAAAGGAAAGCCTTATAAAATATTTTGTGTCAGCTTGACACATTTCTTAAAACTACTTACACATCTTTGACAATGCAAAGAGCAGGCTGTAATACCAGCAAAAAAAAAAAAAAAAAAAAAAAAAAGCCCGAGGAGTACATTTTTTTGCTAAACTCTGATTTTAAATCCTGAATGTAGTGGGATTTAAATGTTCCCATCCTACATTTTTCTTTAAAACACTTTAAATTATATAAATACACTTACAAATTTTGTTGTCACAAAATAACTTAGTATTTCTTGCTCCATATTGTAAATAATTTTTGCCATCCAAAAATATGTCAAAGTATTACAAAGCCATCATTCAAGTCAATTAATACCCTCATGTCACAGCCTCAGAGGGATTGTTCTTTATGTAACATGACTTTAAGCATTCATTTCCCTTCCTAGACAGAACTTTCTGATGGATTTTGAAAAAATCCCCAGTGAAAGTGATGAAGTTGAAATACCATTCAAACAGATATATGAGAAATGATCCAGCACTGGGATGATGTCAGAAGAGAGGAGAGGGACAATTCATCAGGAGCTGCAGTGACAGGGCAAGGGGGAATGGATTCACTTTAAAAGGGAAATTTAGATTGGATATAGGGAAGAAATTGCTGGTGGTGAGGGGCTGGGATGGAATTTCCAGAGAAGCTGTGGCTGCCCCTGGATCCCTGGCAGTGGCCAAGGCCAGCTTGGCCATTGGGGCTGGGAGCAGCCTGGGACAGTGGGAGCTGCCCCTGACCATGGCAGGGGTGGAACAGGATGAACTTTAATGTCCCTCCCAACCCAAACCATTCCATAATTCTATGATTTTATGAGAGACATGCATTTCTGCCCTTGCTGCAGCTGACTCCCCTGTCAGAGTTTTCAGCAATAACTGATGCCATGTGCACCACAGGCTGAAGCCACTTCTAGCCAATGGGAAGAGCATCTTAGCATACATTTGAATTTATATCCATATGGAAAGATTTTAATTGCCCAGTGTAAAATTCCTGCACAACCAGGTGATTTATTACTGCATCCATTGGCTACTTTGTCACCTTTATAAAGGTCTACAAAGCTCTAAAAAATTACATTTTCTCTTCCTGTTGTATTGGCATTTGAGATAAATATATTTTCCATGGGAAACTCTTTCCCAGTGAAGATCATGTAATGGTCAGAATGGTGTTGGGCAGTGGAGTCTGTGTTGGGCTCTGGTGATTGTTGTGAGCAAGTCTGCAACCTCATTTTTAAAGGAAACACTCATTGGAAGAAACATCTCAACAACATCTGGTTGTTCTTAGATTAAGTTAAGAAAATAAAACTGAGGACCTACTGTTCAAAGAAAAACAATAAAACAACCCTCACCTGTTTTTAGTTTGTTTTTGGTTGGTTTTTTTTTATTATAAAAACACAGGAATTTTCCTGTCAGGGCAGATGCTTTACAGATGGACAAAGTTCCAATTTTTCTATTCATCTAACCAAATGCCACCGATGTGTTTGTTAAGATATGAATAATTATGCTAATGTAAAGAGTAGGCAGGTGCAGGAGCAAAATATTTTAATATCATTTATGGAGAAAACTATATAAAACTTCCAAATCATTACTTTTATAGCATTTCAAGCACTTGTTGTTTGAGATTTCTGAGTAACACCTGCTACAGGCAAAAATAAATTTGTTCTTGATATGCTGAGAGGAACATTTTCAGTGGGAACAGGGGTGTAACTCCCTTCTCCGGCACTAATAAACCAATAATATAAAAAATTAGAGAAATTTCCTTCTTTCTGAGGGTAGGGAATGGGAGCTGCAGTTCATTTGCAAGGAAAAGGCAGATGCAGCCAAGCAGGAGGCACGTTGGCTGAAGGATGGCATCACTTGGCTACCAGGAATCTTTTCCTTGGCACAAGAGGCTGGTGAGTCTCCTCAAGAGAGAGGAGACTGCCTAAGTAGAGTTATTTTCCCTCTTCTGGCCTTGGAATCTGAAGTTTGCATATCTTTTCTCAGTCAGTAAATCACATTGCATGGATTGAGTGGATTTATTTTCTAATTTTCCTATCATTCAGCATCTGCATCGTGTGTTATATGTGATGATTACCAAACGTTCCTTCCCAGTTAATTGTTGCTCCCAGCAACATTCATCTAAGCCAAAGGTTCTATAAATTTAGGAACATTTTGCCATTGGCATTTAGGGAAATTTTGCTGATAATTTTTCAAGATTACTTTATCAGTGCCAAGAGCTATACAAGGGAAAAAATTCTAGCTGTGATTTACAATATGTTATAAAATGTTCCCTAACGACTGAAATGAAAGAACACTTCTTGTTGTAGAACAGTACAAAAATGTAATTTACAGGAGCCAATGATCAGGGCCACTTGCTTGTGTTAATTAGCTCAGACGAAATTTTGATTTTAAGTGTAGCCTGCAGCAGTGGTAAGGGAATATTCTCTAGGTCACTTTTGAGTTTTTCCCAACAAACAATAATGGTATGTTGATATCACTTTCCTTTTCTTATTGACTGCAGTGCTCCCTGCTCCTGTTTATCAGTAGTAAATCCAGGAGAAATTAAAAATTTAGAAATAAATAAATAAATAAATAGTAAATGTAATAAGGGAGAAAGTCTGTTTTCTTTGACATTGAAAGAAATCTGAGAACCTGAGGAGCCTGATGCCTGGGAAAAATCTCAGCACAACATAACACTGAGCTACTTTGAGGTAGCAGAAGACACAACTCATTGAATAGTTCAGTTTGGCATTATTGGTCATGTCCTGCTTTGTGTTCTATTGACGTTGTTCTATTCCATTTGGCATTATTGGTCATGCCCTGGTTTATGTTCTATTGATCAATTCCATTTGGCATTATTGGTCATGCCCTGGTTTGTGTTCTGACCTGAGAAATGACAGAAGCCCAGTGAGATTATTTTATCCTGCTCTGATATCACTGTGATTTTATGCTGAATTTTAGGGTATTTTTGCCATAGTTTTTTGCAGCCTTGGGTTTTGTGAAGCTGGAAGGAGAAACTTGAAGCAAAATTCCAGGATGGAATTGGTGTTTCTGTTTTGGTCCCAAGCACCACTCACTGAAGGTCTGGGGAGAGGCAGAGGATACTCCTGGTAAGCAGCCCACCCCTTTCCTTGCCATCACAAATTCTCTGGAGAAAACACTGATTTCTGGGCTTCAGTCTACAGGGGGAGCAGTGGGATTGATCCCTGACTTCCATTCCAAGATGGTGAAAAAGGAAAAGAGTCACAATTAATGAAGTCTATCTAAGACCTTATTCCTTCACTAAAAACAGATTTGCTGCTTTTCAAGACAGAACTACCAGACAGTTACTTGGCACTTGACTTGTTTGTTGGTCAGATGGTGTTTGTTATGTTTACATGATATATTTTTACATTCTGACATTATTTGTCTGTTTTATAACATATACGGCCTGATAATGTGTTTCATCAGTCCCTAGGAAATGAATAGCCAGGGCTTTCATATTTTAACAAACATATTATCTATATTGGATGCTGAATTAGATGAACTTTTTGCAAATCTTTGTAATACAAAACAAATAAAAGATGCATAAATTAGCTTAAAATAATTCATTCATGGCTTTGTGAATAACATTACTTGAGATTTGGGATTATTTTGTTTCCCTTTCATTTACATACTGATAAACTTTTTAACAGCATTAGTTAACTTCCATCCTTCAGTTTTAATACCCTTTTGTTTCTCCTTTCAAATAAATTTCTTAGTGTTTATCATTTTATTCATATCAACTGTGCTGTATTAAAATTGATATCTGAGAACAATGCCATGGTCTTCATGGTGGCCTCTTTCTTACGAATTTAAACTGCATTTTGAACTGAGACACCTTTGCAGTTGAAGACTGATATAAGTAAGGAGAATATACTGGAATGTGTCTACAAGTCACCCAAGGAAACAGCAGGAATGAGGGAACTTTGAAAGTCTTAAAATTTCGATGGAAACTGTGCCCTGAATTATTTACAATGGCCTGGAGGGGCAGGACAAGGGGAGCAGTTTCCCAGTGCCAGAGGGCAGGCTGAGATGGGATCTTGGGCAGGAATTGTTCCCTGGCAGGGTGGGCAGGCCCTGGCACAGGGTGCCCAGAGAAGCTGTGGCTGCCCCTGGATCCCTGGCAGTGGCCAAGGCCAGCTTGGCCATTGGGGCTGGGAGCAGCCTGGGACAGTGGGAGCTGGCCCTGACCATGGCAGGGGTGGGGCTGGATGGGCTTTAAGGTCCCTTCCAACCCAAACCATTCTGTGATTCTTTGATTAAAGGTAAATAATCATGATCAGCCGCTTCAGTCCCACCCATCCATCACACAGCACAAAAAGCTGCCAGCATTTCAGTTCCATGAAAATGTGGATTGTTTGTTGGTTTTGCTTTCATTCCAGCTTAGCCCGTGACCCCCCAGAGAGAATCGGTGCTGCTTTCTTTGGTCGTTGTTGATCAAGTGGTGTGAAAGGAAATTTTCTGGAGAATGCAATCACTGAGATGTTCTTTCGCAACACTGTGGGCTAAAGCCCTCCCTGCTCCCTGTGCCAGCTGGGTTGTAAATAACTTTTCCAGGGAGACAGATGTGAACTCAACATTGCCCTGCTGCCAGCCATGGTGAGCTGTGTGATCACCACTCACGTCACCCTGCTGCTCATCCTTTGCCATTCAAACAGCACAGAACTGAACAGGGAGGAAGCTGAAGAAATTCTGCAGCAGTTCAGCAGTTTGGCTGATTTATTCCCCAGTGTTCTGTAATATATTTGTCCTGTATTTTTATAAGGTCTGCATGTTTTATGTAGCATTTGCTCTTTCATTCTAATTATGTGACAAGTTGATTCACTCATTTCATCTTCCTCACTGTATGCATCTTTTACAGATTTGGTTTACTTTTCTTATCCTTGAGATTTGAAAAAGCAGAATTGGTCATGGGATACATTCCAGAAAATCAGTTTAATCTCTTACTTAATTTCCAACATGAATTTCTATATAGGTATTATTTCCAGGTAATGTCACCTCCAAAATGCCATTTCCTTCCAATTCATTTAGGGTCATATATTGGTAGGGAACAAATTTTCCTTTGGTAAAGCTCTCCAAAATATATGACAGAATAAGGAATTTTTTTTTTCTGGTTATGGTGACATTTTTTAATGTGTGAGAGAAATTTTAATAAAGGTTGTGCAGAAACTAAAGAGAGACTGAGACATTTTCTCTCAGCCAAACCTAGGAAGGAAAAAGGTGAAATCGAAGCCATTTTTAATTTTCATTATACTTTTGCCTCAGATTCTTTAAGGAGTGGAAAGAAGAAAGCTGTACATGACAGGGTGCTACTGTGTAATTCTCAAACATTACTTGCACATATCAAATTATAGAATATGCCAGGTTAATCAAAGTTAGTAGAGAACATAGAAGGCTTTACTTAGCTTTGCTCTACAGGAGAATGTAGGAGATATATTCAAGGAAAAACTCGACTTACATCCACTCTGAACAGATTTTGTGTGCTTGTAATTTGCTCAAGTAACCCTGAGCAGTATGGATTATTCTGTGCAGTGTGTGGGCTCAGTGCTACAGTACTAAAACACTCTATAACAAGAAAAAAAACCCTCAAACAACAAAATCATAATTCCTGTCATCTCACATTTCCTCTATTTTGTTGGTACTTGCTCTTTTAGTGCCCTCCTGCCTCCCGTTGATAACATTTCTGTTTAATGATCTTATTTATAGAATACCCACCCTGGCAATTTGAAAACAGGTTTTAGTGATAAATTCTTTTTAAAGAGTAGGTGTTCAATTAAATATGTAACCAGATGTTAGTGCTATGTCTCCTTAGGCAGCAGCTTTTGTTTTACTTCAGCCACTGAGGATAACATATTTCCCACCTCCCTTTTACTCAATTCTATCAACTATTCAGATTTTTACAGGCATTAATTTGACTCCTTCCTGGGCTAAGTTTCTTAGATACTTATGAACACAAAAGTTTCTAATAAGGCCTTGATGCAATTAGAGTAAAAATTTGTATTTATGTCACAGAACCCCAGGCTGGGTGAGGCTGGAGGGGCCCCAGGGGCTGCTCTGGTGGCAGCTCCCTGCTCCAGCAGGGCCATCCCAGAGCACAGGGCACAGCAGTGTGTGCAGAGGGCTCTGCAATATCCCCAGGGAGGAGACTGCCCAGGCTCTGGGCACAATCTGTTCAGGGCTGGCCACTGCCCAGGGCACAAGTTGTGCCTCCTGTGCAGGGGCAATTGCTGGGCTCAGTCGCTGCCCGTGGCTCTGGTGCCATTGCTGGGCCCCGCAGCAGAGCCTGGGCCCTGCCCTGAGCCCTCCCTGATGCCTTGGATTTTAACTTTCATATTTTTCAAATCCTGTAGTGCTCAGTGTGTAACTCTGAAGTGTCCTGAAACCTGTGAGCTGCTGCTCTCTCATGTTAAGACAGACATAACAAAGTTTCTCTAGGCCAGGAGACACCCAGACTATCCCAGGCCCAGAATGTGCAAACCAACATCCTGGAAAGGGGGGCAAACTGGGGGGAATNAGGGCCCCTCTCAGCTGGGGCTCCTCTCCAGGCTGAGCAGCCCCAGCTCCCTCAGCCTTTCCCGGGCACCGAGATGCTCCAGGCCCTTCCTCAGCTGCGCAGCCTCCGCTGGCCCCGCTCCAGGAGCTGCCTGGCCCTGCTGGGCTGTAAAAATTCTACTGAGGTAACAATTGCTGTAGTTGTTAATGTATTTTTTTTACTTTCTGCTCAGCACATAAACTGAAATAGTCGTGGGAAATAAGTCCAGCTACAAGTGTCTCATCTGTACCAGCTCTCAGAACTCCTTTATTCCATTCTGATCTGCAGCTGCAGGCAAGGGGTGATCTGAGGGCCTTTTCCACACAGATGTAGTAAGCAACAAGGGGATATATCTCCATTAACAGGTGCTCTTGCTAATCTTTTCTGTGGTCCTTACAGTCAAAAAGTCAAGCTTGTGAATACTGCTATCACTTAAATATTAGTTTAAAAAAATGGGGGAAAAAACCCAAAACAAACAAACAAACAAACAAACACAACAACAACAACAACAAGCCACAAAGTGACAGGGGCAGATTTGAACATCTGGGCAATCCACCTTTCCCCTGGATGCTCTCCTTGCTGGCCCCAGCTCTGTTTTAAAGCAAACCCATCTGTTTGCAGGCACCTGGTAACCATTCCTGTGCCTGTGTCACAGGAGAGCACTGGTGGCAAGGAAAGTGCACCTGTGCACACCATGGACACATTGGAATCTGGACAGATTTTTCCCTCTAAGTGAGAGGAGCACAGTTCATCTTTCCCCAAAACATTTACATGAGCATGGAAGAAATGCAAACTTTCTTTAAGCTGGGCAAAGGAAATGCAATCTGCAGCTTTTAACAGAAATCTCATTAAAGAGAATTCAATAAAAGATTAACTTCTAAACTCATTTCAGCTCAAGAATGACAGTGAAGAGTCTTTTCTGGTAATCTCCTTACTGCAGTAGAGGTGCTTGCTGATAACTGGAGGAATTTTTGTCCAGATGTTGCACAATATCCTGAAGTAAAACAAGATTTAGAACATTCTCTCTTCTCAGATTTGTTTTAGGACCAGCTCAAGTATGTTTTATAAAAGTGCAACAGCACCTGAAAAGTTGTAGCATCATGCTTTAGAGGTTTAAAAAATATCCCTGATATTTTATTATGAAATTAAAATACCAAGACCTATTAAAAATTAAAAGCTGTTTGAATGTCACTTGGGACATATCTTCTGGTAGAGTAAATTTTGCCTTTACTGAAGCTTAAAACCCAACAAAATCATATGCTGTGACTTTCAGATAAAACACTGACTGTTTTGAGATCCTTGGGGATGCTGAGCACCTTTTAGAGATGCTGAAACATCAGTCAGGAAAGTCCAAGGCTACCAGAGCTCCAGGAAAATTTGGGCAGTGCATTCAGGGATGCACAGGATGGGATTATTGGGGTGTTTGTGCAGGGACAGGAGCTGGACTGGATGATCCTTGGGGGTCCCTTCTATAATTCCACAATTCTATGATTATTTTGTTTGTTTATTTGTTTTCAGGGCTGCCAGACCAAGAACTTGGACATCTTTATTATCCTTCTGCTAAAGAAGCTGAGGAGAAGCAGAGGGAACAGTCCAGAAGGGCTTATTGAAATCTTACTTTTAACTATTATTTTTGTTGTATTACCACTCAAAAGTTCCTTTCAAGGTCCCATCTTCCACTATAATAAGAGATATATCTCTCATACAATAAGAAAAGATGATAAATAGCCTCTCCTTCTTCCTTTTAGCCCACTCTGTGCTCCTGCAACCTCCTTATCTTCCCCTGAGAAGCACACAGCAAGAAGAACAGACATTTTGCAAAACAAGGTCAGTAAGAAATTATTCTGGTTAGGTCTATTCCCATGCTCTAAGAAATGCCAGAGTGCTCTGTTTTGTAGAGTTTCTCATTCCATAGCCCTTGCACATCACAGAAATGTTGATATTTGTTGCCTTACACACCATTGTAAATGAAGATTTCTGGTTCTGTAATTGCAGTTTTGATTTTCCTGGTCTGTGAAAGCACCACTGGCAGAGCAGCACTCTGTAGTTTTTTCTTGAAGTTAAATAGAGAAATTAATGGTGCCTGGAAATGTAGAATTTTCTGTGACATCTTCTGCACTTGTCTAAATTAACTTTAGCTACTCTTCACTGAAAATGAAAATATTTTGCTAGAATTGTAATTAATTAGTTGCAAAAGTTATGTAGTTTTGGTTTAACTTTCTATTTCTTGACCTAAAGGAAAGAGGAAGAACAATTTTTCTTGGAGTAATCAATCATGTATGACTTCATTAGATTTTGGAAACTTTCAAAATGGAGTAACTTCAAATTTTTACAAGGGCTTATATTTCAATCTTTAAAATAAAACATTCCCATAAGGGAGGCATCTGCTCAACTGCATCATTTCCAGAATGCAGAATACTCAGAGTTCTTAAGCTGATAATATGTGGTAAATGCCTCCATGTATAATATATGAATCAGGATATGATCCCAAATTTTGTGGGAGGCTTCCTAAAGTTGAAGGTTAATGCAAATCAGGAACAAGCAGCTAATTGTGTTTCTGAGCTTTTTTAATTGTTAAAGCTTTGAATAAAACATAACACAGAGACCCAAACCACACAGTTGAATAATCCTTTCTGTTCTGTTGGGGCAAAGAGATGATATCACTAAAAATTAAATATTAATAAATACAGCATATCAGAAACTGCTATATTTAAATATCCAGTGTAAGAACTTTGCAGTTCAGAGAAAAATTAACTGGGAACTTCCTTTTTAAAAGCTTTAAATATCACCCCCAAATCCTGCAGCATTAGAGGAAGTGTTGGGGAAAATCTATGAATACAGAGTTCATATCACAGCAGGGCCTGACACTGATGCTGGTTCAGGGGCTTGGCTGGGTACTGGGAAGGCAACATCTTTGGGAATTTGATGGAATCACAGACTGGTTTGGGCTGGAAGAGACCTTAAAGCTCATCCAGCCCCACCCCCTGCCATGGTCAGGGCCAGCTCCCACTGTCCCAGGCTGCTCCAAGCCCCCGTGTCCAGCCTGGCCTTGGCCACTGCCAGGGATCCAGGGGCAGCCACAGCTTCTCTGGGCACCCTGTGCCAGGGCCTGCCCACCCTGCCAGGGAACAATTCCTGCCCAAGATCCCATCTCAGCCTGCCCTGGGGCCCTGGGAAGCCATTCCCTGGCTCCTGGCCCTGCAGCCCTTGGCAATTGTCTCTCTCCATCTTTGCTGCAGCTCCTTCAGACCCGGCAAGGCCCCACGGAGCTCAGGCCAAAGCTTCTCCTCTGCAGGCTGAACAATGGCAGCTGTGGCAGCCTTTCCTCCCAGCAGGGATATCCTGGAATATGGAACATCACTGTCAGTGTAGTCCTGCAGTGATAGCTCCAACCAACCTACCAAAGTGCTACTACAGAAAGGCATTGTTCAGAAACAGGAAACTTTCAGTTAGGAAGACAGGAATGACAGCTTTGATATAAGGAGCTGAGACAATGCACAACTTGACTGCTAAAAAAGTAAATATAACATGAAGTCATGGTGCCCCAATCTTTATTTGTCAGCAGATTCATCCTTGCCATGAGTGTGGTATCCAAGAACTGAGTATCAGGATTACATTCCACTACTGAGAAGAAAATGCAGGAACTTTGCTAGCTGTTGCTGAAATCACATGAAATACCTATAAATGAAGGAATTCATCTTTAATATCCAGGCATCAAATATGATAAAAAATATACCTTATGCCTCACATTTGTATCCACTTTATTAATAATGATATTCTCACATTCAGTGCATAACCAAAACATTCTGTGTTGTTTTTCATGAACCTTGAACCTAAAAAATTAAGGAACTACATAGAAAAGTTTAAAAGACTATTATACTACACCAAAAGAGAAGTTCAAAATCTTGAATATAGATATAATGAAAAACAGCTAGATGACAGGTATGGTACTGTACTCTATCAGTAAACTGTAGACTAAACTCTAATTTAGTAAATTCAGTGGACTAACTAACTAAATTAGCAGTAAACTCTCTGAAATTCTATGTATAAAGCCTGTTCCAAGAAAAATAATTATAATCTCCTTCAATTTTTATCCTTCTGACCCAAGTTTATTCCTGTTTAAGTTTACAGGCTACTTGCATGAAAATGAAACTCAAAGCAAATTCATGCAAATATATATGTGTGCTAAACATAATTTTATTTTTAATTTTGATATGTCTTGAGGCCAGATGACCTTCATTAGGACTACCTGAAACAGTGAATAAGAATAAATTCCATTTATTCCTATTGTGTGTGTGGAATGTTGTAGAAAGGATCAGGATTTGTTGTGTCCTTGTCCTGCCAGGATGGATCTTCCTCAGCTTCTCTGGGAAACCTGTTCCTGTTCTCAACAAAAACCATTCTCTTTATTCATGCTCTGCTTTTAGATTTTTTTGTTTGTTTGTTTTAATCCAGATATTGTTGTGTTTAGAGCTTTGAAGTCATGGTTACAGCTGCTTGTTGGCTTCCACGTTGATATTTCTCTGAGATTATTTGGTATATTTGTGGTAGTGTCAATTAGTCAGGCATATTATCCTGTTTGAACACACAGCAGTTACAGAGCATTAAAATAAATCAGCATTTCACAACACTTATAAGGTGACCATGATATTCATAATTTGAAATGCTCATGTGCTTTGTTTATTTTTTTAGTGTAAAGTAAATAAGTTTCAAATAATATATTTTTAAAATCAAAATGTAATTGGAAGGCACTGAATAAAGCCAGCATTTAAAGACTCTTTATTCTGAAGTAAGAGAACAAAATTAATATGTTTTAATGTATACAAATGTATGTTTAGGGGCAAAAAATGACAGAATATGGAACAACACAAAAAATTAAGTTGGAGTTATTTTTTCTTTCAACAGTACATCCAACAGCTGCCTGATAGTTTCCAGAGCTGAAATTTTTGAATAGGAATGAAGAGAAGTGCCAAAGACTGAGGAAAATTCTGGATAAAATATCCCCAGAAGGAATTCCAGCAGGATGAGAGAACAGTCAGGGGACTTGGCATGCAGCTGAGATAATTATTCACATCTCATCATTTCTCTATTTTTGTTTTATTTTTAAGGAATTGGGGGTTGTGTGGTCATTGAGTCTTTCCATTCTCTTCTCCTCCAAATCAGTGAAAAAGGAACTCTTGGGCCAAGTTCAAGCATCTTAAAAATCCATTGGGGTTTTGAGCTTCCTTTAATGGACATTTGATAGGAATAAAAGAAAAGCAAGATCATCTAACCAAAAGACTGTAAATTTCTCCTTGTATAATGACTTATTCCTGCTAAGGAAGTTTAAAAAATAAAGGAAAATGTGGAAATAGAAAGAAAATTAAATGTAAAGAGGCTGTTGAATTACTGTCATTTTTGCAACCACTCCTGCTGACATAAGTTGCATAAAAATTCAGCCTCTCAGAAATCACTGATTTGGAGACTACTGTCACTAACAGTTAAAGAATCTTTCCCTCTTAGGAACATGCTCTTAAAATTTGAAAAATAGTCACAAAGTCGTGTGATTTTTTCGAAGATTTTTTTTTAAGTAAGGTAACACTGAAATAATTTCTCTGAAAGACAAATACACTTTTAATTTGATCTACCAACAGCTACAGTAATGAAGTTAAAAGCAATGTGATCACTGCTTTTTTGGTAAAAACTGATGATAACAATAAAAAAATACATATTTATATAAATTAATATTTCTATAAATAAGTAAATAAAATGTTAAGCTTTGTATTAGAGAAGGTTCAACATATTTAGACAGAATAAGATGAACAGTGATCAGCCAGGAGGAAGGAAATATCTCTAGCTGATTTCTGAAAATAAGAGTTTGGTTTTCAGATTTTTTTTTCTTTTTATTTTTTCTCATAAATATTTTAGTGGAGTTTTTTTAGGTTGTGGTCCTTTGGCTGCAACTCTGAACTCAGCTTTGAGCTCTTTGATCTGTGGTTTATTCTGCTGCTTCTTGAGATTAAAAGATATTATTTAGTGTGATTAAAAATAAAAATAGTAGGAATGCCACCTCTCAAATTATATTTTCATGAGGGCATGAAAGGGTGATAAACTATAATATCATATTCAAATTCTGTCTAATTTTGATGTGTTGATGTGACTATGTGACTGTGTACTTCTGTTCATTATGATGGAAGAAATCAATGTGTTTTTCCATGAAATAGTGTCAAAAATTAGAAAGGAAAACAGGAGATGGAGCAAAGAAAGACATAATAGCTGAAATAAAATAAACTAATTAACCTCCTGGATATAGAGAAATTACTTTTTTAGTACTTACTCAAACTGATCCTTTAAAAATAACGCATCTGAGAAGAAGTGAATAACAAGAAATTCTTGAGATTTTTCTTTTTCTTTTTCTTTTTCTTTTTCTTTTTCTTTTTCTTTTTCTTTTTTTTTTGTAAAACTCACCCCAGAGGTGATACTATGTGAATTGCTTTGAGTTTTACATAATCAACAGATGTTTAACTAATGCCCTGACAAAGGAAAATGCTCAGAGGTGCAGTGTCTGTGGTTAGAAAAAGAATTTTTGTGTAATTTTAAACAAATCCTTCACTATTCTCCCCAGTTTCCTGAACTGGGATGATTTTACCCCCTAATGCATTGGCTTGTTTGAACTCTGTTATTAAAACTATGTGGAAAAAAATCATGTTCTGTCTCTACATAGATTACAGTATTTCAGCAGCTATTATTACCCTAAATTTTAACAAATACCATAGTTAAAATATTTGTTATGATTGAAAATAGTTGAATGTCACTTGAGAGCTCTCAGGTTCATTGAACCGATAAATCAGATCCATAAAAATCAACCTCGCTGTCTGATGTTATTGTAACATTGATTAATGTGAGCCTTGGCTCTTTTTACTTTTTTAATTATTATGAAAATGGGAAAGAGTGAAGGGTGGCTTCAGGTGTGGGGAGACTTGCCATGAGCCTCCTTTGACACAAGGCAGAACTGTGAGCAGCCAGGATGATTTCAGGGTTTCAGATCTGCCTTCCCTGGCTCCTTCAGCTCCTGAGCTCTGTGACATGCCTGGGAATGCTCGAGTAGCCATATGGTGCCATTTTAGATAATCAGCTCAGAGCAGGCTGGAGCAGTGTCCAGCTGTTTAATTTATGATATTTGAATAATTTAGAAGAAACTCCAAGTAGTTCTAGAGTTGCAGGTGCTTTGATCAGCACTGCCTTAGAATTTGGGCCTTTTTTAGTGGAAAATTATCTGAATTCAATTCTTGTACCATAGTTGTGGTCAGGAGTTTCTGTCTGACTTGGTCATCATCTCAGCAATTCTTGTCTGATTTACGATGACATTTTTAAACAGCCCTTCTTCAAGGTACTGTTAGGTCTGATGAGCTGCTATTGATCAGGGACTGACATTTGCTCAGAGCTGTGTATTCACTGTTCCAATGCTCTATAAACATAAATAATAGTGTTCATGACTGTGGAGCCAAGTCTTTAAGGACACCTGAGGAAGAAGCCACTTCAGGGACCACTCTAAAGGGACATCAGTTGGTTAGTAGATAAGCTGAGGTGCTGCTGAGGAGGAATTCCAAAATTCTGCACTTTGAATAAAAATGGAAACCCACTGAAACTGGAAATGCATTTAAAATTCATACAGTCATAGAATATCCTGGGTTGTGAGTGAGTCACAAGGAACACTAAAATCCTGCATGGAGTAGTACGAGTCCAAAACCTGCTGGGATTAGGAACAATTTTCAAAAATAAAGAGCAGAATTTGTCCCTTTGGAGTCACCACTTCCTTTAGTGCTGGGGCTTTCTCTTAAGATCCTTCTATGTCTTCTTTTTTGTTATGTGAATTGATGACAGTTCTTAGACCCTAAATTATGTTGTATTGTTGTTCTCTCAGTGTAATTGAATACCACTTTTAGTTGTTTGGACTACCAGGTCTTTGTTTTGGCTGTGAGTTTGCCAGGTTCCCCTGGGCAGCACTGTGAGCTCGCTGTGAGCAGCCCTTCCCTCCTGCATGAAGTCAGAACGCTCCTCACTCCCACGGCTAAAACCAGAAATATTTGTACACTTTCCTCGTTTTCTGGAAGTCAGGTGACTTGTTTGTACACTGACTTTACCTTTTCTCCCCTCTGTATGAATTTGATAGAGTTCCTTCTGGTCCATCTGAATATTCTTTTGAATCAACACTGCTGCTGTTCCCATCTTTGCTGTGCTTGCTCTACTGGTGTTCCTGAAAATGAGGCCAAACCAGCACCAGAATGGCTTTTCCCAAATATCAGACTGGCAATATTTGCTGTAGTGTAGCTTTGAAAGGATCAAAGGATTCTTGGCACTTGAGCTTCATTCTGACATAAGTAACTTCATTTATTTAAAAATATCTGATTGCATTGTCAAGGATTTGTTTTGGGGCTTGTAGTTCTCTTCTGGTTTGTCACAGATTTTGGTTAGGGGTTAGTCCTTTTAAGACTGTCCAGTGTCCAAGAGATGAACCAAGTGATTATGTTTTGTTGTAAAAAATTCTCTACCTTTTTAGATTGGGACTGCAAATTTGTGTGTGGGTGTTTCTGCCACTTGGGGGTTTATAATTTGGATTTGTAACTCTCCCTCTCTGTTCAAGTTTACTTAGCAGTAAGGGTTTAATATCTGCTTTGTCAGTGACAAGGAACAGTTTTGATAATTTTATCTTTCTTTCCCTGCTATTTACCCCTCAGAGATACTGCAGTGCGTTAGTCAAACCTTTCAGCTGTTCAGTGTGCCACAATTTAAAGTCAGGTATAATTTTTTTGTAATTCCTTTCTTGTGCTTGGTTGTGGTTTAGTTGCTTTGGCAGTATTTTGTGGCTCAGTGTGGCTCAGCTCCATCCAGTACCATGGAATCTGAGGTCTGCACTTTTCCTAGTGGCATCATGGTATGTGGAGTTTCATGGTTCTTGCACAGCAAATAAAAGCTTTTGCTTTTGTTATTTTTCTATAGAATATCCACATCTAACTGAAATGTGTGGTTCTCATACGCAAGTTATGCAAACTCCAGTAAATGCACTTGTGTTTTATTTTATTTTCAATTACTTGATGAGTTTTGTGCTGAAAGTATGGAGTTGTACAAGCTACATCCATTTTCCCCTCTCAGGTACTCCTTGCAGAGGAGCAGAAGAAAATGAAATTCCTGTTGGGGAACAGGGGATGTGTGGAATTACTGGAACCATTTTAATCCTAATTGCTTCCTAGCAGCACTGGCACATCCATAATGATGCATCTCACACAATTGGATACAACAACAATAAAACAAGTAATTCCAATCATGTAAGCCTGGCAGCAGTTTTGAGGTCATTTTCTGCAAGTTGATCAATAAGAAGTTCACATCCTATAATCCACGTTGAATTTATTCCTGTAATACATCTTAACTTCTAGAGGAGCAGTGGTTAATTGCTAATCCATATTCATTGAAGAGAACAAATGAGGACAGCGAGGGTAGATATCCGTGCACCATCACATCAAACATGGAACTTCTGAGCTCAGTTTTCCACTCAGATCTCTGGTGTTTGTGTAGCTTCTGTGCCCACGACTTCACAAGGTCTTTGGAGATTACCAAGGAATTTGTTCAGCTGCAGTTGGTGCTTTTGTTGACAATGCCTGGTATTTGCATAGATGTTAATTAGATATTTGAGTTGTATAAATCTTCTGGAGTGCAGTTATTGTTGATCACAAAATGCTTTTGCATTTCACTGATTGATTGTACTTTGGCAATTAATCTTCAGAGCCCCCTTTCAAATGTATATTTCTTTCATCTGCAATGTATTAAGCTTGCAGTGGGAACTGCTGGGTTGTTCTTGGCACAGCAGACATTTTATTTTAAGGTTCATCTTTGAGCACAGCATGCTAAGTTTATCATTCAGTTTTTAGGGCTTAATCGAAAGCCCATTGAGGTTGACATTAAAAAAATTCCTGTCTTTGACTCAACTTTGGATGATGTTCCTGGTCTTGTCCCTTATGAGTGCAGCTCTCAGATTGATCCCAGTTGGGCAGGGTTTTATCAAGTATTTGCCAAGGAGTTTATGTATTTCAGCAAATAGATTACTTGCCACATGGGGATGCATGAATCACTTTCTGAATTATTTTTTGTTCACTCTCGCTGTTGCTTGATTTGTAACAGAACAGGAAAAGTTCTCTCCCTGGTAATGATCAGAGCTTTTAATAGATGAGGAACAAGAAATCGATCACAGTAAGCCATAAGCAAATAATGAATATCCTTGTAGAAATACTTTTCCTCTGAACGAAACACAGGTATTGATATGAAGGACTGCATTCTCCAGAACTGATTAGGAAAATAAAATTGATTTATGTGAATTTATGGAGAACTCCAATACTGATTGTGTTTGTGATCCATGTCTTATAAAATTCAGCTTCCATTTTATCAGTACATCTTCCCATTAATAGAAACAGAATTAAATGGAATACTGTTCATGGAATTAAATCCATTAAATACATGTAAAATGAATCCAATAGAATAAAGTTACAATAAAATATGGCATAAACTGTTATTTATATTTAAAATATTCAACACATGATTCCCGAAATCCTAGTAGAAAAAGAGACTTCTTATTTGGACAAAGAAATGAAGAACAGCTTATTTGCTATGGACAGATAAATAAGAAATATAGATAAATAATGAATAAAATGAACTGTTTTGGCTAGGGGCTTGGCAGAGGCTTTGAGGATTACATTTTTAAAAAATAAAATATGCATTCCCCTCTGAGTTTAAAAGAGCAAATATTTTTGTTGGAAGTGTTTCTCAGATTGTCCCTCTCCTGGTACTCCAAGTTTAGGAAAAAAGTCTTTCTTTCTGTGACCAGAAAGTCTCAAAGAGCTTTAATGATCACAGTAGATTTGTATAAGTCTGATGAATAATTAATATTCACCCCACCTACTGTCATCACAAGGGGCAGTGCCATGTCTGAACTTGAATTTAGACCCTGATTTTGCTGCAGCACATTTCTATAAATGTGCTGGCTCAATGCCTAAACTGCAGTTTTGTTCCTGAATCTCACTTCAGCAGGATATAAAGCAAATCTTGAAACAAAAATTCATCAGACTTCACTTTACTTGGACTAATCTAATAGGAAGTGTAACTGTGTAACATTTCCTCCACACCTGTGAGGAGACACACCTGAGTTGGGAAATGCCAACAGGAGGGATGAGGGCAGGGATTTCTGGGGTCAGGGTGCAAATGACCAGGTTTTAGGGAAGGAGGAATCCCACAGAAAGCAATGAAAGGCTGCAAAAAATCTTGGAGAAGTAAGAGCAGGCCCACAGGCACATTGTTAGGGAAGATTTTACATCTTTTAGAAGGGGTTAGAATGGGATATTTAAAATATTGATTTGATACATTGAATACTCAAATTGCATAAGAGGAAATTTAGGTTGGATAGGCAGGAATTGTTCCCTGGCAGGGTGGGCAGGCCCTGGCACAGGGTGCCCAGAGAAGCTGTGGCTGCCCCTGGATCCCTGGCAGTGGCCAAGGCCAGCTTGGCCATTGGGGCTGGGAGCAGCCTGGGACAGTGGGAGCTGGCCCTGACCATGGCAGGGGTGGGGCTGGATGGGCTTTAAGGTTCCTTCCAACCCAAACCATGCTGGGATTCTTTGATTCTAATACAAGAATCCCTTAATTCCATAAGAATGGGTTTGAAAGCTGAGTTTGCATTGCCTGCACCTCTGAGCAATTTCTGAGTGCAGGAGGAGCACAAAGTTTGTAACACACACAACTCATTGTGTATTTTCATTGGAAATGCTGCTTCTGAGTAAAATTTCCATGAGTCACACGGATTCTGATGAGGGTTCCTTTTCCCTGTGTTTTGTCATACAAATCTTTTAATGATTCATTAGGTGTCTTGGGTTTCCTCACCTGCTGGATATCTGAGCATGTGCTGTGGTTCAGGCAGGGAGCAGCACCACAGAGCAAACCACAGAAATCAAACAACAGGATTAAAAAGGTTCCTGTGCCTTCAGATCTGGAAAAAGGCTAATGAATTTGTCATAATACAGTGTTCTGACAGGATCTGTGTTGGCATAACTTGAATTTAGCAAATGAGAAGAGCTTACATCCATCTTTCATTGAAAGAGTGAGGTTATTGCCCATATTGTGCACTTTGCCTCACAACTCTGCATATAAATATTCTGGGAGCATAAAATGTACCTTGCCTAGGGATGGAGTGTAGGATAGAACAATATTTTCTGTTTCAAAAGGTTATAAGTGTTTAGTGTCATTATGATCAAGTGGATTCATTGCATGACAAAAATTTTAACTTTTGTTTCTTATACTTTCCTGCTCCTCAGGGCAAGCCAACCCTGCCAATATTTATAAGAATGGAGCCAGTGTTGAAAAATTGGTTTTGAATGAACAGTACTTTTAATGCTTAACAGAATTTCAAATTTATTTTTCTTTCTCTTGACAAATATTCAGGAATTACCAGGAAGCAGACAATATAAATCAAAGAGCCTGGTTTATGAAACTCAATTAAAAAAGTTTTGGTTAGACTTTTGACGCCAAATTCAAAAATTATTAATTAGACTTCTGAAAATCCCAGTTAATTTTATTTGATCATGCTTGGTTTTGACTGAAAAGATGGAAACACATGTTTTATGATTTACAAATATAACAACAGGTTGTTCTATTTTTAAATAGAAGTAGTTTAGGGGGTAGGAGACTGAGGGCAGGTGGGATTAATTGTAAGGGTAGTCTCTTTCTCACTTGTTTGAAAAGGACCCTGAATTTACACTTCCACTACAGTACATGAATTGAGACTCATACACAAAGTTTTTCATTCCACTATTCCTTGTTTTTTTAATGACTATCTATACTGTTAGAAGATACTGAGTCTATAAACAAAGCAAATGGAAATGACAAATGAAATCACATAACACTAAAAATGTCAATATAAGGCAACTTGCTCTTAACTTTCTCAGCATAGATATTGCCTTATCTGATTTTTACTGCTGTGCCATGAACTTTACCAAGGGAAACAATGCAGTATAAATTCATTTTTACAGAAATGATCATGAGACTAAGAATGCATTGCAAAACTTGGTCATATTTCCATAAAACTACCATCTAGTGTAACAATAATTGAAAAAATAACTGAGTTGCTGTAGTCTATTGAAAGATGTGCTATGTGTCTTCTGAGTGAGAGTTATTAGATTATTAGAGTAGATACTTTTTTGCCACCATTAGTAGGACCACTGCTGAACACTGTTACACCTATTTGGTATTTCTCTGGAGCAACAATTTTCATACTGCACTCTTTTTTTTTCCCAAAAATTTGAATTTTCAGATTTCAAACCTGCTGCATCCTCTTTGTCCTTTTCTTTCCTTTGCATTGAGGTGGAACAAGTGGTTTCAGTCTGGCAGAGAGACATGATTTGATGTCAGGATCTGGTGTTGTGAAATCCTGGTGGCTTTATTTCCCGAGCCTAACCTGTGTTCTGTGCTCCAGGGAACAGTGGAAACCACCATGGTTGTGCTTTATAATATCTTTAGTGATGGGTTAATATTAATAATACAGAGATAAAGGCCCATGTGTTTTGCTTTGCCCTTTCATGCATTCATCAGTGCCAAAATCACATTCTTTCCTTTCCCAGCACCTTCCTGTGTGTTTCTAACGTGTTCTTTCAAAGTAGAGACAAAAATTGATTACTGGGCCTATCAAACTGTGTTTTCACTTGCCAAAATGGAATATATTCTCACCTCTTGTCTTTCTCAGAAGATATTTTCATAATGGCATTATACCTAGCACACTCAACAAAGTGTGTGACCTGCATGGAAATAATCCAGTATGAATTAAGAATACAACTAGCACTTTGGAGACTCTGCAAATTAAAAGTGTAAACTGTCTTCAGACCTTGGCAAAACATTTGTAATGAATTGGGCCCTTGACTTTACTTTGAGGAGACATTTCTACATAAAAGGGAGGGATTATTTATAGCTACTCAGTAGAGCACAGCGAAGTTATGAGCTAAAGTTCTGCTAAAGGAGAAAAAAAGGTTTATTGACTTAATAAATATTTACAATGAGATTTGAAACTAAGGGATTTTATGCTTAATTTTTTGGGTAGGAACAAGAAATTCAGTGGGTTTTGGTGTGAACATGTATCTCTGGTGAAGGAAATTAAAAACAATAGGCAAAGTAATGTGTGATTGGTGTAAAAAGCAGCTTTTATGACTTATGGATTTTTGTTGGACTAGAAAGTCTTTGTATCAGGTTCACATGTTAAGCAAATATTTTTGAGATCATTCATTTTGTCAAGAAAAGAAAAGTGAAGTTTGTATGATCCAAAACCTTTTCTGAGTTCAACAGGGGTATTATATTCTTTCCCAATTCTGCTTTATTTTTCTGCCTGGGCCTTGCTGCAGAAGAAAGGAACAATCACTCTCAGTCTTACATGGAAACCTAAGGAACCCTGAATTGTTGTTACACCAGAAAACATGACCCAGAGAACACAGCTGGGACACTTCTAACTGGGGTTACTGCAAGGCAAATATTCCTTCAGTTCATTTGGGACTACATTGCCCAACAAAACCGAAAGATTTGTAAAATATACTATCACTGTCTATCAGAAGGAAAAGTCTTGCTTATCCTTCACAAGAAGAAATATTTGCCAGCTAGGGAAAGGTCTAGGAAAGACTGTTCTACTCATTTTGTTAGATCAAGATTTCAAATGTCAGCCACCATAGAAGATTTCTGTGGCACTGCCTGAAATTACTTTTTTCCTCTACTGAAAAGTGACAAATGTGATGCTCTAGTAGAATATAAGGGATTAGGGGAGTTGTTTGTGTACTAAAGATCAAGATGTCCTTCCCTGTTGAGAGAGAGCCATAAGTTCCTGTTTAGACCAGTTTCAAATGGAAGCACTCTGTAATGGGAATGCAGAGACTGTAAGCAGCTGATGTAGTGATTACCCAAATATGCCCATCTATGTAACCAAATCTTCACATGGACTCCTTCCAAAATTCTCTATATGTTTTCAGGGAAGTAAATTCTTTTCAGGAAAAAACCCCAAGAAAACACAAAAAAGGGGTCTAGACATAAGTGGGGAAAAAGATTCTTCTACAACAGCAAAGGCTAATCCTACTAATGTATTTATTAATCTAAATAAATATTAAATGTACAGGAGTGGAAGAATGTGCATCAATTATGTCATCATTAATGTGCACAAAATGTTCTCCTTTGATTTCTAAGGGGAAAATAGGTACACTGGAGAATTATATGGGGCTTTGTTCCCCTTATCAGTTAAAGGGTATTCTGAAGCTTCTTTCTGTGATAAAAGAACTTTTGCTCTTTTTGTCCAGCTTTTAGTGAGATAGTTTAGTGCAAGCCAGTGTCTCTGCTTTTCCAGATGAGATATTAGCATTAAGTTCTTTGTGACACACAATTTTCTTTCCACTGAAGAATTTAATATATTTTTATTTACTGTTTTCTAAACAGAGGTGTTATTTATTTAATGCTGTTGAATTCTGCATGACCCTGCTTCACTTTTTTTACATGTTTGATGCACTTTTTATAATAATCTTCAAAATATTCTTAATAGAACACCACAATCTGAGTAGCAGTACTACATCCTTTTGTTTATATTTGGGTTTTTATTTACTGTACATATTTTTCACTCATGTTTTTGCACAATATAATGCTTTTACTGCAGTTGAGCTCTATGTCAAGAGTCTTGAGTTGCTTCTCTACCAGCAAAATACAGTCAAAAGGAGTAGGACTCAAAGGGGTTTCATTACATAATGTAGCAGATTTATTCCTTATGCAGTGTCAGCTATAATCACACTTTCCTGGCAGGTGTTTGCACATGTTCTGTACCAAAGGATGCACATGATCTCCTCAGGCTGTCTGGTCTGCACCAAAAGCTGCACTGTCAGAAGCCTTCTCTACTACTTCAGTGTCAGAGATTTTATTGGTGTTTAAAAAGAAACAATGCCAAGTTTCTTGTTGCACTTCAGTTTTTTGTATTTTTTTCACCCATAAATGCTGGAAAAGTGGGTGAGCTTCTCCTCCATATCTTTGGTCAGTTTTTCTTTGATACAGTCAAAACTACAATAAGAAGCTACAAGAGCCACAAAACTGCACAACTGAAGGATCACTTCAATCTCTGGATTAAATGGTTGAAGTCAGTGTTTTATGGATTGTCCATCCCTTGTTGTGGATCCCCAGGTGTGAAGTCAGTATTTTATGGACTTTCCATCCCTTGTTGTGGATCCCCAGGAGTGAAGTCAGTGTTTTCTGGATTGTCCATTTCTTGTGGATCCCCAGGTGTGAAGTCAGTGTTTTAGGGATTGTCCATCCCTTGTTGTGGATCCCCAGGATTGGTACCTGTTCCTTTCCTTACCCTTTTCCCTCAGCCATTTTTTGCTGAGCTCTCCACATCTCCTCTCTCCCTTCTCCACCCTCCCCACTGCCCGACCTCTGTTTCCCACAATCAGCAGNATCCCTTGTTGTGGATCCCCAGGAGTGAAGTCAGTGTTTTCTGGATTGTCCATTTCTTGTGGATCCCCAGGTGTGAAGTCAGTGTTTTAGGGATTGTCCATCCCTTGTTGTGGATCCCCAGGATTGGTACCTGTTCCTTTCCTTACCCTTTTCCCTCAGCCATTTTTGCTGAGCTCTCCACATCTCCTCTCTCCCTTCTCCACCCTCCCCACTGCCCGACCTCTGTTTCCCACAATCAGCAGATTTCCTTCCTCCTTGCTTGTTGTTTCTCTGGGGTCACTGATTAAATAAATCACACAAAAGCAGCCTGGTATTGATCTTTGGAGCAGGCTGTTAGTGTTTTCCCTCTGCTGTGAAGTGAATTATTTTATAAGCACTTGTCTTTAATAACTGAGCTGGTCCATTATCCAGCCCAGCAGCTCAGAAGTGCTGATATTATAATCATTCCCCTTACACACACCATTGTGTCAGATTGCTCCAACATCAAGTGAAACATGTCTGTGACTTTCCTTCTCTAAGTGCTTTTGTCCTTGTGTGACCCAGAGAAAAGTACCCCCTAAAACAAATCCTTGAAGTCACTGCTCTGGGCTTTCTTCATGGGTTTTGTTTTAAATTCAGAATAAGAAAAATAAGCAGTTGTTCCTTTTACTTTGCATTGCTTGAAGTTTTCTTTCATTTTATTACAAGTGGTATTTTGCTTAATGGAAAGGAAGAAAAGTAAAAGGGTTTGTTTATTCATTCTTTGAAAGAGTCAAAATCTCAGGTGAGGAGCAGCAGTTTCCCTGTACATCTCTTTTTTAGTATAATGGCTTAAAGGCAGTAGGGAGGAAAGAAAAGTTACTGATGGGGAATTTGTCCTGCAAAAGCATCTTTCTGGGATGTAATGCTGCTGCCCTTAGGAGAAGGAATAGAAAGCCTGTGGAAATTCTGATTCATGACTTTGGGAGACTCAGGTTGGGCATTCACAAGAGCCATGGCAGTGGGCTATGTTTGTGTAATGCAGCTGTAAATGTAAGCTCTGTGTTTAGGTGAAAACACTGCAGCTAAATATCTGATAATCTGCCCCCTCAAATTAATTCCTTAATCAATCAAAGAGCATAATTGAGCCTGAAATTTCCAAAATAAAACCAAGCAAAACAAAGAGATTAAACAAAATGCTCTTCAACCAGTAGCA
Source organism: Chaetops frenatus (assembly GCA_013400775.1). Taxonomy (NCBI): domain Eukaryota; kingdom Metazoa; phylum Chordata; class Aves; order Passeriformes; family Picathartidae; genus Chaetops; species Chaetops frenatus. Next base: position 183,654 of record VZTR01029563.1, on the reverse strand, counting down.
CTTCAATACAGGCACAGGTATGAATCATAATTCTAGGGAAAAATTTGCTTTTTGATTCATCTTGGAGTGTAGTCTACATTTCTGTGTGTTACTGATGACTAAATGATGTTCCAGTCTGAGGTGTCATGACAATTTTTAGGAAATGTTGTCCTTACTTTCTGAAATCAAGCTCTTTTTCTAGTGGGAAAAGGATTTGGCTTCAAACACGTCTTGCCCAGCGAGCAGAATATTCTGGTGATATATTTGATTATATGCTTCCATGGTTGTTTTATAGCTCTGTAATGAGCTGGATTACAATAAACAGACTGGGAAACAAAAATTGGATGCCAGTATGTTCTTGGTTGTTGAGCATTAACATTGTTAACACAATTTAACAGTGCAAATTTAGTTTATTAAAAGATAAAGGGTAGTATAGACAAGGCAAGAATAGTCTTAAATTATTTCCTATAGCCAGCTTTCTGTGTTCCTTTTCCTTCACTGCAATTGATTCTGTGAAATGAAGACATTTTCTGTGTACTGTACCAAGCCAAATCATATTACAGAAAGCAGAATGCAGTTAAATGAGAGTTAAATTACTCTCAAATGACAAGGAAATGTTCAGCTATAAAGCGTGTTGTGGGACTAATGTGCTCTTCCAAGTCAGATTGGTCAGGAAAAAAGACATTAAAATAAAAATTTTGGCTTGTAAAATAGAAATCTGATTTCCAAAGAGGTCTCTTCTCTGAGTATCTGGAATAGGGCCTGGTTGGTGGGATTTGGATATAGAAAGTTCTAAAGGAAACAATCAGAATTAAGCAAAAAAAGGGTCGATGGTCAGAATTTGTGAGTCCTGGTGTTCCATGTGCTGTGTCCTGGTTCCAGGCTGAGGCTCTGCTCCCACAGCTCCTCAGTCCCTGTGGCCTCGCTGGGCTCTGGGCACAGCCCTGATGTGGCCCTGTGTGGGCTGTGAGCAGGGCTTGGGGAAGCTCCAGGGTTCTGACAGGCTGCCAAAATCAAGTTTTATAATTGAAATCACAGATGGGAAATCATGACTCTCTTTAGTTTAAAACTGCCAAATTTAAATGGCATTTCATGGGACCAGCAAAACACATTTGTTCAACAACCCCAAAATTCCCTTTAAGACAGAGTCCAAAGCTTTGTTGCAAACATTCAGTTTTAAAAATCCTAGTGGATGAAATTAACTTTAAATATTTTCTACAATGAGAAGCATTGGGTGGCTTTCATTTGAACTGTTACCACTTCTCAGACTCCCACTTGCACTTTTATTCTTCTCAGCACAAGTTTGCTGTCTTAGGCATCCCAAGAGAGGTGGGTATTAAGAGAAGAGTGCATTGGGGATGCAGTGCTTTGCAGAACCTTCCTGTTGCATTTCAGGAGAGCTGGGGGAGGTGCCAGGCTGGGAAGGGTGGTTTGGAAGCAGATGCAGAGATGTCTGAAGGGGCTGATCAATGGTCCTACAGGACAGAGGATGAGCTGCAGCCATGACGAGGAGGCAGATCAAGGGGAGCAGGGACAGCTCTGGGTTTGTCTTGGAGGAACTGATTCCCAGTGATGAAGTGGGAAAAGGGGGGTCAGGAGAAGCAGTGATGAAAGCCAAGAGGGCAGGAATCGAGCCTCATTCTGTTTGAGATCATATTCTGTCTTGGTTTATATTGTTATTAATGAATTCAGCAGAATGGGAAGTTTAAAACAAAGGAGCAAACCAGATGATTCCTGAGCATTTTTACCTGAGAGGTTTTGCTGGGAGAAGGCATCAAAACTGAGTCAATCCCTAGTTCTACAGGAAGAGTCAGGAATGGATCAGGTGGTAGAGCCTTAGGTATTGAATTTCAGTAATAAGAACAGCAATGATGGTGATAAAGTCTGCAGGGGAGAGAAGCCTTGGTTAGATCTGGAGTTCACCTCTTCTTGTTTTTAGGTTAATGGAAAAGCATGCCAGAGCAGGATACACTGTATATGTACAACAGATCTCATTTTGCATCTTTCTGCTGTTAATATATTATTTGTATTTCTCATCAAAGCAATATGGATATTGCTTTCCTTGGAACAGTCATTAAATTTAATAAAGTTGATCACTGATTAGCAAAATACAGTTCTCACGAATCAATAAAACACATCTAATCTAGCAGGTTCTCTTAAAAATCAATAGAGTTACCATATGATGTTTCATAAGCTGGAATAGCTACATATATTTATTTTTACATAAATTGTAAAATCATAGAATGGTCTGGGTTGGAAGGGACATTGAAGATCATCCAGCCCCACCCCTGCCATGGTCAGGGCCAGCTCCCACTGTCCCAGGCTGCTCCCAGCCCCAATGGCCAAGCTGGCCTTGGCCACTGCCAGGGATCCAGGGGCAGCCACAGCTTCTCTGGGCACCCTGTGCCAGGGCCTGCCCACCCTGCCAGGGAACAATTCCTGCCCAAGATCCCATCTCAGCCTGCCCTGGGGCCCTGGGAAGCCTTTCCCCCTTGTGCCCACGCTGGGGCTCAGCCCGTGGGAGGGGGGTTCTGGGATGGGGCATATCTAATTCTCACCAACCAGCTCCCCCATATCCTTCTTCCAGGGTTTCTCTTGATCTGTAAATCCTTTTACATTACAAAGCTAAACCAGCAGCTTTTACTAATAATCAGAAAGAATAGGGAATTAATTCTTAGGAGGAATATATTTCTTATCCCTAAAATACCCCCTCTGAGTTTCTCTGGAAGCCCTGGTTCAACCTTTGATAGTTTGTTCTGTCAGTCAACCCCCATTATCTCGTGGCCAGCCTGGCTGACAAGCTCCATCTGACACAGTGTGACCCACTTCTCTCTGGCTTATGTGAGAAGAATACATTAGACATCTGCTCCCCCATTTGATTGATTTATCATCCACTGTGAAAGTGCTTCAAAAACAAGCTGAAACCCTTGGTTATGCACTGGGAAGTGAAACTTAGATCACCATTGTTCCCACCTTTCTGAATTACTTATTGGAGACAAACCCAAATGATTCAGGATATGAATTTTAAAGATGTCCTCAAAAGGAATTAGTTTATTATGTGCTTTATTACTCATTATTAATTTATAAAAGCTTGAATAGGAACACCTATGGTGTGAGATGTAACTTCATGGTGAAAGCTATGAAACAAGGTTTGACACAGAAACATTGAGCTTTCAAGGCAGTATTAGAAATTATATCACCTACCTCGTTAATTCTTATGTGAGAAAGCACAGCTCTGGTGTTCCCAACATAAAAAGGACATGGAAGTGTTGGGGAGAGTCCAGAGGAGGCCATGGAGGTGCTGAGGGGACTGGAGCATCTCCCCTGTGGGACAGTTCAGCAGAAACTGCAGTGACAGCACAAGGGAAAATGCCTTCAAATTGGAAAAAAAAAAAAAAAAAAGAGCAAAATTAATTTAGGAATAATTTTGTTTACACCATTAGGCAAAAAAGAAAAAAAGGCAATGTAGAAAGATATGTTAAGCCAACAGCCTGGGTTCCAATGAGCAGTATCTGTCCACTTTGCACTTCTGGAAAAGAGACATCTAGAAAGCTAAATTAGCTCCAACATTGTAATTTTTACACAGTTTTTATTTTTAACCGTCAGTACAACAAATGAAAGGCATTAACATACTTGATTTTTCCTGACTGATGAAAATGCAAGCAAATAAAGAAATAATTTTTTAATGATCTGTTAGAATTAATAATGAATGGGTTTTTCAAGAGGTTTGTTTTTTGGCATGGCTGTTGTTTCGCAAAGCAATTTGCTCTCCTCCTATTTCTACTGTAAGTATTTCATCAATGATGTGATTTTAAAGTAGAGAATTTGGAAGAGTGTTACTAGTCTTCTCTAGGAACATTATTCTGCTGCTCATGCTTTTGCCAAATGGCTGCTTCTGTGTTGATGCTTTAAACGAGTCACTAAAAATAAGAGCAATTAACTTGTCTCTAAAACTATTTCCTATCAATATTTTCATATCGTTTTTGCTAAATAATAAGCAATAAAACTACCCCTGGGGTTCTTTTGTCAGCACAGATGGGATGCTAGGATTTGGTCCAGCCAAAGGAGCACAACCCTACCAAAGCTACTGTTTTCTAGCACTTAGAGAAGAATGTGTAGATGTCTTTGACAAGGCACAGGATGGTGCAGTAACGTTGTTTTTCTCCTCTATTTGGAGTGCAGAAGTATGCTACTGATCATTTTTGGGGGCTGACTTCTGGCCATCAACTTTTTTCCAATGAGAGACATAAAAGATTTGTCTGGTGACTAATTATTCCTCAGGCGATTTCAGCTTAAGACCTCCTCTGGAATTCGCTAATAACATTTTGATAAATAATTAAGATTGTTTGTGTTTTTAAATGCATAATCCTGTATTTGCCCAGTGATGTCAGAAGGGAAGGTGTGAGATCACTTTGGAAGGCTATAAATATCTGGGTGATGTGTAGAGTACATTTATAACCCAGCTCATTGGTGGGAAGCTGACAGCCTGACCCACCAACAGATCGTGCTGGAGGAGCAAACTGAGCCTTGTGCAGGGTTCCACACAGAGAGAGTGACACAGCACAGAAATCACCACCCCCACCAGAAGGATTGACCAGACCCTACACCTGCATTTGGGTGATCTATTTAATCTCAAAGACCTTTTTTGATACATTGCCAGATAGTGAGTTATTGCTGAGAATTTGGAGAGGAAGGAATGGAGGCTGAGGTGTGGAGCTGTGGTGGATCCTGCTCCAGGTGCTCTGTGTGGCAGAGGGAAAATAGGAGAGATGTACTCTCTATAGGGTGCAGCACATGAACTGTGTTTCTTAGCTGCAATCTGGTCTCTTGTGTTGATTAATGTCCTCCCTGCAATCCTTGCTCTGCACTTTGTGAACCCAGGCCTCCTGTTCTTGAAATGCTGCTCCTGGACCTGCAGAGCTGGATTTTCTCCACTTGGGAGAAAGGCCCTGTTTCCATCATCTTCCAAGGGCTGTTGCAGCCCCACTTTGCCAGGACCCTTTGGCACTGCAGGTCCCTCCCCAGGTGGGCTCTGGAGAGCTGGAGATATTTTGGGGGATGCTGAGCTGGAGCTGTCCTGTGTCCCTGCAGCCTCAGAGGGCTGAGCCTGCTGGCTTATATAAGGGAAGGAAATATTAATTTGAATTCTGCTACCTTTTATCGAGTAATGCTTCATGTGCACATGGTAGAGAGGGGAAAATATGGGACTGATTTGATTCTGCAATGGTTTTTATTTAAAGTGCTAGCAAGTGTACTTAGAAGCTTAGAGTTTTTATTGTCTTTAAATAAAAGGTAAGTAAATATTTCTGGAGAGGACTTTACTAAATGAAGGGTATTGAGATTTAAATCAAACAAACAAAGCCACAAATTCTCTGTATAACTTCAGTGTTCTGTTTCAGTTTTGATCTACATCAAATGAGAAATCTTTCAAGCTACATCCAAAACCAACAGCAAATAAACAGCTGCTCCTTGCTGCTGTCTTTTCAAATCCTTCATCTCCTGTAACAGGCTCAGGCTGATCCCTGATTCCTGCCCTTATTTCAGCAGTGGGCTTTACAAATGTTGCTTATTGGAAAAAAACATGGAAGCTGACAGCCTGACCCATGTACTTAGAAGCTTAGAGTCAAAAAAAACCCAACCAACCAACCAACCAACCAAACAAAAAAATTAGCAAATTAGCCTATATTGAGTATGCTGTTTGCTCAGCCTCTAAGCCAGGAAAAGGGTGTTCCTGACCTGAAGTGGAAGGAGATGGAAACAGTGGGTGAAAATACATAAATACCACCTTTTATTGCTTCATACTGGAGACTTTCTTTCTACAGAGTTGATTATTCGTTAAATGTTCATGAATATTTGAAGGAATGAAATATAATTTATATGTAAAACCCAAGTCCAAAAGTTTCATATTATCTTTTAGGAATTCCTTAAAAATGTTATTTCCATGCTTCAAATATCTTCTAATGAGGACATTGGCTTTGAATGAATTTTAGCAATACCTGCCTGTATCACTGAATTGCTGCTCTCTCCTGCAGAAAATTTAGGGTGCACAGTAAAATCTTGTGGTAGCACCATTCTTACTGCATTTTTTAAAACAATTCTGAAAACTTTTATGGACTATAGGGCTGGCACACATCTACACTAGCAACAGTAACACGGCAATTTGTTACATACAAGCCTGTTGGGGTCTTGTTGTTGGGGTTTTTTGGTTTTGGCTTTGGTTTTGGTTGGGGTTTTTTTTGTGTGCAGGGTTTTTTTGGTTTTTTGTTTGTTTTGTTGTTGTTGTTTGGTTGGTTGGTTGGTTGGTTGGTTTGGTTTGATTTGCTTTGCTTTGTTTTGTTTTGTTTTGTTTTTTTATTGTTAGCCATTAGAGACAAAACTCTGAGATCTGTGGGAAGCAGATTCCCTGTTTTCCAGGTCACAATATGAGGCAGGTAAACACAAGGTATAGATCTGTAAAATATCATCAGATCAAGAGAGAGGTAAAGAGAGATGCTGTCTCTCTAAACACATGATTTTTGGCCAGGTTAAAATCATTTACCTGACCTCTGTACACATATCACTTTCATTTATTATTGTGTGCCTAATAAAATGATAGAAACTTGCTTGTATTTTACAATAAAAAGCCATTAAGTACTCCTGACTGAGATATTATAGCCATGACTGTTTCTGAACATGTTTCTTTTCTTCTTTTTTTTTTTCCAGAGGAGACTATAACAAAGAACTAAAAATTGTACTAAAAATTTTATTGAGCTATAATGGAATATCAAAAATTTCATATAGGAAAATATTTATTGTATCTAAGAGGAGTGCCATGGAGGATTACAGCATCATCACAAATGTGAACAAAATGTCTGTGCCAAATTTTTACTGACCTGATATTTTTCTGTGGGATATGTAAATGATATATATATATATATTTTTAATTAGCAGTTGCAGTATCTGAAATTGTCAAGGCTGAGGAAGAGGACCACACTGCAAAAAAAACCTTGCAAGTGCCTCAGTTCTTTGTACTTGAGATAGAAGTTGAATTTAGACTTGTCTGCAGGATACAGCAAATGGAGCTGTCCCTGAGATGCACTCAGATGCAACACTAAAGGAAGATTATTTAGGAGTAAAGGCTAAAGCAGTGTAGGGGAGGTAGAGGAAGTCAGGACATGGAAAGCTGATTAGTTTCCTTCAGTCCAGCCCCAAGGAGCCTGTCACCCTTGCAGGTGGGCTGCTGAATTCTGCCTCTGCAAGAGAGGGATGTGGAACTCTCAGGAAGAACTGCAGGAATATCCTGCCTGAGGAATGAGGGCATGTCCCCAGCTTTGGGGGGATCACTGCATTTCTGTGCTGCTGTGCCATCTTGCAGGCAGCCTCAGAATGCAGGGGTTTGCTGAGCTCAGGGGGTGTTTTACCCAGGGCTCTCCTGACGCCGAGCTTCCATCAGAGCGTGGCTCTGAGCAGGTAAAGCCAGCCAGCAACCAATGCGGGGCACAGGGGCCTCAAAGGCTCCAGAGGGGAAAATTGCCAGGCTGTGTTCCAAGAGCGTGCCAGGGAACACAATTAAACATTGGCAACTGTCCTGTGTCTGAGCTCGTTTATTTCTTTATTTATTCATTCATTCATCTATGTCTTTAACTCGTTTTAAATGCAGATTTTCGGTTGCACTTGTAGCACAAATTAAAAATATCCAAATTGTCCAGAGGTTTGCACAGGTACATAAAGACAGTGATTTTCTATTGTGCAGTGCTACACTCACCATCACTGCAGGAACAGCTTTTCCAAAGGCTTTCCCCACCAGTTATGAATTAATTTTGGTTTTCCTCCAAATGCATGCAAACCAGTGGGATGTGCATCTCGAACAGATGATGTTCCCTGATTATTTCCCTTGACAGGACCATACTTTTGGCTTTTTAGTAAGAGTTGTGTGGGGTTTTTTCCCTTCTTCTTTACGTGTTACCCCAGAAGTGACACCAGTGTCACTGGTGGGCTTGGCCCTGGCCAGGTCCCTCTTGGGGCCAGCTGGGGTTGGCTCTGCTGGCCACAGGGAAGGAGCTTCTGGCAGTTTCCCACAGAACCCCCCCACTGCAGCCCCACCACCACCAGAACCCTCCCCCAGCAGCACAATGCAGTCTGAATAATGAAAAACAAGGAAGGAAGGCCCATTGAGAATATGTGGATATTATCTCCATCAAGTATTTCTATACAAATGAGCAGCTCAGATTTTATTTCAGTTTGTTAATTTGTGTCAGTGGAAAAACTCAGGTGCTTCCATGCTGTGCTTTTCGTGTCTTTTTCAGGTCCTGTTCTTCATTTATCTTTTTCTTTGGGGACTCTTTTTGAACATTTGTGTCTTCCTGACTTCTCTTTAGTACCAGGGGCATTCAACATATCCTCAAGACTGCTTCAGTGTCATTTAACTGCAGTTTCTTTACTCAGTCTATGGTGTTGGCAGCAGCATTATCAGGATGCTCAGTTGTGCCTGAATATTCACTTACAATATGCTGTGTGTGAGGAAAAGATATTTCTTTATTCATCAGTGCTGATCTAATAGAAAAATTAGAATATCAACCTTCTATTTTCAATAAAATCATCTATAAAAAGCTAAATATTTAAAAGCAGTACATATTTTCCTTTATTAAATATTGGAAAGAGAACCTGTATTTACTTTTTTAGCTGTTTCCTTTAGTAATGCCAAGATAGAGGTCCATGTGAAGCTTTCCAAGGACAAGGAGAATGTAAATGTTGCATAAGCAATATATCTGTTTCTGGGCAGTTTTTCAAATAGACTGCATTTTCTCCTCAGGAATATTTTCTTTTCTTACCATGAGGTTTTAGTGCTTGTGTTAATCTCTCTCTTTTTGATTTGAAAAACTCTTATCTGCCCAACAGACAAGGCATTGCTGGGAGAATCAGACATTAGGGATTGGCAGCTCATTCCAGAGCATTCAGACAGAATCCTTATTTAGGACAGCATTTAGTATGAAAAGTTAGAATCTTTTCAAGGCACAAGTCAAGTGTGTTTAACTTGAAGCATGAAGTGAAGCATAAATGATTCTGAAGAGAATTCACTATGTGGCAACAGAGGAATTGGGCCACTAAGAGGTATCCAAATCAACTGCATTTTGAGATTGCTTTCAGAAGAATCTGTTAAACAAAAAACAACTAATGAGTGAAACAATCCACACACAAAAAAGAAAAAAAAAAAAACCCAGAGAAAAATAAAACAAAAAAATCCTCAAACCCACCAAAAAACAAAAACAAAAACAAAAACAAAAACAAAAACAAAAACAAAAACAAAAACAAAAAATTCCAAACCAAGCAAAAAAACCCCAAACTAGAGAAGGGCCCTACAATGGAAAAGGAACAGGTAGAAACTCTTTGTCACTGCAACTAAGTATATGATAGGAGGGTTTTAGAGAAATCTTCTGCAAATGGAAATACAGATCTGGTTGAGCACATTAAGACATTAAAAGATTTACCCACTATAGTTTAAAAGCTGGGAATTAGGAGAGCTCTGATAGAATTATGTCCAAGAAGCAGTTAATGAGAAATTAAATATTTCAGACACATGCAGTCTGTGAGAGAGCTGCTGGGTCTTGGGGCCAAGCAAAGAGTGAAGGGAGCACTTAAGGTGAAGAAGGTTTCTGTTGCAAAGATAAGTGACTTGGAACTCTTTTTGAAAAATGTGAATTAAAATGTCACAGGAGGCACTTGAAAAACATTTAGCAGAAATAGAAGAGGTCCAGAGAAGGGTGACAATATAATTAGAGACCTTGGATGGCTTTGTCAGAGGATAGATTTGGAATTATTAGAACCCTCATTGTGGAGCAGAAAACAGTGAAATAAGACACAAGAAGCCTGAAAATAATGAATTAAAAAAGCACATTTATCACTTTTATAGCTGAATATGTACTTTTTCACCAAAACATAAAAATAGTCTGGGGAACTCACTGCCACAAGCTGTAGAATATTGGGTGGTTTCTCTTTTGGGTGTTCTATATAATGTAGGTCTTAAGATGCAATAGAAAAAGTCAAAGAGTTTTAGAAATTTCAGTGTATCAAATATAGCAAGATAATGATGAAATTTATTTTAGAAATGGCTTATTTTATTACAGAATTTATAGAAACTTCCCTGAAGTACCTACAAGTAACTCAGACAGAGGAATGGATTAGAAGCAATTTTCTACCTAATGTGCAAATTCCATATGGGAATCCAGAATTCAGCCTGGCAATTCTGCTTCAGTTCAAACAAGCACTTTAAGAATGTATTTGTGTAGTTTGCTAATATGTTTTCCTAATCTGGCTTCTAATATTTTATTATGTATTTCTTTTTGCCTACAATGCAGTTCTACAACAAAAGCAAGGTTGAAATTAATTCTTTCACCTTAGCCTTTTATATGTGTGCTCTATTGCACATAAATTTATATATAGATATTACTGTAAAAGGAAACAGCACCTGCATGACTGAGTTTTCAGCATTCTTCTCTTGTTGGCTTCCCTGGCATTATTGGTTTGTGGCCAAGTTTCCTTAACTCATTTTGCATTCCATTAAAGTCTAAACTCTAAAGGCTAATGCTTTCCCCTCCCAATAAAACAAGTTAAAATGGAAGCAGAAATGCCTAAATGTAGTGGCTTGTGTGGAAATTCCTTCCTTGGGAACTCAGAGGAAAGTGAAATTCAGTGTATGGGAGTGGTGTGACCCCTTGCACTGTCTTGGGTGCAGTGGGGGAAATACAAACACCTTCTGGTTATTCCCTTCTTGGTAAGTAATGAAAGTTGCTGTGAATTCACCATGTGGAAAGCAAAATATCCCGGTTGGAATTTGTCCTTTAATGAGGCTTTTCCTGTCTTGTGATCTGGTGTCGTGGCAGAAACAGGCTTGGAACAGAGAAGATCTGTGAAAACCATGAAACAGGGCTTGTGAGAAGTTCTCACACAGTGAATCCAAAACAGCTCTCTGCTCTCCAGACCAGCTGAACATCAACATGCACAGAGAATGTTAAACAATGAGACAGCACCTTGCACCTGCCAGGCTGCACGTGAGAGTCACTCTAATTGGTTGAGATAATTGTTTCTATCTTTTACCCAGTGAGGTTTTGTTTTCCACGATCTATGTTATATATTGGAGTGTGAATTCTTAATAAAATCTCTCTCTCTCTCTTTGCCTTGATGAATATATTGGAGTCTATTTTGTGTCATTGGACTCGACAGGAACAATCTGGGGACATTTTAGTGTCGTGCTGCAAACATGTGCTGACAATTCAATGAAATTTTTTACAGAAACACAGAATGGTTTGGGTTGAGAGGGACATTAAAGCCCACCCAGATCCACCCCTGCCATGGTCAGGGCCAGCTCCCACTGTCCCAGGCTGCTCCCAGCCCCAATGGCCAAGCTGGCCTTGGCCACTGCCAGGGATCCAGGGGCAGCCACAGCTTCTCTGGGCACCCTGTGCCAGGGCCTGCCCACCCTGCCAGGGAACAATTCCTGCCCAAGATCCCATCTCAGCCTGCCCTGGGGCCCTGGGAAGCCATTCCCTGCCTCCTGGCCCTGCACTCCCTGAGGAATTGTCCTTCTTTGTTTTTTCTGTAGCCCCTCAGGGCCTGGAAGGAGCTGTGGGGTCTCCACAGAACCTTCTCTTCTCCAGCTGAACTATCCCAACTCCCTCAGACTTGTTTTTCCTTACAACAAATCCATTCTGCTTCCTGAATCTAAGTTTTAGGGGGAAAAAAGGACTACAAAATAAAAGTAAGAGAGGAATATTCAGGAATGTCTAATGAACTGGTTTTGTTAATGAATTAATGTCCATTTCTTATTTTAATACAGACAGTTAACTTCCAATAATTTTATTCTTCTTCAGTTCTGTATCTCATGGAGAGACTTATTAACTAAACCCTTGTTTATCTCTGGGTTTTGTGTTTTTAGTTTCTGCATGTTATTTACAGGAGTTGTTGTTAAAGATTGATCAATGGATTATTTTGTGATGTAAATGGGCAAATACAACTGTGAGTTTAGTCCTGGGCTGGTGACTTGGTTCACCTAATTCCTGGCAAAGAGAGATAAACCTCAGCATAAACCCTTCACAGACAGTCTTAGGAAAGCCCAATATTATTAACAGCTTACCCAGCTAGAAAGAATTGATGAAAACCTGGAAAATATATTTTAATATGAAAGGAGAAAAAGCCAGTAAAGGTGAAAGTTGACATGTATGTCTAATTGTCATGGAAAAGGTGATGTCCCTTGGATGACTCTGGTCCTAAATGTAGCTCTAAAAGTGTTCTGGGACAGGGCCATGGAATGATGTGTTCCTTAGAATAAACTGAAATAGGCACAATTATGCAGAAATGTATTTTTTGATACCAATGGTGTTCTACTCCTTCAAAGACATGAGGTAAGAGTTACTGATATAAATAATGATGTTAAAATAATCAATCAGTGCTTGCCAGAGATAGGGAACAGAGACATTTATAGCTTGGTTGGTTTGGGGGGGGATTTTTCCTGTTTGGAATAAAATCAGACATGAACCTAAAACCTCGTGGCTTCTGGTATGATGAGAGCTTTTAATCTAACATCTCTGTTTTGGCTGGAATGTGAACTTTGTACAGCTGGCTGGGGATTCCATTTGTGTATATCAGCACTTCCATAGAAAAGCATCAACTTTTCCATCAGATCTTTCTGCCAAACCTTGTGCTCAATGGCTGCTCTCCATGTTCTGTTCTAAATTTAGTGCTGACTCTAGCAGGGCATCAAACACTTCTGAAGACAATGAGAACTGTACCCCTTTATTTCCCTAAGGTATATGCTATAGATAGCTCCAGCTAAAGCTAGTTTATAAGGAGAGAGAAAAAAAAAAGTTAAATTTCGAGTGCAACAATTTCTTTTTTTTTCCCATTATTTTTCTAAGAATTTATTTCCTGCCTTTTAGTAGGTGCCCTCTGTATATTTATCTATTGGGGTCATTGAGTTTTTAATGGAACAACTAATGAAACAAAAAGGCAGCATCAGGTCCAGAATGTTCTATGTTATCCTGTAATTATCCCAACCCCAGAATACAACCATTTAAAACAATTTTGCATAGAGCAAATTAAATAAAGTAACTGCAGGTAAATTCAGCTTTGCTAAGTCTCCAACATGTACAAAATTGCAGCTCATAAGTGCCCTAAGAGCTGAGAATTTTCTGTAGTAACCCAGTCTCATCTTTGGTTCATGACTGACCCCAGCTCAGCTGCTAATGAGTAGAGTTGTGAGAATTCTTTTTCTGTTGATCTAAGAGGTGAGTTCAGCCAGTTTGCCTTCCAGGTCACTTCCTTTTCTTCCTTTTGTTCTGGCTAAATCTACTTACTAATTCCTCTTAACTAAACTATTACATTTTCCAAATCACTGGCAGTCCTTACTTGTTTCTTTTTCTCTCGTACTTTGTATATTTTTAATTACACATCATGTGCCAAGAAGGTTCATGCTCTCAAACTCCACTTACACATCTTTCTGCTTCCAGGAATTAGAAAGAACAGCTGTGAGTGGCACAGGGATGGCAGGTTTTAACTCCTGCTCTTGTTTCTGAGTTGATGAAATAGTGGTTGGCACTGAGTTCAATGAATGAGGAATTGTGGTGTTTGTCCCCCTTTTTGTGTCCTGGTCCCCTCAAAATCTGAGGCAAACCACAGCTAAGGTGGAAGGAATGGGAGCTAAGGAATGCCAGTAATATGGGAGGTGTTTTCTTTCTCTTTACCTGATTTAGGGATTCCCAAGAGGAGAATCTTGAGGGCAGAGATCTCATTTCTTACTGGACAGGACATATTAGAGATGTTCAAGTCAAGACCATCCTTGTTCTGCAGCTCTCAGCAGTGCTGATAACAGAGACACAAAGGAGAATGATCAGATACCACTTCAGGAAATATTTCAGGCTCTGGAAATGAATATATTTCCTTGAAGGAACCCAAACAACATTATTTCTTATATCTGTTTCCTGAGAAATGAAAATTGAAAGACTACTCCTGAAGGAGTTTTTCTTCAAATACCCTGGAATTCTAAATGCTTTGTGGCTTATTTGAAAACACTTCTTTTGCATATTACCTATAGATTTGTATTTAATAATTTGGCAGGACTAGTGAAATAGTGTTTCTTTCTATCAGGCTCCAATCTGACTGTTTCTTTTGTCTATGTATTTATTCTCCCACTGTTTGGTGAGTTCATGATAAATCGAATCAGAGGGCAGAACAGATGCTGGCTAGTCAAAATGGTTTTTCTGCCTTACAGTTTTGAGAATCTCTTTTAAACTTTTTAATCAGCATCTATCCAGATAATTGGGTCAGGATAGTGTTTGACATTGTTTTTCACCTCAATACTTTACATGGGCAATTGTTCGACCAAGAAAGCTACTGAGACCATGTTAACTTGTTTTTCTAGTTTGGGTTTGGATTTTTTACCTGTCTCCTGCATGCTTCAGTGGACTGTTAGAAACACTGCTTCAGCATCAGATACTTTTTGGATATTGCTCGTATTCTTGCAAAACATTTTTTTTCTTGTTTTATTAATTGATTCTTCTTTTTTTAAATGTCTGCAACTTTTCCTTGATAGGATTTTATTGCTGATTTTCCACACTGCTGTAATTTTAGAGGTCAGGTAGCTTCCTTTCTTCATCACATTTTGTATTTTTGTTTACCCAACTACGTATTAACAGAGTCTTTATTTGCAAGAGCTTCTAGTTTTATTTAATCTGGTGCACAGAACATTCTTGTGAACACAAATTACTCCAAGATCAGTCCTCTCTGGTAAACATCCTGCCTACTTTAACACCATGTGAGAAGAAAGGAGACATCAAAGGATGCAATTCCAGGGAGCTCGAAGGGAATGTGGCATCATCTCAATCAGCTGATCACTGCCAGCTTAGGTAAACCAACCCAATCCCTGCAAGTCCCAGCATATCCAGCCTGCTTCCCCTTTATTGCTACATTTATCTCAAAATCTACCAGTGATTCCTTGACACAATCCATGCTGAAGAACCTACTTTGCTGAGAGCTCTTTCTCTCTGCTTTCACTTGAGTTTCTCCGGAATTACCAGCCAGTGTTGGAGGAGTTTTGAGGCTGGCACTACTCAGGTTTCTTTGAAGCCTCCCAGATATGGACTGTGCACCACGCTGTGTCCCTGCTCTATAAATACAGCACAAAATAAAAATTTAAGACTCAAAGAATGAAAGGAGGATTACATGTTTTGTATGGGAGATAGCAAACTAAGCATAGCAGCAACCTTCCTGAGGACACTGCAGTCATTAAGGCAGCCACTAAAAATAGCTTTTAAAAAGACATGAGCTTTTCACAGTGAGGAGAGGGATGTCTGTTTTCAAAGGAAGAAATCCCAGTGTGTTGAATTAATTTCTCACCCATGCTGAGAGTGGGAGATCTGCACAAAAGAAGCAGGAGGAGAAACAAAATGTTTGAAAACTGCATTGTGGTGTGGAGCCTGAAACTGGTTCATGCAACAGTCCAGGATTCTTCCAAATTTATTCAGGGTAAGGGGCTTCCAAAGGCTCTGATGGGTTGTGGCTGGAAACAGGGAGAGCAAGAACACAGAACCCAGCTGAGGCACCAGCTGAGCTGCATTTTGTCCAGCTTCTGCAGCCTTGGATTCAGTTGACAGTACCTCCAGAACTGCACCTTTGGAAAACTTGGCAGCTGTTCTACGAATTCCTTTATCTAGGAGCTAAAAGCCCTTCTTGAGGGAAATTGTAATTAATAGTGCCTTGACATCCAAAGGCATGGGCGGATTTGGGATTTACAGTGTCAGACAGAATGTGTGGCACCAGTTTATCTGCACTGAAATAGAGTGAAATAGAGTCAAATACCTGGTAGTTATTGATATATTTGATGTATCATCTTATGGATGCTTTATATATATATAGCTTTAGTCTCCACTTAACTAAAGAGGGATGATGGCTTTCTTGGGCACTTTTTTTCCTGTTAAATTGATGAAAAAAGAGCAACATGAGTGTGTCCTGGTAACTGGTAGGCAAACTTGGAAAAGAAAATGAGAACCAGAATGAACTGATGGAAAAAAAACTTAGATTTTATTTAGCTTTTAGCTTTAATATTTCTTCGTAGATTTTTAATGATCTAGAAGAGAGAGAAAAGCCATTAAATCAATCAAGGAGACATAAATTAATCAGCAAATAGAAGTTTACTAAATCAACTAATTATTCTAAAAATATATATTATGAGGTAAACATTGTTAAATGAACAGATATTTCTGGTTTAATTGCAGTGCAGTTATTTCAGCATCCAGCACACCACTAATTTGGGGACATGAATAACCTCAGCATAACAAAGTGCATTGCAAGATTCTTCAGCTGCTCCCGTTTCCATGAAGTCCATGTTTTGTAGCCAAAGGAGTGACCTTGTTGCCAGGGGAATTCATAGGACAGGAAGAAAACAGTGAGAGCCATGGATAATTTACTCTGATTCTAAGCCTGCCCAAATCAAAGGAGATTTTCCTCCTTACTTCAGTGAACTCAGGACCCACAAGGATTTTAAGAATCCTGCTGATATTTTTGAGGGCATGTGATGTTTTCAGTCTCATTTTCTATGAGAAGATATTTCTGAATTTGAGCTCTGTGTAGCTGCATCTGGATGTTTCCACCAGACTGATGAGTCACGAGGATCTGAAAGGCAGTATGTTCAAAAAAATCAGATGTTTTCTTTAAAAGAATGCACATGGAAGCCTTAATATCTACAGACATACAAAGGCAAAATATGCTCCCAAGGAATGAAAAAACAGTATCCCTGAAAGTTAATTTAAGATTACACATTTCATTAAATAGAAGAAAAAATAAAAAATCAGTACCAGCAAGTGTTCTAAAATGACTTTGATTCTAGTTAAATATATATGATGTAGTTCTCTGGAGATGCCACTAAGCTGAGGCAGACTCACATCCCTGCCCCTTGGGGACAGAGGCACAGGCTGAGGAACTGGGTCAGTGCCCACAGCTGATGGGATGTGACTGCAGCAGATGCTGCCAAGGGTGCCACGGGCTCAGCCCTGCCAGGGAGCTCTCAGCTCAGTGCAGGTCCCCAAAGCGTTTGGAATCACAGGAACTTCTTCATTTTAGTGTTCTTTAAAGGAGTGGAGGACAGGGAGAAGTTGTGGGGATTTGATTCAGCTGACAAACAGCTACAGGAGAAAGGAATGGATCTTCCTGGCAGGCTCCTCTAGTCCTTTATGATCCCTGTTGCACATTCCTAGACTCCCTTCTAGATAGAACTCTTCAGCACAGCTTAGCTTGGCTCTCCAATGCATGAACTGTGGTCTTCTTTCGTCACTCATTGGTTAAAAGAAATTGCTTGAAAAATAAAAGTACATATATACGGATACATTTAGCTTCCAAATTATTTAAAGCATCAACTTTTAAGGGCTGGAATTATGTTAAAGTTGATGTTTATTTAGGAAATTATATTACCTGCAGTGTAAGTCACTGTGAGCAAAGTCAGAAAACAAGACCCTAAGCTTGCAGTATATATCCTTGGACCCATAAAAGGAGAGAAAAAACCCTAAATTTCTATTTCTGAAAAATAAATATCTCTAGTCCTGCATATGTCAATGTTACTCTAATTTACCACTGAGGGGACTTACAGGCAGTGTTTCTATGTAATAATATATCCCTGTCCTTCATGTTTACTGATCAGGTTTCTTTGTATCAGCCCCTTTATCTTCTTTTGGTGAATAAAAGATTTCTTAACACACAAAGTTTGAGAATTTGCTTCTAGGTCCCAATGCTAACATTAATGTGCTTGCCTGATGTATCATCATTGCATTTCTTTAATTTCCAGAAATTGCATTGGGAAGTGGTGCAGTTGGGATGGTTTGGTCCATATCCTCACCTACTCTTGGCTAATTTTCTGGGTGAGGGAGCAGCTGGACAATGATCTCAGGGTGGGGTTGTTGGGGTGCCTGTGCAGGGCCAGGGGCTGGACTGGACGGTCCTGTTGGGCCCTTCCAGATCAGAATATTCCAAGGTCACCTTGCTAACCCCCAAGCAGGATGAAGCTTTTCAATTCTGGCAGCAGCATCTGGAGAACGATGTCACTGGGCTTCTCTGGAGGATTCTCGGACAGCAGAACAGTCCCACAACAATGGGGATTGTTTATTGAGCAACAGTGAACCCCATCCAAGCAAGCCTTGGAGAGAAGCACAGTAGAAGCAATACTTCAGGATCTATAAGTTAGGTGTGCTAAGAGTTTTCTCCAAAAGGCATATTTTGATAGCATGCAAAAGGAGAAGGACAAAAAGGCAGATGTGTGAAATTCTTTGGTCCTCAAGGGCGGGGGCTGTGTATGTGCAGGGATGCAACATTTCCAGATGAGATAATTATTTTCTTTTTCCTTTCTTTGCATTTAACTTTTTGCCTAAGTTCATGTTTAAGCAGGAGTTGTTCTGTCCACATGGTGATGGATAGCAGGTCGTTCAAGACACACAGCAACCTTGCCTTAATGAAAACAAACGTTAACGGAAATAGGGAAATCTCTCGACTGCAGCAAATGTGCTCCCTCCTAATCAGTCTCCCTTCTCTATAAAATACACCCACATATTGCAAAAAGTTCATAAAGTGAGAGCTGGAAGACATCAATAATAATGTATTTTAGCTGCAGAATTCAGTGCAGAGGGAGCTCTGTGCACAGTTGTTATCTGAGACCATTAAGCCCAGCCATAATCTGTGCTGATGCCAGAGCAATCAGACCCCTGTATTTCACCAGGACCACTTATGAAATCTGGCATATTACTCAACTGCGGCAAAGATGCCTCAGGTTTTCCCCCTGCAAAACAAACTCTTGATGTGTAGGGCTTTTAAGCTGTTTTTTAATGTCTTGGTTCTCCGGGATGGTTCATAACACACAATAATAGCAATGCATGTAATGGTCAAAGTGGAAATGGATTGGTATTAAGCAAGCCTCTGAATTGCTTGCAGGATGAATCCAAAGCACATTGGCTTGTAAGGATATTCTCTTCACAGCACTTGCTTGGTGTTTTCATTTGCAGTTCTTGAAGACAGTGCCAGAGATAAGTGGCTCATAGATAAACCATAATAATAATAAAATTTGGAATAAGCATTATGTAAGCCACAAATAGAACAGTACTTTAGCTTTTGTACTGTGATGCTGGAAGGTGACTTTTCCCACTCTAATCCACTTGGAGATGATATTAATATGGCTTCTGCAAGTTAGGGGAAGAAATACCCATTTGAAAGCAAAGATTAAATTTACTGACACATATCTCAACTCTGACAAGGGGGTTTAAAGTGGAAATTCATATCAGATGCCCACCAAAGAGTTAAGACACAGAGTCTTTCTGGATATTATGAAATTAAACCATCTGCTCTGCTTATAAGTCCAGGCAAGATCCTTTGCTCTCTAAAGGCAGCATCTGTTGGAAGTGTGCTGTATGTAGAGAGGGAAATCCAGGGGTTAGGGGAACAGTAGCTGCTCTTTCAGCCCTTGGATCCATAACATTTGCTAAGATACCACGTGGATTATGGGCTGGAGAAGGGTCTCTGCCCTACACACTTGCCTGGGCTTTGGAACAGAGAGAAGTAAATTTCACTCCGAGTGAAAGGATTGAATAAATCCTGCCTTGATGAATCCTTGCCTAAAATAGGGCCTAAGCCTGTTCACTCAAACCGTCCCTCCTAACATTCAGCATTTCTCATCCTCGACTGTGAAAAAGGTCATTTGTCTCCTGTGGCTCTCCCTTTGCCTTTCTTTCCCTGTTCTGCTTGTGAGCAGGCTGTGGCTCTCCTCGCTGCCAGCCTGGCAGTGTTTGTCCCTGTTTGTTGTCCCCAGGATCTGGGGGGAGGCACCATCTGGAGGTGCCAGCATTTGGTTTTCCCTCGGGGCACTCATGACTGCAGCTTCTGCCACTCAGGGTTTCCAGATGACAAGAGCCTCCCAAACTGAGCCCTGCTGTCCCCAAGGCATGAGGAAAGAGGAAATCCTCCCCAAGCCCTGCCCGTGCTCCAACACTTCCTTCTGGCAGTGATTTTGGGAAATAACTCCAGGAATTCTGGCTCCTACTTGAGCAGCTGATGAAAGGAGATCCCATTATGTTTACCTACTGGTGGGAAGTGAGTATCCTACTATCCTTGTCCAGGGAAAGAGGAGGAAATTGGATGTCTTTCTGAAATCCCTTTCGTGGAGCCATAAATGGAGGAAACAAAACCATCAATGTTTATTCCTGACCAAAGGAAGTCTCTAGTCCAGTGATAGTATTGCTGATATGTCCCTGTTGGGTCACAAATGACACAAAAATCCCGTGTTCTTTCCCTGTGCAAACCGAATACCTCTGCATTAAAACACAAACCCTTCCATAGGGTGTATCATAATAAACAACAATTCATTGGTTAACACTCTGACTTCAAAACATCATAGGCTGAAAAGGTTATTATCCTAACCAAATTATGAGAGAGCACACGTATGTTTATGCAGGTGCAATATTGTTTACACTCCTGTTCTTCTGTTGACACCAAGCTGGTCCTGAGAACAGGGGTTGTTTTGATTCAGTGTGTGAGAGTTGTCTGTTTCACACAGACACTTTGCTCCATGGCTTGAGCTGAGATCTTCTCTGCTTCAAGCTAATTTCTGCCACGACACTAATAAGTTCTGTACTGTTTTTTCTGCATTTTTCTGAGGAAAAAGTCAGTTGAACTTACCCCTAATATGGACTAATAACTTGGGGTTTTTTTTCTGCTTATATTAAATGTCAATCCAGTTGGTTTTGCAGGGAGCTGGCAGGTGGAATTGACCTTGTTCTGGGCATTACTCAATGGCCATGGGGTGATCAGTAATAAAGAAGAGACAAATTATTCTCATTCCTGCCTATCTAAAGTTTGTCCAAATACGAGAAGCTTCCTGGGGAAAGCAGAGCATGATCATGATCTACATTAAGAGTTATGAGAATATGGATGAGGGAGACAATGGAAAAAGCCTTATTAAAATTCTTCATCAAGGAGGAATATTATGCCCAGTTGCTTTTATCAAAACAGCATAATCAGTGCACACATCTGAGTAAATAGTGACTGTGAAGAGAGGGAATCTTCATTGTAGTGTATGAACTCTCAAGCTTAGTATAAATTAAATGTTTATTTTAATTTATTAATATTTTCAGATAAAATATAAATACCTATATTTCAGGTATAAGAAAGCAACACTGCAGTATGACAGGGCTGGATCAACCTTTTAGTTCAGGTATTGGTGTTTTTTTCAGTGTTGTGAATAATTAATATTTTTTTTGGAGATTAAAAAACTGGTGAGACAACCCTTGCCCTCGTTTTCCATGTGGCATATTAAAAAATCCTTTTGAGTACATTTGGTTGGCTAATGTGGCTTGGAGCTAAATGTTTGCACAATGCAAGGTCAGCAGTGAGTCATAAATGATAAATCAGCAGAAACATTAGGTGTGGAAGTTAAGGGTTGTTACTTGTCTCCATTTTAATGTATTTTTAAATACAGAGAGATGTTCTCTTTACTACTTTATTTGATTTTAGTCCCATTAATAGTTATTAGTTGTTCTCTTTCTCCTGAACAAAAAAGGAATTGAATAATTTTCACATAGGTTTCAGAGGGAACAGCCACAATAACCTCATGAATGTGGGTTCATCTGGAGTTTTAAATACAGCATTGTGCAAGCTGATATTTTTAGTATGTTGTGCAGTATCAATGTACTGAAGAAACAAAGGATGATCATGGAAAGTGGTAATTTGGGGGGAAATAGGATCTTGGCAAGTGGCTTGTATCAGTACAGACAATTAATTCAGACAGATCAGTGTACTTTTAAATCCAACACTAAAAATGGGATAAATAAGGACGTCATTCTAATTAGGGTGATTATTAACTTGTAGAACTGAACATGAGAAGTTCACTCCAGAAGATATTCTAACATGTTTAATTACAACCTCATTAAATTTTCTTAAAGTACTAATTAACTAGAATTAAATGAAACCTGGAGGTTTTTAAAGAAACACAGAGCTTAAACCAACGCAAGAATATACTGAAATAGCTTCGAATTTTGGGGTTAAATGAATCTGTTAGACAGCCAAGGTCAAACAATGAGTATTTTCAGGGTGTGCTGGGAAATTGCAGGGTTCTGGTGATGCATTTGCAGTATCTTTTCCAAAGCTCCCACCTACAATCACATTGGGGATGATGTAGTTGTTTATGACAGGGACGTGTCCTGGGCAGGAATAATCTCACCAAAAACCCCTCTGCAAACCTGGGGCTGCCTTGTTAACAAGGGCAGCTTGTTGGGATCATTTCCCTTCCTTTTAGCCTGAGGAGAGCTGTCTGCCATGCAAGAACTTTAACAAAATGCGCTTTGCCCCTAACTGACAGCTTTCAGGTGAAATAATATTTGTGATTTAACAGATATACAAATTTTGAGATTATTTTTATGATTTGTTTGAAAATTTTCAACAAAATTAAAACCTCAAGGTCCTACTACAGTGAAAATCAAAGTAATATTTTTTTAACTTTAAAAAATTTTAATAAAATATTTAGCAATTTTATTGTAGCAGAGCTACTTGTGATTTTTTTTTAAAACAAATACACTCAGTGCCAAAAATATTCTCAAAAGATGTGGGGTTGTGGTCATCTTATTCCTTGTACATTCTCCTATCTGCCAAAAATTTACCCCTAAAATGATGAGTTTCCTTCACAGTCTTTGCTGCACAGGTGTCTGATGATTGTTTTTCTGTAGGCCATGGAAATATTTTATTTCTTTATGAGGTGCATTTCTTTAAAGCACCCCACGACAAAAGCAGATGAAGCCAAGGTTAGAATTAAAGCTTTGGAAATACAACTGCAGGTTTTTTTTTTAAATCAGGAGAAATGGAGGAAGGATAGGGGTAGCTGGGCTCCTCTTCTGTGAGTTTTGTCACAAACAGAACTATTTTTCTTCTGTGGATCAAGCTTCCAATTTCAGTCGTGTGGCTCTGCCTCGTGGCAGTTTAATATGTTATGGACATGCAGGTTCTTGCACATGTGGGAGAGCTGGAAAAATAAGCAAATACTTTAAGTAAAATGTTCATTCATAATTCTGGAGAATTGAGCGGGGATTGGTAAATTAAGCAGCAAAATTATTAGGAAAAAAATTTAGAGGGAAAAGGGCTACCCAAGGTGTTGGCATGGATCTCAGGAGAGCCCAGCTGATTGTGTGGTTTGGGGCCAATTTTCACAGAGTCACAGAACCTGTGCTCTGGGCTGGGTGACAACGTGGGCATTGTCACAGCTTGGGTTTGATGGGCTTTTCCAACCTTAATGACTCTGGGATTTTTGTTAAAAAATATGCCATTTGGCAAAGTTCATCACCTTTTAAGGATATATTTGTAGCATTTTTCCTCCTTGTGGATCATGTTGTGCTGTCGGTGGGTTTACAGTGCAATTTCTTACTCCGGAACTCCAGTCCTGTTGATACCCACAGCACAGTGCAACTGATAGGCACACACAAAAGGAGCACAAGTTTGTGTATTTTAGCATCGTTTGGGAATGCTTGATTGCATGCAATCAAAACCCTGACTGCTCTTGGCAGAGCATAACAGGGCTGGCTCTGGCTTTGGGGAGCTGTGTTTGTTTTTCCCTTCTGACAAACCCATAAATCTGCACTCGAGTCAGTGCCTCAGGCTCTCCATTGATCACCTACCCAGGGAAAGCCCTCTTGTTCATCCTGAGCTGCCTCTTGCTCAAATGATGAGCTCTCAGTGGGTTGGGACCGTGGTTTCCCCTTTCCTGCTCCCTGCAGAAGGGGAAATATCCCTGGAGCTGTGGTGAGGAGCAGAGAGCATCACCCACCCCACCAGCTCTCCCCTCAGCCACGGGCAGGGCCACCCTCTCTGCAGGCTGCTGGCAGCTCCTAACAACCTCTCTCACAGCAATATTCACACAACTCTAACAGGATCATAATGTCACCAGCAGTTTCACTCTAAGGCAGAATCACTTTATTTGTTTAACTTTAAGATTTTCCCTGCCTTCAGGCGTTTTTCTGGTTTTTTGGGTTTTATTTTTTTGTCCCCTTCCATGGTTTGCTGCACTCTGGTAAATCCCCAATGGAGAAAATCCTAGTGGTAGCTGATGGAACACCAGGGACTGTGGGTTTGTATCAATGAGATTCTGGAATGCAAGCCACAGTAACAAGGAGAAACCATGTGCATAGCAGACAAAACTCTAATTTTCGCTATTAAACTGTGCATTTTTAAAACTTTTGGCAGAAAAGAGCTCCAAGCAGGAACCTAAAGTGGAAAAAAAAAATACAACAGAATAGCTGGAGGGCTTTTTCTGCTCACTTACAGCTCTTGTACTCAGAGAGGTTGTCTTGCCTTTGTCCTTCAGTCAGCTGAGATGGCCACTGAACTAGCAATTGCTGTTACTATCTGCTAAGGCATATCTCATAAAAAAGGTCCTGGACATCATTCCAAATGAAATGGATTTAAGCAGCAGGACAGAAAGATTTTTGACAGTGCTGCTGGACCAGATCTGTCCTTTGCAGGGGACGATCTCTTCCTGCAGATTTATGCTGTGCTGCTCAGAACACTCTGCCACAGAAAACACTGACATCTTGTAGCCTCTTCTGTGCTGCTGCTTTGGATCAGCCTTGCTGTGATATCTGGCGGATTGTGCATTTAAATGGTGCAGGGATCAAAATTTGTCCAGCAGGGAGAGGAAGAACATCACCCGTTAAAGCAAGGTGTTCTCCTTGGGCATATTTTTCTTAAAATTAAAAGGGGAGGGAGAAAAAAAATCTGCAAATGTAGCTAATGGCATGAATTGAGTTGTGGAAAGCAGCTGACAGCATAAAGCTGGTAATTGTTGGTTAACAAACAACACAGATGAAAATACATTCAGAAGTGCTAGGAACTAATGAGAAAATATGTGGAGAAAGACATAACAAAAGCCAAAATTCCAGTTACTGGGGCTGTGTCCATCCCTGTGAGGAAAAGTGAAATACTGACACCTTCAATATTTCACAGAAAGTCTTCTTTTCTTAGAAATTTGTAATAATTGGAGGGATAATACACTAGAGGTAACACAGATAATGACACTACATTGCCCCAAGAACAGTGCATGTTTATAAGATTCATTCTCTTTCCCTTCATAAAATCTCATATTTTATAGGAAGGCTAATAACCCAAACAAATCTCCCAGAGTTCTGAATTCCTCCTTCAAATATCTTTAATACAGGTGGCTCATGCATTTCCCCACCTGTGCCAAGCAAAGTAGCACTTGACACAGATAGAAAGAGACAAAGAAAAGTTATTGGGTTGAGTTGATCTTATTCCTTCCTTGTTTAGTTCACATTCTGTTCAGAGTCTGATTCCATCAGAGATTCAACCCAGTGGTTATCAAATGCAGTACCTGTCACAGGACTAATTGTTCATTCACTTAAGACTGGAATTGTTCTGTTTGTTCTTACTGAATATATTTGAAATTTGAATAACTTATGCAAAGTATTGTTGTCTTAAAAGTCTGTTTGGATTATTGGAAATGATTTGAACAAATAGCTGAGTTGTTTATTTGTGAGATTTTTACATTTAACCTGTAGCACTTGTCTCTTGCACAATCCAGTTCTCTTTTCCCCATATCATCTATTTTTTAATTACGTATTTCCAGAAACATAAACAATTTCTTTCCATTTATAAGAGGGATTTGATGAATTTATAGAAAATGCATATAGAATATCAACCACCTGTGAAACTCAAATTTGTTCCCACTTGTGCATGAAGATTAAAATGCTGTGTTCAGACAGATGTGCCCTTGGTGATCTATCTGAAGTAGCTTAAGAAATTAAATTGCAACAAATCTTTGTCTCCATCTTCCCATCACTTAAAAGTTCTCTTCTCTTGTCACATCAAAATGAAATAGATTAGTGCAAAGCCACCTCCAAATAACTGTGTCGGAGTGGAAATGCTCAGGTGGTTTAAAGTGTCATTATTTTTGTATGTGTTTTATTAGGGAAGAGGAGAAGAAATTAGCCCACAGCTAATAAAGCTTCCAACAGGTGTACGTCTAATAGGAATGGAATATTCTGTTTGTATTGCAACATAGTTACGAAGAAATACATTTGAAGGTGCATTTTTTTGAGCCCTATGCTAAAATAAAGGGAGAAAAGGAGTACAAAAAGTATGTCAAGATGGACTATTTATGCTGACTTCACCATCCCAACAAGAACCTGCAGTTCAAATCCCATTCACAGTTAAATTTAAAAACTTAAAGATCTGTATTTCTTAATAAATTTGACTTGCTAAAGAGAAGGGGGAATGTATAAAGCCCAGACTGACTGTATTTAGTGACTCAAATAATACACTCTGTTTCACTTTTAAGCTAAACAGAAACAAGCTGATTTATTAACTATTAAAGCATTAAGTTTTCATTAGTGTGGAGCAGCCCCATGGTGCATAAAGCAGATCTGCAGGCAGCTCCTGCTGCAAAGCCCCACCAGGATCTTGCAGGTTGATATCTCTGCTCTCCTCACAGGTGGGGAAGAGCAGAAACCAGATGACTTTTGTGGGATCACCTGCTCCTCTCTGCCTTCAGGGACCTTGTTGTTGGCCAGGCTATTTTTAATTTGGGTGTTAATCTCTGTCTGGGGTTATCAGGGGGGAAAGGCTGAGTGGTCCAAGCTGAGGTGACAGCTAAAACCAGTCACATTCAGTCTTTTTGTGTCCTTAAGCTTGGTTTAGAATTAGGCAGTACATGCACCACGTCAGAGATTAGAACTCAGACTGCAGTGAAGCAGCACCAGCAGCACACATTTCCCCTTTTTTCATCCTCTGGCCAACATCCAGTTCCTCTTTCCAGCTCCAAAAGCCAGGTTTCCCAGCCAGAAAGGAGAACTTAAGGACATGAATTGAAATGCATCCCAAGCTTTTGATTTCCTGTCTTGAGACAATGTGTGCTGGAGCTGAATGAAATCAGAAGGGAATTAAACAGAGAATTTTGTAACTGTGCTCTCACTCAGGCAGAAGGAAAATGCTGAAATGATTTGGGAAAAACACCCTTGCACTGGTGAGGAGGGTGTACCTGACTTCAGATGCAAGTGACCCATCTCTTCCAGTTCACAGCTAATGGTTTGCCAAACAAAAATATTTATTGGCTTTGCTTTGCTTTTAAGAGGACAAATGGAAATGCAGTGCAATTCTAGGTACTATTTATTGGCCCAGTTGGAGTTCCCCAATCTTCTGCTAATTTGGGCATGCATGCCTGGTTGTAATAGTTATTCCTTGATTGCCACGATTTGGAACACACAGATCCTTTAGGATTTACAAGCAGAAAGCAAGTGTGCAGCATATTTTGAAATAGAGCTCACAGCCTCGTAGAGAATAAACTGAAAATATATGTTTGTAGTTCCCTGAACTGGAAGAGAGTAAGTAGGACAGATCTCTGTCAGATTCTACTGATATCAGCCAATATTAAATGATGTTTGAATTTTTGTTCACCTGCCTTGAGGTGAAATTAAGGCTAAAAAAGAATAATCTCCCTTCTTTTTACTGCTGAAAACATTAGATTGGGAGTTATATCTAGAAAATGAACAGCATTCTGCATGAAGGACTGAAGACAGGATGACATGCATTTCTTTTAAACAGACATAAAAAAATATTTTTTTTTCTTTTTACTGTACATACAGCTACCAAGGAAGCATTTACCTATTTTTTAAACAGATATTTCAAGCAGTTCCTGTTGAGTGACTCTTGAATCCTGGTGTGTGACAGACCACCCAGATGATATCAATGTTTTTCATGTCAGTCTCTGCACAGCCAATCCTTTTTCTCCCTGGATCTAAATTTCAGCCAATTTTTAAGACTTTGGGATAAAAATCCTCCCCTGGACTATATTTTGATGTCATGAGCATAACTCATAAAATGCCCATTTTTGCTGCTGTGTCAGTGGTACAGCAGAGATTGTGTTTGCTTTATTATACCAGGAAACTTCCATAGGCCTGAAGCTCCAACATCTTCCTCAGAAACAGGAGGAAGGTACGTCTGATTTTTGCCTCATTTAGACAGGTTGTGCATCAATTAAATTTGCATTAAAATTCATTAGATAAAGTGGAATTATCAGGAAACCCGTTTTGTTTCAGCTTCCAGTAAACCAGGATATCTGTACTGGTCACATCACCACCATCCAAACAATTGTAGATTTCAACAGTTTAAGGGGATTTTTCACTCTTGTACAACTACTAAATAGTTTAAAAAAAAAAAAAATTGGCAACAAACAGAAGGTGATCAGGTGAGTTCCTTTGTTCAATACCAATATTTATAACTCTGGCAGTTGTTTCTTTCACAAAATCATGTACTTTTTAGCGACTTTCATTTGCTTGTTTGTTTGTTTCAAAAAAAAAGATCTTCACAGATGAACAATTTTGCTAATATTCAGTTATCCTGACTGTCTTAAAATTTAGATTTTCTTAATATCTACTTTTCAGTATTTGCTTCTCTGCATTAAGAGGGCTGTTATTTCAGTTCTTCCCTAGGATTAGCAAATCATTATTTTCTAGACCTCCATCCATTCTTCTTGTCTCCTGTAGATCCCTTCCAGCTGATTGTCTTTTCACAGGATGGTGAGAGTGCTGAACACAGTAAAAGCATTCTTTCAATTGGCTTGCATCAAGTCTTACTGATTTAGTAAGATACTAACCTATTAAAAAGAGAAAAAAAAGTGGATAATACTGATTTACATTCAGCTTGTGGATTGCTACAAACCCACTTTTTATTCATGCTGCTTAAGCTGTTGTGCCTGGTGTTGTGTGTAGCAGATTATTTCTCCCTAAATGTGATCCCTCACACTTTTCTGTATTATATTGTACCTTGCTGGTTTATGTCTGTTCCTGCAATTTCTCAGGATCATCTTGCCCTCTGAAATAGTTGCAATCCTACATCATGTTATCATGTTTTAGGAGGAAAGAGTGTATTTTTCATATATACACTGGTTCAAAAACTCTACATATCCTTCGTTCCAGGGTTTATTGGTGCTCTTGGAAAGGTGGCCACTCCATGAAGTTGTTCACTGGGGAAGTATTTCACATTTGACAAACTCTCCTGCAGTTTTGCCATCCCCTCTTGATGTGCAGGGGGCTTTGCACAGTGCATTCTGTAATGGAGCTTCCAGTGATTTGTAGGGTGTCTCTTTACTGACCAATATTGCCTTTTCTATATTCATGGAAGTTCTTAAAAGTTTTCACCTCTTCCTTTTCAGCCTGCACACAGATTCTGGGGCTTCACTCAGCCCTTAAATATACCACTGGTTTATCATCCTGCAGAAACATAATTCCTAAAGTGTTTTATGATTAATCAACAAAATCCTCAGATTCCTTTTTAATGTCTCTACTGTCAGGTCCTAAAAACTTTCTGGGAAATGTGCCAGTGCTATTATGTATTCTCCATAAAGTCCCTCAAAACCTAAACTGATGGTTTCCTTATGACAAACCAGAGTGTGTTACTGTATGTGTAAACACAGCTATGAATTTTTTGTATGAATCCTTTTAACAATTCTTTTCTCACTATTTCAAACCCTTTTAGCTTTCACTAGGTTTTCCCAATGAATGTGCATTTTCCATGGTGACTCGCATTCAGCTGTCCTGCCTTGAGCATGGGGTTGTGTTGACTTTGGAATTAGACAACCTTTAATTACAAAGCTGAACATGTTATCATGACAGCAAATTATTAAAGAAATACTGCTTTTACTGCTGTGTTTCCAAAGATCACAGAACCACAGAATGGTTTGGGTTGGATGGGACCTTGAAGCACAACTCATTCCACCCCTGCCATGGTCAGGGCCAGCTCCCACTGTCCCAGGCTGCTCCCAGCCCCAATGGCCAAGCTGGCCTTGGCCACTGCCAGGGATCCAGGGGCAGCCACAGCTTCTCTGGGCACCCGGTGCCAGGGCCTGCCCACCCTGCCCGGGAACAATTCCTGCCCAAGATCCCATCTCAGCCTGCCCTGGGGCCCTGGGAAGCCATTCCCTGCCTCCTGGCCCTGCACTCCCTGAGAAATTGTCCCTCTCTGCTTCCCTGCAGCCCCTCAGGGCCTGGAAGGAGCTGTGGGGTCTCCACAGAAGCTTCTCCCCTGCGGGCTGAGCAGCCCCAGCTCTCCCAGCCTGGCTCCACAGCCATTTCATTTATCCAATTCATTTATCCATGGCCTCCTCTGGACTCACTCCAACAGTTTCAGGTCCCTCCTGTGCTGGGAACACCAGAACTGCTCACACCATTCCAGGTGGGGCCTCACGAGACTCAGTATAGAGACAATTCCAAACAGTATTGCACCAAAAAGGAGCTGGATTTGCATAAGTTCCTTTTATTTTTTGCCATAAAAAGGCGATACTTAAAAGACAGCTGAACATCTTAGACATCAACAGAAATACTTGACTTGCAATGAAAATGAGGACATTCCTTTGTTTTAAAATCCATTTTTTTATCCATCTCTTCTAAAATGCACATAAATATATTTTAAGAATAGAGGTAATATGTATGGAGCAGAATATAATATCTTCAACTGTGAGTTTGAGTATTTTGATGATTTTATAAAACAGCAACTTTGTTCCAGATTTTACTTTGTGGTCTAGAGTGAGACAGATCTGCCTGACCAATGGATATTTACTGATGGGTGGCAGGACTGATCTTTACTTGTGTCATTCTTAATTCTTATTCTCTAATGTTAATTGTCACTGTTTTCTTTTTAGAGCAACTAAGGACTGGCCATTTTGATGGTTGATTTGCAAGGCACGGACATTATTGTGCTGGAGGCGGCTGGAGATTCATTCCCTTAATTCAGGGATCTGTGCAGGTCGTGCCCTGTTGATGCAGGAGGACCAAGGACATCAATTTTGCAGATGATTAACTCTTTGTATATTTTGAGATATATATATGTATATAGATATAGATATATATATTTATATAAGATGGAATAGCTGACAGCCTGGTAGGAATGAACCCTGGGAGGGAAATAACTTTGGCACTGCTTCACTTTCAGGAATCTCCATGGAAATACATTCCCCATGCTTTAGGCTGCTTTGGGTGTGCTTGTATGATACCGCCCCGTTTAAGAAAAGTCTGTGGGTCTAAAAGCAGTGGTTAGAAAAAAACAAAGAAACAAAATACATCTCTCCTGGGTGGAAAAGGGCAGGGCAAGGCAAGGATGGGGCAGGAAAGGCCAGGTGACTTAGAGAGGAGTAGGAAAAGCAACCAAGGCATGGGAGGTTTAGGCAAGCCAAGCCAAAGAAGCAGTAGAGGAGGAAAAGCAAAGCATAAGAAGGAAATCATTCTTTTTCAGGCTTTCATAATTTTCTTTAAAAATATCTGTCATCTCTTGCTGTTTCAAATTTTCTGCCTCCTTGTTCTGAATTCTCATAATCTTTTATTGAGGCTTCCTTCATTTGATGACACCAATGCAGCAGTCATTGCAAATTCCAATCCTGCAGAGCCAGCTCAGTGGTGTTCAGACAAAACTACTTGCACTGGAGGATGCAGAAAACTGAGAATTGTCTTGTGTCCCTACTGATTTATAAAGGGTTAAAACTCTCTAAGTCAATAATAAGAATCAAACTACTTCTGATATGCAGGGGTTTTTAAATGTTTTATGAGACTTAAGCAGGTGAGAAAGAGTTGTTATTGAATCAGCTTGAAAAGTAATTCATTAGGAATGTTCATGTTGTGGTAGCTTTGTTGTGGTGTTTGTGCAGTGACTGATGGTATGGGGAATTGTACACAAAACCAAAAATTCTTAACAAAATTATTTCCTAAGGAAACTCAGTTTCCAATAGAGACAACTCCTGGTTTGAAGCTGATTCCAGAATCTGCTCAGTCCTGATTATAATTTCCCTTAAATCCTTTTAAATTCGTCAATTAAACCCAAGGTGCTACAGAGCTCAGAGAGAATTGCAAATAAATACTTGTTTGTGTTTCAGGATTTGGGAACACGTTTTTGAGAACTTAGATTGTGTCAGGACAAAAGAAGGCTGTAAGGACTGGGTTATAAATTCTCCTCTTGTATTCTGATTTACTATAATGAGAGTTTTCAGTCCTACATTGTCACAATGTGTTAAGCATAATATTACATCCAATTTATGAAAATCAAAACAGTTTTGCAGTTAAACCAACCAATAGGAACATGCAATTCTGGTAATAAATCTATGTGATACAGAAGATATAATCTCTTGATTGTATAGAAGATGGATTGAAATACACTTTGCAGGTATGTACATGAGCTCTCATTAAAATTGACATAAATGGATGAGTTTATTTTTCAAATTGAAAGAGGCCTTGTGAAAAAAGCCCAAAGAATGCAGTTTTAAGCTGAACTGTTCTGCTTCTAATTCTCTGCCTGCCTTTATCAAATTATTTGTTTTTCTGTCCACCCAGCTTTTATTTTGCAATTTGTTTTGTGTTCTATCAAAAATAAAAAATATAATACAATTAATAAAGTAAAAAAACCTTGAAAAGTTTGGCAAGCAAATGCAGCTTGCAGCAAATCAATTAATCCTGTTTTGTGTAACATAAAATCAATTGGTTCTGTGTTTTCTTGAGTACATTTAAAAGCTACCACACCTCCTGAGAAATGGAATAGGAGGAGTAAGAGGGAGGCTGGGGAATTTTCAGGGTTCTATTTACAGTTTTGTTTCTTGTGGTGGATAGACCATATCTTGTCACAGGAAAGAAAAAGAAAGAGCCCAGCTCCCTGCAAGCCTTGCAAATCAGAATTATTTTTAACTCTCTTCTAGAGGAGAAAAGCAGGAGCACTGGGATGCAAAGCAGATGTTTTTGGGAGAACCAGCTTCTGCTTGAGGAGACTCTGAGTTGGAGCTGTCTCCACATCCCTTATTTCCACCACATTGCACTAACTGATTATGCAGCAAAAGGAGCAGTTGGACCCATTGGCTGGTACAGCTGCAAACTAATCTGCAAAAAAATGGGAATGGCTTGTTGTCATCACAGTGAATCTGATTGTGACTGAGAAACCCGAATGATATTGAAGGGAAGAAGAAGAATAAAGGAGGGATGGAGAACAAACAGGGTAACAGAGATTTTCCTCCTCCACAGCAGCCTGTCCCAGCACCAGAGAAGGTACAGAGCACTCTGGGAGACCCCCCAGCATTTCAGACATGGTCCTTACTGGAGCACCACACTTCTGGTTGAACACTCCCCATCTCCTGGGAGTTGCATCCCAGTGTCCTGGCTCA
Source organism: Chaetops frenatus (assembly GCA_013400775.1). Taxonomy (NCBI): domain Eukaryota; kingdom Metazoa; phylum Chordata; class Aves; order Passeriformes; family Picathartidae; genus Chaetops; species Chaetops frenatus. The sequence continues at coordinate 150,485 of VZTR01029563.1, read as the reverse complement.
CTCTCTTTTTTCTGGATCTTGTATGGAAGTGCCAGGAGCTCTGTGCTCTTCACACAAAGGGTGCCAGCAAGGAAGTGGAGTGGAGGTAGAAAACAAGGGGAAGGTTGTGGTACCTCTGTGTACAAATGACTCAGAGAACACAGTTCAGGGCTGGCCGGCTGCTGCACCAGCTGCTGAGCAGCTCTGCAAAGCCATTTCTGACACTTAAGAGCTGGGGAGAAGGAAAGGGTTTCCCTGTAATAACTGTCCTTGAGAAGTTACTGCACGAGCAGAGGGATGTGGAAGTTTGTCATCCCAACTTCTGTCCTGCTTTTGGAAGTCATCTGAAACCGTGGTTAGAAAAAAGTCTACAGAAACAAGCAGAGAAGCAAATTTTGCTGTCTGCCCTAATGAAAAGAGGTGCCTAATGCTGACCAGGGGTCATTAGCTGTGTGGACCACAGAGAGCACTACAGAGCCATTATTACAAATTTAGCATGACAGAACTAAAGTACTCTGACAGGCTGAAAGCTGCATCCAACACTTACTGCCATTGCCGCCAGGCAGCCAAATACTGTCCCCCTGCCATGACGATGGAAAGCTGCTGTAATTGCCATCTTTAATTTTAAAATATCAGGGTAGAAAAGGAAGCCTGGCCACCAAAATTATGAATTTCTCAGTATTTACTGGTGCTTGTCACGCTGCAGAAAAGAACTGAGTGTTGGAACCACCTACAAATGTCAAACCATACCTGAACACACCTAAGAATGCACACAGAGGATATGTTGGGGGGAGAAATGAGGCTAAGGAAGAGAACAGTCATTTGGAGGCAGCCCTACTTATTTATTTATCTTCCCTGTGTCTTCCAGCAGGAAAGAGCATGTGAGTCAACTCTACCCAGAGTGAACAGAGCTGGGAGTCTCCTGTGAAAGTGCTGCTTACACAGAGGATAAATATTGTTTTGGCTTTTTCTCTACAGTATTTGATCGGTGCCGTCTGTGACAGATCTAATGAAGGGTTTATATATGTATTTGAATATAATGTCCTTTGCTAGACTTTAATCTGAATCTTGAAAAACCAACAAACAAACAATCAAAACCAAATCCTGGGGTTAATTTTTCCGTAAAGAGTATGCCTGGTGCTGATGTGGCCCTTTTTGCTTTTTAATTGACACGTTAATTATTTTAAAAGCATGAATTTCATGCACTGCACCCTCTGTCTCTTGGTCATATGGGAGACTTCCTTTGGAGTGGAGGTCAAATTATTCTGATGTCTGGTTCTTGGAACAACACGTGGACTGAGAATTAAGGCTCTTCATTTTCAGACTTTCATGGATCTATCATAATCTCACCCTTTATTTTGACTTCAACAACCAGGAAAATGTGGAACAATAACCCTGTCACGTGTATCAATGTTTATTATGGTGTGAAAAATATCACAGCCCGTGGCACTCCAGGAGAGCTCAAAAGGTCTCATTTAGGACTGCTCTTTGCAGGATCACAAAAGAGTGGGTTTTGTCGTGCTAATTTTCCATCCTGGCCGTGAGTTGGGGGCAATTTTCTCTTCAGGTTTGATAAGAAAAACGTTGTTCCCCTGGGGCTGTTATTGAGGCAAGTTTCCAAGGCTGTTTGTTGGGAAAGAGGAGCTCGTTACCAGCCCCTGTTCTGATGAGCTCAAGGAGCTCAGCCCACGAGTCCTTCGTTAGGGCCTAACGAGCATTTCTGAGCTCAAAGTCCTGCCTGAGCACGGGTGGGAGATGCATCCTCACAACCTGCCCAGAAACACTGGTTAGTGTGAAAGATGGAATTAAATGGAATTGTTCACTTAAATCGAGTGCCAAAACTCTACCTGTTTACTTTTCCCTGCAGCACCCTTGCATGGCCCAAGGAAAGGCCTTTTGTGCTGCCATTTGTGCAGCTCTTCTCCACCTGTTGCTGTGACTGTTCAGGTTTATCAAACCACCAACCTCACACTGTGAGCCGCACGTTTTTTGTAGGCAATAGCCTTAACCTGCAGTTAAGGCTGTGGGGTTTGGGTTTTCATTCCTTCTGTGGTTTTTTGAAGGATGCTGAACAGACAGGGAAAGGTCAGACTGTACCTGGTTGAACCATGCCATGGTTGTTTCTTTGGTCTACTGGTGACTCTTCAAAATTGTTTAGAAGTAGCAGGAAAGTGCAGGCACATGAAATAAGCCCCTTGATGTCTTAATTCAGCTGTGACCTGACCCCTAACACCCTCTGTGTATCATAATCAACAGGGCTGACAAACAGGGGACTGGAAAAATCATAAAATCGTGGCGTTGGGGTCTGTCTATTCCATAAAAAGAGTCTGGTTAAAAAAAAAGGGGGAGCAAAAAGTGGATTTCAGTCCAAAGTAATGAGAATTTACTCTATACATTACATGAGAAAGTTACAGTAGACCAGCTGAAATAAATGTTAGATATAAGTAGCACTGAAGGAGCAGAAAATGGAATAGCAATTAAAGTGGAATTTAGTATGGAAGCTCTGGTTGCAATTCCAGTGATGATCATTGGTCATTGATCATTGATGTAGTTAAAAAAAAATATCAACAGAATCTTTAAATAAACCCGAGGAGGATCATTTCCTCCCCCTGTTTTGGGGAAAATCAGTGAATTAAGCCCAGAATAGTGTCTCAATTTAATAAATGTATTTATATTTTTTTCTGTTTCACACACAGTGATGCACCAGTACTAACATATTCTCTGGTTTTCTCTGCTGCTGCTGTATGTATAATTAAATGAATGGTGGGGTTATGTATTCAGTGGCAAGAGCAAGATTTTGTCAAGTCGATTTAAATTCACTGGGGAGGGAGAGAACGACAAAGATATAAAATGGTATTTATTGGAATGATGCATTGGGATATGGTGGACTCAAACAGAGCTTACAACCAGCAAAGCCAAGCAGGCTCTGGGAATATCTTTTTGAATTGAAGAGCACATTCTGGCAGCCTTTGCTGTGGAATTTTTCTCTAAATTACTGGTAATTTTCTGCACTCTCAGAGAGCTGTATAATCATACACAGCCAAACCATTGTACTGGGAAGTCTAATAGAAAATGGATTCAGCAAAACCATGTCTGCATGAACCCGAAACTGTAGCATGAGGTCAAGAGTGAAAATGGCAAATTGATGAGATAATATTCAGCTGCTATTGGAAGAAGGGAAGTTTATTATTTATATTTAGAAGTGGCTGATAATAAACTGTTTTGCTTAATGTCTGGAAGGTGCCTGTTTTGCCATAGAGATCAAGATCCTGATCTCCTGTTTTGCTTCTTATTCCTTTTAATATTAGAAATAAAGAACAAAGTTCTGAGGGCACAAGAGGGGTGGATTTGCATCTGGGTTCTGCAGCTCTGTCCCCATTTTGAACAGGTGATTCTTACTTAAATAATCCCTTATCAGAAAGCTTCTTTGTAACGTTTTTCTGGCTCTGCAAAGGATAAGTTATCTTTAAGTCTCATTTTTGTCATTGTCATTATATCTGAGAAACAGACATTTTGGGATGTTTCTGAGGCTTCTGTCAATGCAAGAAGAAGGACTTATTGTTTCCTTTTTTTTTCATAGAGGAAATGATTATAGCTCATTAAAAGTCAGCCAAGGATCTTAAGATGTAAAGACATTTTCTAAATGTCTTTATCTCTAATACTTATGTGCATATGGCATTTTTATAGAGTTACAGTACAATGCTTTAAAACTGACAAGAGTTACTGAAAATGTAATTTTAAAAAAGTTAAAAAATGTAAAAAATCACCTGCAGGAGACCTAGAATTTATTTACAAGGTTTTTTATGTGGTTTTTTATTCTTTGAGAGTAGTATTTCATTTCAAAAAGCATTTACTGCTTCTGAAGGTCAATAAAGTACAGCAGAATTTTTGTATGGCTATTTTATTTTGCTGCCTTCAAATCTAGAATGTCTTAACTCTTAAGTATTTTTAAAGTAAAATTTAATCTTGTTGTGATTTCATTTGTTTTATAGCCATTCAAATTGAAGAATTTTCCCATTATCCTTGGAGCTTGAAAATTGAAAATATTTACGATTTGTGGTGAGACCAAAAACACCCAAATGATCTACACTGATGCCAGTTTTATTTCAAGATGCCTAATTTTCACTTAAAGAATTGCATTTTAAAGGATGTTAAAGGTGGTCTAAGGTTGGTAATGTCTGCTTTAAGAACATTTTGTATTTAACAAAGGCTTCTTCTGCACTTGGTAAATTGCATCATCCAAGCAATTTTTTAGTGAATAAAAACAGATTGAAGCAACATATTGAGAAGGAGTTGTTAATCTGCTGTGCTCTTGTACTCTTGCATGAGATGAGTCATGAGCTGTTGAGAAGAAATCACGTATTATTTCAATTTATTAAAATATTAGAAGTTACTTAATTTATTCTACTGCTATTTGACAGCAGATTCAGAAAAGTCCTTCAGAAATCAATGTTTTCCATTTTACTCCTGACTTGTCAAAGTGTCATTAGCATGAGAGCAATGATAGCCACGTTGAAGAAGATTTTGATTGCTTTTAGCTAGATTTAAAAAAAAAAATAGAAACTCATAAATCACACAGCCATTTGAATTTTGGTATCTGCTGTTTTCCTCTATGGCTTTTAGGTAGACACAAATCTTTGTTTTTTAAAAATATTTTTAAACTTTTACGTTATGCAGAGTTTCAAAGACAAAAGTAGATGTATTTAGATGAGTAGATTAAAAGAAGGTGCAATAAGCACCCAGTGAATTCCAGGCCTGCTGTGAGAGCATTTCCTGCAGGTGCAGAAAGTGAAATGGCATCCCAGGATCTATGAAAATAAAGCTGACACGAGCCATTGTGGGAAAGACTTCACTCCAGTGCACCCAATTTGTGTGGCTGTGATCTGTCAGTTTATTTCTCATCTTTAAGCTGGATGCATTTTCCCATTTTCTTTGTCTCCCCTGAAGAAATCTGTGGCTCAGGTTTCTGAATTCCTGTAGCAGGCTGATAGACCTTTTTCAGAGTATTCCAGAAGGTGCCTTGGATTTCATGACATATTTTCTTTTTGGCTCCTTGTGGAAGTCTCAGTAAATCATTGTGGAGGATGAGGTGTAACCACATTTTGTCCCAAACATTCTGTTGGGACAGGAAAGTTGGGATGGAAGGGAAAGTCCACCCCAATTCTCTGTCTGGAGGGCTAATGAGGGCTCAAAGGGGTCTGAAAGGGGTTCAAGGGGGCTGAATTTTTGCCTAGATCATCTATAATATATGCAATAAAACATCTAAAAATATGTAATAAAACATATAAAAAGTGTAGTTCTTCTATACCACCATTCCAAGGAGGAACAAGGAAAGACAGAGGAGATTGGTTCCTGTCATCTTCTAAAATCACTGAAGATTTAGGATATTTTGTAAAACTCATATGGAAATGGATTAAGATTTGCTCTTGTCTTAAGCTAAAGGCTCCTTTAGAGCAACTGAAATATTGTTTGTTTGGTTTTTTGGGTTTTTTATCAGCTTTGCTCAATAACATCTATTTAGTGAGTGGAAGAAGTAGTCTGAATATCAAGTGTTCCAAAAAGTTTTGCCTTAATCAGTTTGAAGCAGCATCAGTCCAACTTGAATCTGTAGTATTATTAGTGCTTTTTAAATCCACATGAGAATATTTGCAGTAGTGGTTCCTTTTTTTAATGTAATTGCCAAGGAAGGGGTCTATATTTGTTTGTTCAATAAACTAAATCCTGGGAAGAATTTTGTGCCACAAAATTGTAGCTACAGTGGTCAGGTCATGGTGAGTGATTCTGGCGACAAGAGGAGCTAAATAGTGAGAGGAAGGGCAAAAACACCCCACCCAAAATCATGGCAGCTTGTACAAAACCCAAGTGATGTGAAATAAAATTAAAATATTAAGAATCTTCAAGGATCAGGAGTAGGTGTTTGAACGTGGGGCAGGAACACCTGGCAGTGTGGAAGCTCTTTCCTGGACAGACAAAAAAGGAACATTGGATTAATGGTTCAGTCATTAATAACTTTTACATAAAACAAGGGAGAGTGAGAGTGTTTGAAGTGATTGCTTCTTCCTTTAGGAAAGGCAATGAGAGGGAAGGACATCAAGCTTCTAACATCATTTTTGATTGGAAAATTATGAAAAAGGGCGAGGGCAAATGAGGAAAGTTTAGGCAGCGAAAATTACTTCAGCTCTAAACAAGCAAGTAATTCAATGGCTGTTAATATTGTCCACCTAATCACATGTATTTCTCACTAATGCACTGTGTTTGCAGGTGCATTTCTCAGCCTTTGACAGTGAGGCTGGTGATGTTTGGTGTAACTGTCCCCAAATTCTCACACAAGGAGCAGTAGCTTTGATTAATGAGCAGCTTGGGGCTCATTCCTGAGCAAATCCTCTAATCCAGAGCCCTAAAGGTTGGGCTTGCCCAGTACCCAGGCCGTGGAACTTGGGATATCTTGTGAAGAGCAGCACTGTGGTGGGGCACTGGAACACATTCCAGCTGGTGGAATAGGCCAAACTCTCCAAAGTTGTGGGCATCTGAATTAGTATCAGAATTTCTCTTTATTTCTTCCCCTTCTTCTGTAGGCTTATGTGGAGTGGTTTCCCAAACTGGACCACATGCTTAAAAATGAATAAATGGATACTGTTCTCTTGATCTCCTTCTTTCCTGATGTCTTTATTCAGGATACAGAACTGCCCCTGAGTGACTTGGGTTTTGTAAAACCTCTTGAGCTCTCCTTTCTATTTATTCAAGCACCCAAGTGTGAGAAATTATGGTTGGCTGAAGAAATTACCTTATCCAGGTCTAGATGCTGCGTTTGGGTTTGAATTCAGGAATCTAAACTATTCTCAAACTTTTGTGCCTTTCTTTGGATTAACTAACCTGTCCTTTATGTATGTTATTGGCTGATTAATAATATAAAAAGGGATGGGGAATTCTTCAGTGATGCAAATCCAAGTGGGAATAATGAAGAGTGAAATCACAGCACATTTTGCACTTCATAGGAATATATTTACTCATGCTGGAGCAATAATGTATAGTTTCTGTAAAACTGCCATTAAACTAAATTGGATCTTGGAAAGAAGTCATCAAGCAGCACTTTTCCAGGTCATTCTTTAGGGTGTTACATCTGAATGTCATGACAAAGAAAAACATGATACTGGCTCACTTAGTTTCAGTGAGAAAATAAATAAAAATTTTTTAGGGAACAAATTTGGAAACTGCTTTTGAATTGAGGAAAAAATCAATTCAGCCCTAATTGATCAGCGGTTTGATGACCTTGCTTCAAACTAACCCACTGATGCACCCAAAGAACTCTAAGAAATCAGTAAAATGAATTAGCAGGGCTGATTAACCATTTTCTTTTGATTTTGATGCTAGTCTTGAGGCCATTTTTATTGAAGAATGTCTAGAGAAGGGGGAATGTTGCTACTCTTTGTTGTGGAAGGCACAAATTCACGTCATCATTTAAATAAAACAGTATTTCAAACTTAATGACAAACTCCAAATGTATGAGAAGGGGCAGGGATAAATGAACATAATAAATGGAGAGGGTAAATGTAATAAACACTAATTTGATAATTATAATAAAGCTGAATGTCATGGTTCAGCATGCTGGGACTTACAGGGGGAGGAAAAGTAGAAAGAATAGAGAGTTTTACAAATTTGAAATTTCAAGCCATTGTTAGAAATTGAAGAAAGACATCACCTGAACTTCCACTTTTATAAGTGGGAGCACTCAGATTTGTGAAGGAAAAATAATTCCTTGGCCCAGCTTGGAAGTGTAGCATGGTCTTTGAATATTTCAAGGCAAACCTAGAAATTAAATGGAAAGTTTGATGTGGATTTATGACAAAAATTGACAGGTATCTAGACTTTTACCAGCAAGCCCATGTGTGAGAGGACACAGTGGGGTCTGCTGGCACTACCTACAACAGTCATTATTTTACATCATGGGTTTATTTTTGGGTGCAGAGTTGTGACTGTCCCTGTTTGCTACAGTTTAACTTTCTTAGAGACTCATTTCAAGACTGGATTTACTTTTTTGGAATACTTTTGATGTTCACTTTTGATGCCAAGTGCATTTTTTGTCACTTGTACAAATACCAAAGCCTGAGACTCAAACCTCTGGCTTGATGCTCGTTTGCACTGTGTAGTTAGCTGCAAAATGTGAACTGAACTTGAGAGAGAAGTAAAAAAATTAAAAAATAAGACACATGCTATGACCTAGAAAACAGATGTAGCTGTGATTTACCTTTAAATTTTAATTTTGTTTAAAACAATCCCAGAGTTTTCCAGAGGCAGATAATTTTTCTCTTGGAGAGTGGAATAAATTGAAATAAATAGATATGTGATAAAAAGCAATTCCCAAAGGACTAACACTGAAAACAAAGAAAAATATCTCCCAGGAGCATGGAAAGTGACCTGGAATGCTTTTATATTGATCTTGATTAAATTTTTAAACTTGTGGGCATTGTTACAGCAGTGAGGATCATTTTCAAAATGACCCAAAGCTCTTGGCAAAGAAGCAGCAGATTGGACCATCACTCATTTTCAACAGCAGACAGACAGAGAGCTGAATTTGGGTTCTCTTAAGCCATAAGTTTCTTTCCTTTGCATTTTATTATAAGCTTTAATATTTTAACATTCAGTTTGCTCCTATAATCTGGAAAATGGTTTTGTTTAGTGTTTTATTAGATTGAGATAAAATGGTTTTTGGTGCAACCCCACAGAAAATGTCCACTGTGGTGAAGGTGTCTCCTGAACCACATGAAATGAGGAGATTAAAGTTGGCATCAGAAGTGCAGGTCACAAGATGAGGCACCATCTCCTTCTCAGCTTGATCTCCATTTTAATAAAGCTATTCCCAGGTTACTGCCNAGGAAGGAAGGAAGGAAGGCCACAGAATCTTTCAACAAATAGTTCAACATTTCAAATTGTTAATAGGTCAGGTTCATTCCAACTTGCTTCTGTTAGAAGATTAAGGCCTGTTAATGTTCATTTTTATTATTGAACATGACTATTAGTAATTTTCTTTACCCATTTAAGATCTGATACTGTCCCAGTGTGGCAATATGGTGTTTAGGTATATTTGTGTATAAAAGTATTCCATTATTTTCTTTGGTGTTTAAACCTAATAAAATCGAATCATTGTACCTCTGTTTAAGAACACAGTTCAGGGTACTTGCTAACTCAGGGCATGAATCTAGGTAGCAACAGGATAATTACTTCCTAATTGGTATGTGATTACATTTACATTGGCCTGTCACAACTAGAAAAGAGACCCTAATTGCATCACTAAATAGTGGTGATCCTCCATCGTGGCACTTCCTGTTTAACTGAATGGAACAGAAAACTATTTAATTACTTTCAAATATGATCTTCAGATTCTGGACATAAAAGTTTTTTTGGCATGACAGTTTTGGAGGAAACTATTCCATTCAAAAGTAAGTTTGAAAAAATACCTTGTGGTGTAATGAGAGTCTGGAATTAAGCTCCTAATTGCAGGATATTTCTGAACTCTTCATTGTATACCATCAGACTATTAAGGGTAATATCTTTTACATAATGATAGCAATTTAGGGAGCATTTATCATTGAACACTTCAACTTACCACGTTTTAAGCTACACTACTAGTCAATTTTAGAATCTAAAAATGGAGTTCTGTAGCCCCAGGGAAAGCACTCCTGTTCCCCTAATGACATCCAGTGGCACCCTGGGGAGGCTGCAAGGTGTGCACAGCTCCACTTGTGCCCTGCACCCAAAGAGGCAACTTGGAAAGACAAATAATCCTCTCAGGAGGCTTTCTCATCCCCAAAATCGAGCCTTCATAGCTGCTTCCATCTCGGGACCCCAGACTAATGGACTTTTGAATTCAGGCATTTCCTGTTTCGCAAAAAACTAGACACAGTGATGTGGAGAGAGTTTGAAGCTGAAGCTTAGACCCTGGAAAAGCTCCTTAAGGCCCATGTCTGGAAATAATGGGTTTGTTTCCAGCTCTGAACTGTGGCAGACATTCAAGTGGCAATGGTAAAAACAAATAGTAATAGTCTAATCTTATTAAAAATATATATAAATCTATATAAAGTTGAGTCAGGGAAAAACACATGATTTTTTATATTCTTATGATTCATAAAAATGTCAAAATAATTATCTTGTCTTTCATGTTACTAAATCCAGTATAGGCTGCCTGGCTAGAACTGGGTCTCAGAGATCATGGATGAAAAGCTGAAGTAAATGGGTAAGATTGGGTTAATATCTGCTAGATCTAAGAAATTTTATATAACACAGAATCAGTGCTGCTGTTTTAATAATCTTTTAGCTCCAATCATTGACAACAAATATAGAAAGAACAAAAAATATATTTGTCTTTTTCATTTCTTTCAAATAACACATTTACAGCCCAGGAACTGCTTCATGCACATTCTCTTTGGGAATAGGCTTGTGTGGAGCAATAGAGATTATGTTTGATTAACCTCAGTAACTGAGGAAGAATAAAAGGATTAACACCATGTGTCTTATTTCTGTTTCATTCATTAGTTCATAAATCATATTTGCAATATAAATATCTGCTATGATAAGAGGTCTTTATACAAACTTTACAAATTCTTATTAATTCCTAAATTGCTCAGAAACCAATTTGTTTAAAAATAATTTAATTAAAAAGAGAAGGAACCATGTGTTTTCCAGTTAAAAATATATTCACAACATGATTTTCACTAATCTGGGCCAGCTCTTATTTAGACAGGACATGTTATGAGATTTTTATAGGCAAGACTTGATTTGCATCAGCAGTGCTTATCTGATGTTTTAGCTATTTTTCTCTGAGATAACAAGAGGCAATTGTTTTTCCCATCCCAGTGTATTATAAACATACATAAAATTCTCCTTTATTGGAATGAAGGCAGAATGATTTGATGGTTATTGCTGCAAGATCTTGGACTGATAACCCTGTGCTCAAGAAGAAGCAGAAGTTCATTGGGATTTTTGCTCACAAAGGGGAATTCTGTGGATTTTCCCTGTGGCCTGTGTATGCATTCCAGCTTCCTGGTAATTCAGAGTGTACAGGACAAAGGGAGCGCTGGAAGGGTACAAACAAACACTAAAGAACTCGATGTAACGCAGCCTCTGAGGCTTTCCTGAAAGGATGGAGTTCCACTGAGGCATCAGCTGGGGCTGCAGTCAGGTTGTTGCACTGGCAGACTGCCTGGCTGTCCTCTAGGACACATTCTAGTCACAAATCCTGGAATGATTTTCCCTCCCTTCCTAATGGACTTCTCCTGCCAATTAACCTTGTCTTCATTTGCCTCTCCACTGCATCTCTCTGTTCACTCGAGGCTCTTCAGGCACTTTATCCTTTGTTACCTGTAAATACCTGGAGAAACCTTTTCACTCTTCCAGCCACAGCCAGAGAAATTGTTTCACATTGCAGGGTATTTGCAACTTTTTAGGACTGTCTGAGGTAGAGAATAAGAAAATTTTCTTTATTTGTTTCTGCCTTTTCATTATTTTAATCCACTTTTCATTTTAATTAGAAAACATTTAATTTGAGCAATGGATCACAACCTGGGATCTAAACATCAATTAATAGTTTAAAATAGGTGCAGTGAAAAGCATATGAAACCTTAAGCATCCCTACGAAGTCTTGTCTATAAAAATGTTGGAATTGCTGAATATGATGCTTAATTCAGACTTCACTGTATCGAGGAACCCTTTTGAACAATTTGAACTTTTTGTTTAGATAATAGCTGTAGAAGTTCTCAGCCTTCTTTAGTTTTCAAATCTGCTGCTGAAACACATATTTCTCTCTCATCTGTTCTGACTCACCTCTTTGCAATCCCTAATGGCTTCCCCCTGCCTGCCCTTGAGTTATAGACCATTTCTGAAATGCTGTGTGACAGCACTTTCTTCCAGTGTTTTCAAAGAAGAAAAATTGGCTGTTTATCTCTAAAAGTCCTGAAAAAGAACTTTCACTCTTAGCATTTTCATGAGGTGGAGGGCCAAGGCTGGTTTCTCATTCAGTAGTATCAGATGGGAGGCAGGGAAAAGTAACACAGAGAACTCGTTAATCAAGGGCCCTGTCTTGCAAAGCACTAATTTTTACTTAGGGAGCTAAGTATTCTGACTTCCCACAGAAGGCAGAATAGGCCAAGCACACTCAGCTGCATCCCCAAAATCCAAAATTTAATGGTGTTTAGTCTGCACCAGTACACATATACTAAAAACCCTAATCACCATATGGAAATCAAGCTAGCAGGAGGAGGTAGGTGATCAGCTTGGTGACTTACACTAATAATTAAAATTTCCCTGATTTCTTACATGCACAATAACCAGTAGCAGTTGATGTGTATTTCCACTGCTGTTTGGAAACTCTTTAGTAACAACTTTTCTCTGTGAAGGGAAACAATTGAATTAGTGCAACCAAATCACCTTTGATCTTTTCAGTGTTAGTTCCACTCAGTGACATGTGGAAGCCATCCCTATTAAGACATTTTCTACCTTGAACATTTTTACTGTCTTTGGCATGTGATCTCTTAAAATATAGGCATTAGAATTTGCACTGTTTTTGTAACATGATATTAGGCAAAGCTACGTGTCCTTCCCAAATGGTTTAGTTTAAGAAGCCATGGATCTTGATTTTTATTATTGTGCCACAATAATATTAATTTGGGGAGTATCTACTGAACTACTCTCAGTTCCTTTCACCTTTATCTTTTATGTGATATTTTTTGTAAAAATGTAAAGGAATGCCATATTTATTTCTTAAACTTCCTATTGGGAGGAATGTTCAGAGACAGAACCCCTGAAGGTACCATTCAAAACATGTGCACAAAGTCTGTTCCCCTGTTGTTTCTTTTCCAGGTTTTCCCTGCACCCACTCTTTGCCATTCAAGCTTTCAGGGTTCCTACATTACAATTTTGTTGCCCAACTTTTGTTTTCATGGGGAATTCTGGACTTGGCTAGAGCTAAAACTCATTCTATAATCCCAGTCACACTCTATGAACTGTTTGCTCTGGATTAGTCTGGTCTCCCATTTACAACTTTCAAACACAGAATCCCTGAGGTTGGAAAATCCCTCCCAGCCCATGGAGCCCAAGCTGTGCCCAGTGCCCACCTTGTCCCCAGCCCAGAGCTCTCAGTGCCACCTCCAGCCCTTCCTGGGACACCTCCAGGGATGGGCACTGCAAAGCTCCCTGGGCAGCCCCTGCCATGGCCTGAGCCCCCTTCCCATGGAGAAATTCCTGCTGCTGTCCAAGCTGAGCCTCCCCTGGCCCAGCCTGAGGCCCCTGGCCCAGCCTGAGGCCGTTCCCTCTCCTCCTGTCCCTGTTCCCTGGCAGCAGAGCCCGACCCCCCCTCACTGCCCCTCCTGCCAGGGAGTTGTGCAGAGCCACAAGGTCCCCCCTGAGCCTCCTTTTCACTTTTCCTTTTCAATTGCACTTTAATGAACCTAAATTTCGTAGGTCTCTATTAATATCTAATTGTTCATTTACAAGTAATGACCTGCAAAGGAGTTGCCCATTTCACTCTTCCCTTGAAATCTGCCATCACAGTATTACCATATTCTTTTGGGGGAGGAAACATTTCAGACTGAAACTTCCACTCATTTACCCTTTTTCAGGTGTGTCATTACTTGTATGCTCTTTATTGTTTCCTCCCAATTAATTTATTTTCATTAGCAAGTCCTTGACTGAAGCATTCAGAGCCGGAGAGATGAAGGAGCATGTGAATAATAAGTGATACACACTCACAGAGTGGGTACAGGTGGGCTGCTCTTTGCAGGTTTTTTTGTTCACTGATGCTCAAGGCAACTCAGCAGCACAGAAAACTGTCAGCTCCCCTCCTCCAGGGCAGTTGTGGTCTCTAGCACTGGCAGAGCACAACGTACAGTATTTTTTTTTCACTAATTTCCCATCCCTTCAGCTACAGGGCAGCTCTGTCTAGTGCCTGCATCTCTCAGATCCTTCTGAAAGAAGTTCTGAATCTGAGCAGAGAGAGGCAAGCTGTGTTTTACTGAGTGAGACTTAAAGTGATGAAAACAAGCTGGGCTAGGGAGTAAAGAGGGAAATGTGAAGAGGATGAGAAAAACACTCCTTTAGTGCCTCTTAATCAGAGATCCCCACAGGCTTTGCAGGGGCTGTTGGAGCTCTGCAGGGAAGGGAATGCTGCTCTCTGGAAAGCTGAGTCACAAAGGGACGGGAGCAGAGGCTGAGTGAAGGCCGCAGGCAGCGTGTGCCTCAGACAAAACCAGCGGCTGCAATGGCCCAGCCCGCCAGGGCTGTTTGTGTGGGCCTCATCTGGAGTTCCTGAATTCTCTTTTTCCATGAAGACCCACTGAGAAAGCAGAGATGAGAGAGGGAAGCTCTGAAAAGGGCAGGAGATTAAAGCTTAGAGCTGCAGTGGCATGGCAGTGGCAGCAGCAGAGGGCCCTTGCTGCCTGACGGGCAGAGTTGAGGCAGTGCCTGCCAGGGAGCTGCTCCCTCCACACGGATCCGAGGGACGGAGCTGCCCCTCGGCCAGCCAAGGCCCAGGGCGCCACTGCTGGGGCTGATTTCAGCACCAAACAAACTAGCAGGGACCCCACCAGCATCCCAGCCCTTCCTCTGAGGTGCTCAACAGACAAGTCTGTTCTTGCTACTCCCGAAGTTTCTAAAGGAGAAAAGAGAGTTTCTGCTGTAAAAAAACAGTAATTTCCTTCAGGAGCTTTGGCTTAGGTAGACCTGAAGTGTTTTGCCTTTGCAGAGTTACACATATACATGGGAGAGCTGTGTGTAACAATGAAGGAACCTGGAGTTGTTCTGCTTCAAGTTTATACAAATATCTTCTTTTTTAGTGCCCTAGTAACAATGGAAATACAGTTCTTCTAAAATATAACATGATATTTTGAAGGAAATCTTGAAGTGTTTTCTCGAAGAAAGATACAGCTGTGCCCAGTGTAAGCATAAAACAAAACCTTCTTTAATAGGTAGTGAAAAACCTTGATAATGAACCTCCCCAAAGGCATTGCCTTAAACATGATATAACCGCACATTATTTCAAAAGCAAATATTTAAAAATGAGATTAATATGGTAGAAGTATTGTTTGATTATCTACACTTACACCTGAAGCAAAAGGTTCTTGATCTTTGATTTGTTGTTTGATTGCTGACCCGATGATTCCTTGCTTTCAGATGTATTACTGGTACTCGGTCTACAACTTGCAGTTTAAGCATCTATTAAATATTTGATGTGCATCCCAAATAGCCATAGGTAGTGCTTAGGCATTCGTTTTCCAAAATGGACCTTTAAGACACAGTATAGTAAATTCAAAGTGGAACAGTGACCATAAAAGCTGCATTCTACTCTGAGTGTGCAGTTGGGTATTTTATGGCTAAAGCTGTTACTTCTTTAAGACTTGATGTTTATCATTGCATAAGGGAAAAAACCTCCAAAACAAAAAAAGAACAAAAAAACCCCCAAACAAACAAACAAACAAAACCCCAAGAAAACCAACCAAAAAATTCCCACAATCAAAACCCACCAAAACCCCAAAAACCAAACAAAAAGCCCAACACAAAAAGCAAACATAAAAATTAATTAATCTAAACTTCTCCTTTTAAAATTAAAACTATATTAAAATTGTTTTATATATTTATATATTTATATAGGACAGCAACTCTGATTATAAAAATTATTGGTGTTACATCTAAGAAATCTTTAAATATTCAATAAAATTTACAATAAATAAATAAATAATTTTGAGTTAGTTTATGACCAGCTGTTTTTATTTTATTATGGAGATTTTCCTACTGAAATGTCAAATGAGTGCTGGTACAGGGAAATTCACCTTCATAAAGTACCTTATGAGCTTTTATTTACAATCTGTTCGAGAAATATGGATTTTAGCACGTACTCTGGACTTGGGTTTTTATAATCTAGAGCAAATTCCTTCCCTCCAACTCCTCAGATCAGAGTCCAGATGCCAAACTTCTGCCATAAACCTTTTTTATATCCTTGTAAAAGCTTTGTAGACCCAGAGTGCCTTTCCTCCCATCACTGTGTTTTCCTCAGGGGAGAGAGGGGGAAAACCTTTTCCATTCCTATTTTGTCTCAGTCAAACAGACAATGAAGGCAAATACAAAGTTGGAGTGATTGAATATAACCAGTAATAAATACCAGGGTGTTTTTTGTGCCTTTGTATAATTTCTGTACTATTAGTGTGCTAAGGATGGTTTATTTCAGGATCAACTTGCATTAAAACTTCTCAGGTTTATTCTGCTGTAGTGGTCACAGATGTGTCAACACAGGGAAGTAAGCTGGTATTTGTAAGTCCAGCTGTTCTGGTTTGTAAATGATATAATAAAATCAACTAAAAATTCTTTATTGTAGCACATACCACAGATCACATCCCTGCTTTTAAATAATCATAACCACTTCTGTTTTTTACTAAACAAATAAGAGCAGCCTTGAAGTTCATTTACTGAGGGTAATCTAATGCTAATCTGCTTTGCTTTGGTTTTATTACAACTTTGGACACTTTGGGGTGTCTTCCTCTTGCAAGTAAACAAATTTCTCACCTGCTCTGTGTGAGGGAGCTGCTGGTGTTGCCTGGATACAGCTGGAGCAGTTTGGATGGAGCTGCACTGCTGTCAGCTGGGCCAGGGTGTTACATTGATTTATAAATGCATTATCTGGTACAGCAGCCCAGCCTTTTACATCAGCAAAGCACAGGAGCCAGTGGAGGGTTATTTAGACAGCTTTCCACGAGATATTTTGGCTTCCCAACGACTTCCATGAAGGTTGAATGCTAGCTGTGTTTATTTACCTTTTAACATTACTGTACTAGGAGGCATCTTCAGCTGCATCATCCACTAATTTAAGTTCTGCAAGTTAAAAATGCCAAAGGAATGGTCAAATCAAATGAGGGATGTTGGTATTTTGTAGGTATCATTTTTGCAATTCTTCAGTAAGTTTTCCTTGCTCCTTCCATGTAAATACACTGTATTTTCAGTCTTCCATGAGAACACCCTGAGTATTTTGGACTTCCTGTGCACATTACTGTAACAGTCTAAATTACAGTGACCCAGATTGTCTCCATGTACTATTTTAATAACTGTGTGATAGGTGAAAATTAAAACCTTAAAATAGTTCACTTCTAGAAAATCCACCTGTCAGCTGGTCCACAGTCCAACTGCAGCACTTTAATAAAAGAATAACTGAGTGTCACTGTCAGGAGCACCAATGAATGGCCATGTCTGGGTGGACACCTAGTAAAGGAGATGTTACCAGGTAAGGTGATCATGATTCAGAATTCTGAGAAATAAATCAGAAGCCCCAGTGGCAGGCACAGCAAACCTTGCAGCAGCACATATGAGCTGCATTATTTAGTTTTTAGCAGGATGTAATTAACACATGAAAGCCACCATTGAAGAGAATTTGTGGCGCTGAGAAGCAGATTTTTATAGATCAGGGTTTGGTGATTTGTTCTCTGAAGCATCTGGTCCTCACCACTGTTTGAGGCAGGATTTTAGTGATGCCTCAGCCTGCCTTACAATAGCCTGAACATAATTAATAATTTACCATCAAATTCCTGAACAGAGCTCAGGTTGCAAACCCTGCATTATTTACAGGGCTGCAGCAGGGGCTGACACCAGGGACAAGGTGCTGGAGCAGATTTGCAGCTGTCACATGGTCATTCACTACTGGGAATCAGTCAAGGAACATCCAAGCTGTCTGTTGAGGTAGGAGGTGCTGTGAGCTCTCTGCCCACCCAGCACCAGGTGAGCAATTGATGAACTGGGATCAGCTTTTCCCTGGTTTGGACTGGAGAACTGAGATCCTGCAACCAAAACTATCATTTCACTGCGAGTTTTTCTTGAATTAAAGAAACTGTTCCATTCATTCTGCAAGGCCTCATAGGGGCAATCCCTGGTAACAAGTGCTGGGGCTTCCTATTCTGAAAGAGTGGTTAAGGGTTGGAATGGGCACCCTGGGGAAGTGGTGGAGTCACCATCCCTGGAAGTGTTCAAAACATGAGCAGATGTGGCAATTCAGATGGTTTTGTGGGTAAGGAGAGGATTGGTCAAAGGCTGGACTTGATGAGTTTGGAGAACTTTTCCAACCTGAATAATTTTGTGGTTCTGTGGCTCTTGTGTTCACTGATTTTTTCAGAAATGGCAGCTGAGTGTTTGGAATCTTTCTGAAAAATAAAATACTCTTCATAATGAGGGTGAATGCCAGCAAGGTGAACAAAATCTCAGCCAAATAGCCCTGCTGCTGGAATCTACTGAGAGGTTACTGGGAAAGAGAGAGGTTGCTAATGCCACTTATTTTATAGAACAGTAGTGACACCTGCTATTTATCAAATGCAGGCATTTTTCCTGACACAGTGTCTAACAAGGCATTGCACATTTAGAAAACAGAAATTGTTTGTTTGTTCTCACATTGGGCTGGGGTTTATTTAGTCACTGGAGCTGCCCAGAAAAGACAAAGACTGCTCTGTGCAGAGCAGGAAAGTTGGATATCAATGCATATTGTGCATGGGTGTTTATTTTAGAATTTCAAACCACATTTTGCACCAAATTCTACACTAAAAGCTACTTTAAAACCAAGCTGCACTTCAATTCTCTGCAGACATCTGCAGGTGAGGGATTTGGGGTAGGGGTTGTATTTGTGCTCTGTGTGTTCAGTTCATGCCATGGTGGGGCTCCACCATGCTCCCAGCCTGATCATCTAGGTGCTGTTGCAATATAAAAGTAATAATGATGATAATAAAATTAACAGCTCCAGTTAGCTGCGACAAGCTGAGTGGGTTTTTTTTCCACCTCCAGCTGGTAGGAAATTGCAGTACATATTTTTCTCCAGACGTAGGCTGGTACTTAGGCTTTCCATTACGTAGGGAAAGATCCCTGCATTCCCTTGCTCACTTTCTCTGTTCATCTGCTTCAGTGACCTTACTGATATGGAACCTTGCAAAGTGGTGAGCTCACAGTGACAGACACAGGAGGTGAGACACATGGACTGGCTTTAATGAGCTATGCCTATATGCTCCCATTAGCACCAGTGTTCCTTCCAGACTTCCACAAACAGGTATCAGGGTTGAGATGCCGCTGGCAATGGAGCTGCTTGCATGGCTCTGCTTTTTCTGGCTGTATCACTGTGGAAACGTCAAACAAGTTTTGTATTTTATTTCTTTTAATTCTGGATCTTGGGTTGGAGCAAAGTACAAATTCTCTAAATTTCTTCCTCTGATGGAAATGTTTGATCTGAGTCCTCAGGACATGTTGCTGCAGCACAGCTGCACTGAGTGCTCTGGCTCTGCTGTTCCTGGAGCTGAGGGTTTTTTATCACAGACAAGGTACCTTCTGACTGCCACTGCTGCTGTGTGTTCATTTAAAAAGACAGGTATCTCTTGCAGAATTAGAATTCAAATCTTTGACATTTCAGGAGTTGCTGTATATAGAAACACAAGGACAGTGTTCTTAGCATGCAGACAAGAGGCCACGAGCTCTATAAAAACAACTCCACAGAGGGACAATTTCAATCTCCTGGGAGCTGAAGATGGGCCATGCCAACAGAGGAGAGCAATAATTTATGAGTGAAAGAATAAAAGATGTGGAACAGTATGAAATTATAATTTCTGCTAAACAGATTCTAAAAATTGGCAATTAAGGGACTCAGCTAAGGGACATGGCATGGGAGCCAGCAGTGCATGTATATTTTATTGAACACCTTTTTCTATCTCTTCATATCAGTATCTATGGCTTCTTGTGAGATGATGCCCCAGACTTAGAGAGAAATAAAGAAAAACTCCAAGTTCTTTTGAAATTACACTGTCTCATTTTATTGGCTGATTTTCAGCTCATACAGCATAAAAATTGCTAAATAATCTTCAGATTTTTACGTATCACGAATTCCTTATAGGCCATTTTCTTCCCCTCTTTCAGTCATTTATTTTCCAAGCTGAAGAGATTTCACACAACTCATCTCTCCTTTCATGAAAGCCACACTATAGCTCTGATGAGATTTCTTATCCTTCTTTGGGTCATTTCTATTTCAACCAGACCCTTTTTTTAGGTGACATAAATATAATCTACATTTTGTAATGTAGAGTTTTGCAGCTCTGAAGGGGAAGGGAATTTAGATTATTCCCCTCTGAGTTTAATTTTCTCTTCCATTGCTCATATAATTCTGTTCTGTACATCCTTTCCTCATGATTCTTTGGAATTCCTTTTTTAAAATATTGTTCATTGTTTATATTGTTTATTGTGTCCCGATCATCTGAAAACCCTGTCAGCTCACTCCTCCTTGCCAGGTCATTTCTGAACTTCCATGAAGATTTTCTGATAATTTTCTTTTCTTCAGCCATCAGCTTGGTGTGATTTTCTCCATATTAGGACCAAGCTGTTGGTCCTAATAAAAGTAAACCACTGGAATTCCATGGAAAGGGCCCTTGGGATGGTAATTATAAATAAAACAGATCAACTCCTGCAGCCAGGAAATTTATAGAGGGAAGGAATTTGATTAAATTGATTGCAAAGCAATCAATTAGTTCTCCATTTAGTGGAAGTTATAGTTTACCACAGAGAGGAAAGAATTCTATAGAATTCTCAAAGTTTTCACCTTATACAGAGTAGACATTGTACAAAAAATGTAAAAATGGGAAGCCAAGTAACAGAAAAAAAAAAAAAAAAAGTAAAGTAAATAAGGTGAAAGTAAGAGTACCGGAACTACAGTTTATATTTTGTACCCTAAACTCTGTAAAGAATACATTTGTCATTTGTAATGCCCAAAGCACTTTATGGGCAGAAGAAAGAAATAGTAGAGTTTGCATCAATGAGTTTCCCAGACATGTCAGGAATTAAAAAAAAAATCAGGAAATTCTTCCTATTTATATCAATAATAATGTAATACTTTTCAGGCCTAACATCTAGCTATGTAAATCAATATGAAAACAAATGCAGAGTCTAAGAATTAAAAATACTGAAATTCAGAAAAAAAACCAAACTATTTTTAAGTTGCAAACTTCAATTCTCAAAAGACTAGAACAAAATTAAAGGAATATAAGGTCAATCACTCAGTACTGTGCAAGATATAATTAAAAACTACCCTACTGCTGACAACACTATTTTGTTTTCCTTTCACCATCCTCAGGGGAAAAAAAACCAACACAATAATTTTCTTATCTCCCACTATTTAAGGATTTTTTTCTGCCTCTTAAAATAATAATAATTGGAATAGGGTTGTTTTGAAATCAGTAATAACTTTTTAAATATTTTGAGTATATACTAAAATATATATTTTGTCTGTTAGAAATTTAATACGTTCAGGGTAAGTAGTAAGGATAAACTGATATCTAATAATCTCAGAAACATTGTAAGTGTGGGCCTCCTGTTTTCAGTGATATCTGGGCTCCCAAACAGGCTACCTGGGCTGCTCCCTGGGCACTCACCAATTTTCATCAGTTTTAGCAGAGTGGGTTGATTAAAACAATGTTTCAAGGAGGGATTAATGAGGAGTCCGGCTGCCAGGAATGTGGAGGCAGTAAATTCCAGCAGGGATAACAAGGAGCTGGGGACAGCATTCTCCTCAGCAGATGTTTGTAGCCAGAACAGGACAGATGTCTGCAGCCCAATCCTCTCAGAAATTCCCCTCAGCCTGCAAGAAATAGTTAATATATGATTGCTTTGCCTCTGGCCCCTCAGCTTGAACGGAGCATTCCCAAACTACCTGAGTTGCTTGCAATCCTTTTTTTTTTTTTTTTTTTCCCAGCTCACTCACATCCTTCCCTGAACTCTATGTGTGCAGGATCACCTCATTTCACAGCTCTTCATGACTTGCAAAGCCACTGCTGCCCTTCTGCTCCAGACCCTCAGCTTCTCCTCCAAATATCCTGGACGAACAGCTCACATCCATCTGGGAGCTCCTGCCATTTGGGATTTTTTAATAGCATCATGTGGGTTTGTTTTTCCTGCTTCACACTTAGCCGAGAGGTGTTAATTTGTAAATTATAATAATCATTAAAAAAAATCGAACAGTGAAAACAAGAGGGAGAAGCCACTGCCAGCTAAAACGATGAGGGAATTGGAGCTGAGCTTTGCATTGATCTGCTGGTCAATTCCCTGAGCAGCTCTGACTCAGAGCCAGGTGCTCCTCACTGGGCTCTTTTCATGTTATCATCTCATCTGTGGGAGCCCTGGGAGGGCGCTCCCTAGGCTTTGGCTTCTCCCATGGCAGCCCAAGGCCCAGCTGTCAGTTACCCCAGTTACACTCCCCCTGTTTGCCTTACCTGGCCAAGTCCCGAGCTCTGTAACCCCACTGGTTCATGGCCCCTTGGCCATTGCTCTCCCCACTTTGCCATGGAAGGTGAAGTTCCAGCGACTTCCCCGTTCTCTGTGCCCCCATTGGTTTGTCCCCCTGCTCGTCTCCCCTGGTCACTTTCCCTATTGGTTGATGCAGCCACCTTCCCGCCTACCCTCTCTGTTGATTGGTCCCTGCCGCCTGACTCCGCCCCCCACCCATATAAAAGCCCTGGTCCCCGGGGCTGCTGGTTCTTGGTCCCTGTCCCTTCCAGCGCGTGTGGATGGCGTTGAGTTCCGCGCTGTGCGGGCACCGCCCCCCGCCCTGAACAAACCCCGCAGGGAGCCCACAGGAAGGGCCCTGCTGCCTCCGGAGCCTCATTGGCAGCGGCTGCGCGGGCCGGTGTGGTGAGAGCCTGCCCCGACCGCAGCCCTGCCCCTGGAGCCGCCTCAGGGAGCTCGCCGGGCCCAGCTGCCTGCCCCGTGCAGTGACACCCATCCACCCCTCCTGGGACACAGTTCATCAATATTGCGTTACCCGAGGAGGTGGAGGTGGAAATGAGGGGTTTTCAGCCCTGCTGACCTGCTCAGGTGAGATCGCTGAGACCTTTCCTGCTTGGAATCTCAGGTTTGATTGAGAACTCTGTTACTTTGTATGAAAATTCCCAGAGATTTTGCTCTTCCTTATTTAATTCTTCGGAGCCTTGTAGAGTTTTGCTGAAATCTCCTCAGCTCAGTTCGCCCAGCTAATGCAAGCACTGGTTGCAAAGCCAACTAATTGTAGGGATTTTGTAGATTTGGGTGGTTCTTACCTGGGAAACTCTACTTGACTCAGCATAAAAACTTTCACACTGAGTCTGATAAATCAAACAGGCAATTCCGCAAGTGTGCAACCCCCAAGATTTTTATTACTCTATAATAAAGATACTCTCTATAGGGAATATTCCATTAGAACCCCTGTGCAGGCAGCCTGAGACTGAAGTATGTGTCCTTCAGTAGGAGTTTGTGAGTATTTTTCTAGTTCTGTTTATATTCACTAGTAGAATAATGCTACTATGATATTCTGCAGAACCTGAACCTTGTAAAATTAAAAAATGCTTTATAACGTGTAAAATTAAAAAAATGCTTCATAACATGTAAAATTACTCCATTTTGACATGAATCTACAATTCATTTCTTTGAAATTACAGTGGTTTAAAGAACACAAGTCCTTTGCAACCAAGAATATTGGTATTGCCCATGATTAGAAAAATAATAGAGATAGAGGTCGAAGAAAAAGCAGATAAGATAGAAACATCAGTTATATTTTGAATAACTTGTTTTAAATATACTTACAACTGCATCTGATTCTGTTTTATGTAAACTAAAGAGTTGAAACTTTCATGTCACCTCTAATGGGAAAGTTTTAACAGCCTAAAAATATGTAGTTACAATCTTTCAGGCATATATAATATCATATCATAATACTCTGGTAACTGTAATGATTTTGATACATCTTTTTTGAATAAGAAATAATAACACCTGAATATGATATGAATTTGAATATTGGTGTGTAAATATCTTAAATATTTCTTTTCTCAGGGAACAATCATTGGAAAAACTATTCAAGTTATTTTCTCAGGAAATTTGTAATTAATTTAGAATGCAGTGATGTGTAAGATTTGCTAGTGGTTTCCTTCAGATTGAATTATCCCATGGTTTTAAATTCTGTCAAGGCAAGTTTCCTGTAGGAATAGGGATTTAACAATACTTCCAGGTTTGTACAATGCATATTATACGTTTTAGTTTTAACAGCATTGCAGAATTAATTCCAAATTAAACTTTCCCTCACTTTATGGTAGGGATAAAAAGTTTCACATGCAGCTGGTGTTTCGTAGAGGGTTCAAGAACTTCACTGCTGATTCGGGTTGTAAAATGAGATCTAAAATCAGGTGTGTTTCAAGTGGTTTGAGGCGTCCTTTACAAATCCCTGGTGCTGAGCAAGTTCACCTCAGAAGTCTGGCAAGAAATATCAGCATCCAAGGACACTGAAGTGTCTGAGGGCCTGAGGTCAGTGAGGGCTGAGCAAACCCTGCAGGAGCACACCCCTACGGATCAGTTGCCTCTCCTTTTGCATTATTCAGTGGTGTATTTGAAATAGCAGGAGTCTGGATGTGAGACAGAAATGGAATTCCAGGTGAAACTTTCATAGCAAGGCATTCAGTATTTGCTATACATTTGAAATAATATAATTTACCCATATGTGAAAAATCTAAAGAATCACTGAGGTTGGAAAAGCCCTGCAAGGCCATCGAGTCCAGACTGTGCCTGATCCCCACCTTGTCCCCAGACCAGAGCACTGAGTGCCACCTCCAGCCCTTCCTGGGACACCTCCAGGGATGGGCACAAAGAAAGTTGTAGAATAAATGTAGGAAATTTTTAAAGTCACAGACATAATAACAGTTCTCATGATCTCAGTAGAACTGTCTAAGTATTTACCTTTAATACCAACTGTATTTTTTCCTTGTTTATTTTTACTTTCTCTAATACTTTTGGCTGAACCATTGCAGTGGGCTACATCATAAATGAGTAAAGCCAAATTGGGTTTTTCATTCCAGTAAATACATTCCAGTAAATTGTGCTCTTTGGGGAATGCTAGTTTTAAAGAACAACCTATAAGAAGGGAAGCAGTAAGCCAGGACCTTTAAGAGCTGAGATTTTTTTCCATTTATGCCCCAGATTTCTCAAGTCTTTGATGAAAATCGCTGCTTCTTTCTGATTCAGCCTCACCAGTAATAAAACTGTGATTGTTGTATTTGTATTCTTTGGAGTGCTTGGAGAGCTGCTGATGAAATGAGCTGTGAAGAGATGCACGTCAGTGTCACCATTCTGCTCCTGTTGAGAAATGTTCCCTGAAGTTTGCATCCCAGTTTTATACCCAAACTGAACAGGTTGTTGGTTGGTTCTGGTGAGTTGGAGTTTTTGTTCTTTATGAGATGCTCTCCGTGCATCAGAGCATCTACTGCCTGGTGGCAAATACCAGGAAAGCTTTCCTCCCTGGCAGGGTGGGCAGGCCCTGGCACAGGGTGCCCAGAGAAGCTGTGGCTGCCCCTGGATCCCTGGCAGTGGCCAAGGCCAGCTTGGCCATTGGGGCTGGGAGCAGCCTGGGACAGTGGGAGCTGGCCCTGACCATGGCCGGGGTGGCTCTGGATGAGCTTTAAGGTCCCTTCCAGCCCAAGTCTCTCTGTGATTCCATGAAATAATCTGGATTCTGCCTTTGCTCTTCAGGTGAGAGCAGGTTTGGCTGGGATTGCACTGTCCTGTCTCCTGCAATCCAGGAATTTTTCTGTCTGCCTCATGCTTGGAATTGTTGACAGTCCAACCCTCTCCATGTATTTTATGTCCTCTTTTGTTCAATTCTGCCAATATCTGAAATGAGTGGGGTATGCAATGTAGGACCAGAAACGCCTCAGCTGTTGTATTAATGTTCATTTGCTAGTTTATTTTAGTTTTACTGTTATAAACACTGAAAGAAACAGTGAAGGCATTGTACATACACAGGCATAAATGCAATGGTAGCCATTTATTTGTCCCATTTATTTACTTGATCATTTCTTTCAAGTACAGAGGTCTTTAACAAATCAGAAGAGAGAGCCTATAGTAGCAGAAAGAAAAAAAAAATGTTTCTAGGCACTAGAGAAAGAATCTAGAGGCCTTTAAACAAGTTTTCAATTTTCAGGTGTAATCTTATCTGGAAATGAAAAAGAGAAAGCAAAGAGCCCTTGCAATAGCTAGATGAGCTGGAAATGGAGGATTTAATGAAATAAAAGTGGTAATGCCAGGCCTGTGTTACATGTAATTTTAATAAAGTCCATGTTGTGGAGAGCCTGAGGCTGTAGCACAGAATGAGTTTCAGGGACTTTATATAAAAAAATCTATGTAGGTATCTAAGTTATCCAAGCCAGACAAGACAGAGGACTGATTCCTACCCCTTCTAAAAGCTCTTTGCATTTCACACAGTGGCTGCAAGGGGACATAATTACATTTTGCATGTATTTTAAGGCCTCTCTCTTTTTCTGAGGACACTTGCTATGTATTTATATTTTCATGGAACATAAAGTCCCACCAATATTTCACACAAGTGAAAGGACAGAACAAGAAAAGAAATGCCAGACATTTAAAGAACATTCTCTTTATATAATCAATTTACACTCCAACTGTGTGCCCACATTTTTGTATGCAGCTACAGCTTTGTCTGCTTGACATCAGAAACTTGAGCTGCTGACTTTTCTTTGGAAATTTTACTGCTTGTGGAAAAAACACAGAATGTTGCAAAGCCAAAATGGGCCTTCCCCGTTAAGGACCAGCTTTCACTGGAGAAGAAAGAAAAAGGTTCAAATCCTTCAACAGAATTGTTCAACTTTCTATGTATGAGTTTATTTCTATTTATAAATGTACCCCACCTGCAGAGCTGCCCCAGGCCTGGCCCCAGCACAGCAAGGAGCTGCAGCTGCTGCAGAGAGGCCAGAGGAGGCTCCAGGATGAGCAGAGGGATGGAGCAGCTCTGCTGGGAGGAAAGGCTGCCACAGCTGCCATTGTTCAGCCTGCAGAGGAGAAGCTTTGGCCTGAGCTCAGTGGGGCCTTGCAGGGCCTGAAGGAGCTGCAGCAAAGATGGAGAGAGACAATTGCCAAGGGCTGCAGGGCCAGGAGGCAGGGAATGGCTTCCCAGGGCCCCAGGGCAGGCTGAGATGGGATCTTGGGCAGGAATTGTTCCCTGGCAGGGTGGGCAGGCCCTGGCACAGGGTGCCCAGAGAAGCTGTGGCTGCCCCTGGATCCCTGGCAGTGGCCAAGGCCAGCTTGGCCATTGGGGCTGGGAGCAGCCTGGGACAGTGGGAGCTGGCCCTGACCATGGCAGGGGTGGAATTAACGATCTTTAAAGTCCTTTCCTGCCCAAACCTCTCTGATATATATTCTGGGCAGGCAAAGAATGCTTCTGTTACACTGAAGGTGAAAATGGAGTTGAAGTAAAAATTCCAGAGAGTTCAAGTTGGAAGGGAGCTCTGAAGATTGTTTGGTCCAACCTGTCCATGCTCAGATGAGGGGCAGAACATTGTTTAGGGCCAAATATATCTTTAGGATCTTTAAAGATAGAGATTCCACCACTGCTCTGGGAAACCTGTTCCAAGGTTTGACCATTCCCACAATAAAACAGTTTTTCTTCATTTAGGTGCAATTTCCTCAATTTCTGTTTGTGTCCATGGCCTGCTCCTCTGTCACTGGACATCACCAAGTTTAGTTTGGCTCCATCCCAGTCTCACTTGATATTTTTATGTCTTGATAACAGCTTTTTACAGCTGAGCCTCCTCTCTCCTATGCTATGCTTTTTCAGTTGGATGCAGTGTGACCTGGTTATCTTGACAAAGAAAGAAAGAAAACACCAGGAGAAAATGTTAAACCATGAGAAAAAAAGTTGGCATAAATTGTTAAAATTTTTATTTGTTCTACATTTGTTTAACATTGTCTGCCCTTTGTTGTATATTTAGAAAAAAAATGTAATTTTTCAATCAACATTCAGACAGGAAAATTACCCTCTATTCTCTCAATAGGAGACTGTAAATAACAACTCATTGTACATATATGTATTTAAATTTTCAATAGTTAAAAACCACAATTCAATTCCAGCTCTAAATAGCTCAATTTAGAAAATCAATATTAAAAACTGTGTATAGAAGCATCTGTTGGTACACTGATTTCTCCCAATACCTAAGTATTGATCTATACTTACATAATTATATCTATTTCTAATTTACAGGAAATATTTTTTCCCTTTTCCTTTACCATGGATTATCTCTAATAATTCTTTTTCTACATAGTTATAGATGCATTTCCTTTGTCTTTCTTGTAATACTTCTTATATTTTCATTGGTTAGAAGGGCATTAAAGAAGAAAGTCAATGTTATTTATTCTTTAAGCTGTTTCAATCCACACCTTGGCTGATTTTATCTTCTTACAGAAAAACTGAGCAAGGTATTCTTTCTGCTGGGGGTTTATTACCCATATGTAACTGATTACTGGTGATTACTGATTATGATTACATAATTCCTTGAAGTTTTTCTTCACATATATGACTTTAAATGTTGGTGTGGAAGGGCTAGGAATGCTCAGCACTACTAATGAACAAAGTTGATTAAATACAGTACTGAAGAGAGTGCAGGAAGATAGGAGATTGCATAACTGAATCCCCTTTTGACTGAAAAACTGACAGTTTGGCCCTTTCTGATGACAGAACCTCTGAGCTGGGTACAAGAGTGAACTGAAATGCATCTTTCAGTCAGAGGTGAAATCCTGGCCCCCATTCAAATTAATTCAAAGCTCATTGGAATAACATTTTAATGAAGATGTCTGCTGTTATCAGGGATGTGGCACTGGGGGACATGGGTTAGTGCTGGGGAATGGATGGGCTCAGTGATCTTGAGGGTGTTTTCCAACCTAAATTATTTGACTCTATGAAAGTAGGTATGAAATCCAGTCAGGAAAAAGATCCCATAGCATTGCAATTCCTGTCCTTTTAGCCACTGCAGTAATGAATCCAACCCCAAATACCCCATGTATCCTCAAAAAGAAGATTACATATTGCTTCTTCTTTGAATGCAAGTTTCAACTTGATGCTTACTATTCCTAAACAACAACAGCTACTTTTGAAAGACCAAGCTGCTGAAAATTAAGTGTATGGCTCATATCCCTCAGCAGATCAAGATTATCCCTTTTAAACTTCCTGCTGAGAGAAGAACCTTTAATCCTTCTGATGGGGAAGTATCTTGGAAAACAAATCTTTTTTAATTTTGGGAATTCAAATTAAATTGCTAAGGAAATAAAAACAATGGCATTGCTTATGTAATTGTTTAACCAGGAATCTCAGAGATATATATGCTGAATATTCCATCTCCAGAGTCTGATACATAATATTCCCTGTTACCATGTATTTCTTCTGACTCTGGCTCTGACAGATTTAAACTGGAAGCAATGTTTCCAAAAGGACACTGTGAACTCTCTTGAATTACACAGAGCAGATTTAGGAAAAAAAAGGAAGGGTTGCAGTGCTACAAATTATTGAAACTTAGATCCCTTCTCATAAATGTTGCTTGCACTACTTCCCACCAGAAAAAGGCTGAACATGCCCTCCAGTACCAGTCTGACTAAAGCTTGTGCAATAATTGTTATGGCACTAATAATGTTTTCATTTCTTTCACTTTTTGTGTTGCTACAGCTACACACATTATAGAATTCATTAGTAATTATTCTGAAATAAAAATATGTATGGCTTAATTTACACAGTCTTTAAGCTGTCATTTTCTGCACTAGCTTGTAAAATGAAATAAAGGCAGAGATGACATTTACAGCTGATTTATAAAATGGGGGCGATCTCTGATGAAATCCACTTTGAATAATTGTAGTCTTAGCACCTGTGTAGAAGGTGGATTTTGAATGAGATCCTGAGAGGTGAATTATTCTGTAGACTTGGGCTCCAGAGCTGCACAGATTGATGGCCTTTTAACAGGTAGAACAATGCAGTGGAGTAAGAAAGAGGGCATCTCTGGAAAGAGATTAAATATATTTGAAGTGATAAAATGGACTTTGCTGGGAGACCACCAGCTCTGCCCATGCAGAGTAGAGCAACAGGAATGCAGCAGTACCTCAGCCACAGGTGGGAATTCTGCCGTTCTGGGGGGCAGGATGAGGCTGCTTGAAATGGATCCTCATAGGCTTAGAAATGTGTAGCATTTGCCATTAATAGGCAGTTAATTCAACACAGCTTCAGCAGTTCTTATAAGACACCTATATCCCATAACTGAGCAAATTCTGATCATGCTGGGTATTCAGTGGGTGCAAAATGTGAAAATGATATATGTACTCAGGCTGTGTAAAAAACACAAACATAATCCCCCCATCAGGGTTCTCCTGGGACTTGGTCTCTTCCTCTTGAAAATGTCTCTATGATTTTGAGCTCCTTACCCTCTCCCAGGATTATTAATTTATTTGTGAATCTTCCCAGGGTAGGAACCATAGAATCACAGACTGGTTTGGGTTGGAAGGAACCTTGAAGCAGAACTCATTCCAGCCCTGCCATGGTCAGGGCCAGCTCCCACTGTCCCAGGCTGCTCCCAGCCCCAATGGCCAAGCTGGCCTTGGCCACTGCCAGGGATCCAGGGGCAGCCACAGCTTCTCTGGGCACCCTGTGCCAGGGCCTGCCCACCCTGCCAGGGAATAATTCCTGCCCAAGATCCCATCTCAGCCTGCCCTGGGGCCCTGGGAAGCCATTCCCTGCCTCCTGGCCCTGCAGCCCTTGGCAATTGTCTCTCTCCATCTTTGCTGCAGCTCCTTCAGGCCCTGCAAGGCCCCACTGAGCTCAGGCCAAAGCTTCTCCTCTGCAGGCTGAACAATGGCAGCTGTGGCAGCCTTTCCTCCCAGCAGAGCTGCTCCATCCCTCTGCTCATCCTGGAGCCTCCTCTGGCCTCTCTGCAGCAGCTGCAGCTCCTTGCTGTGCTGGGGCCAGGCCTGGGGCAGCTCTGCAGGTGGGCTCTCAGCTGAGCAGAGTGTGGGTGGTGATTTCTGTGAGCTGCAGGAAACTCTTGCCAAGAACATGTAGAAATGTGTACGTGATTCTCAGTCTGGGTATCTGTGTCCACACTCTCATCCCTTTCAACCATCCAAATTTACCTGTAAAGCATTAGAATCACAGAATCATGGAATCATCAGGTTGGAATACAGCCTTTAAATCATCAAATCCAACCATGCCAAGGTATAGTGGAGTTCACCTTCATCTAGACTGAAAAAATTAGTCCTTTGGCACTGAGGGAGGGGAAATAATGCCTTTCATCTGCCTCTGGGTTCTTCTCCACCCCTTTCTCTTGGAACATGTCTTTTAATAAGAACTACTTTCCAAAATACATTCCGTTTACTTGAATTATGTTTTCAAGTACTCAATTCAAAAATTTTGTCTTACACTTTGATAGATGTTCAAATGTGTTAAAAATCTATGAGGAAGTTGCAGCAAAAAAATAAGGATTAATTTGGTTGCAGCCACTCATTTAAATTATAGTCCCTAAAATAAAGGTAATAAAATACTACTGTCACGGTAGTCTCATGGGAACATAGAGGTGACAGTGATATATTTATTGCCTCTGTTTACAGACTTTGTGTCAAACCTCATAATCATGCATTGATCAGTTTTTAGACTGAGTAATTTGGGTTTATTTACTGGTTCATCCAAGATCTCCACTTACACTATGCCACTCCTTTTGAACAGAAGTATGAAGCAAAACCTGGAAGACTCAAAAAGCTGTGGTAGCAGATGGACTTATCAACATCCCTTTGCCTTTTTTCATTTGAACTCTGGCAAAAACCATCTAAATTGAGGCTAATTAATCACAATATTTCCTCATAATTATATGATAAAGATTTCTGGTGCCAGAGACTGTGCAGCTTTGTATGGTAATTTCTTGGTTGGGAGAGTAATTTATTCTCAAGGCTAATTGATGATGAACAGATTATTAAAGTTGCATTGCATAACACTTCTTTCTGCATTCTCTCTCATTTTGATTGAGATCAGAGTCATTCCAAGTAGGAGAAGGCAGTGATTTGAAAGGGTGGTGAACACTGCAGCCCTTTTCTTACACCACTGACTGGTGAAATTCCAGCAGTGCCATGAACACTTTAGAGTGTGTCATAAAGACCTGTGTGGAGCAGGAGGCAAGTGCTACAGCTCAATTAAGGTTGTAGTTTCAAAAGCAGTCATCAGAAATTAACTTTAATAATAAGTTCCAGGTGTTTCAAAAGTAAAACTAATGGAAGTTACCATTTATATTCTTTAAGAAATTCTCTTAATATTTTCTGTGACTTGACCTTTATTTTATGACAAAATATCTGAAAGGTTGATTTGTATGAGTCATAGCCATAATTATTATACTGAATTTAAAAAAAAAAGTCAATGGATTTTCAGAGCTATTTTGTTAAAGAAGATTAAGAATACTTTGGAAAATCTTTATATATCAGCATGTAAAATGTTTCTTACCAGGTCAGCCACTCTTTCAATCTATGTTTTAAGATAAATTTTAAAAGAACTGTTGAATAAATGAATCTTTGCTGAGTATTCAGCAAATGTATACATCAAGCTGCAAATCTCCATGTGTAATTATATAGATGGATAATAGAGATCTGTAATAACTATATGAATTGAGCACATTTACCTGAGTATGAAACACAGACACATCCATTGTTATTAAAAAGTTATTAATGGGATTTCTGGCTGGCTGTACAAATTGTGCCTGTATAATTTGAACCCTAAAGAGCAAGCCCTCTTGTATGGTGGCTCTGCATGGTGTAGGATTCCAGGTGTTTGATGGATGAAAGAGCCCTGATAAAGAAACTTGGTATTATTTATGCTGTGTTTTCCTCTTGAGAGCTTAAGCTTGGATTTTCAAAGGAACCTGAGTTATTTTTTCTCCCAATGAAAGCTTAAGGATTTTGTTCTTATTTACACTAAATGACTGCAGACTGTCCCTGAGTAGAAGGGAACATTAATTTATATCTGAATCTTACCTGCCTTATTTAGGCTACTTTGAAAAGCCAGCCTAATGCAAGCAAACTTCTTTACCCAAAGAGAATTCCCATTAAAGAGGGCAAGGCTGCTGGAATAAACTCAGCCTATTCATACAGAATCAGACCCTGTCTCTCTAGGTTTGTGATTTATAAACTTTTAGCTCTTGTCTTTGAGCACTAAATGTCTTACTTTTCTCATTTCCATCTCAATGTAGTTAGCAGTTGAGCTCGTTTGTTAGCTGGGGCTGGAGAACAGAGGCGAGTCCATTTAGCAGCCTGGTTCTGACTGGGGGTATTTCCAGAAGCCCTTTAGTTGAGGAAGTCGGTAGGAAAGTGCACAGTTACTCGTGCCAAGAGCCCCTGCTGGGCAGTGCACTGAATTTATAATGTTCTGTGTGGAGGGATAATTCTGAGTTTTCTTATTTCGTTAAGAAATAATGTGAGGAACCCCAGGCTGGGTGGGGCTGGAGGGGCCCCAGGGGCTGCTCTGGTGGCAGCTCCCTGCTCCAGCAGGGCCATCCCAGAGCACAGGGCACAGCAGTGTGTGCAGAGGGCTCTGCAATATCCCCAGGGAGGAGACTGCCCAGGCTCTGGGCACAATCTGTTCAGGGCTGGCCACTGCCCAGGGCACAAGTTGTGCCTCCTGTGCAGGGGCAATTGCTGGGCTCAGTCCCTGCCCGTGGCTCTGGTGCCATTGCTGGGCCCCGCAGCAGAGCCTGGGCCCTGCCCTGAGCCCTCCCTGCAAATTCTTGACAAAAACTGCTTTAAAGCAAAGGAAATATGGAGCAAAGTTATGAGTTATGGTCTACCTTGCATTTTGTGAGTTGTAAAAAAGCATTTTTAAAAAGATAAGTAATTGGTTACAAATTTATTAACACAGACTAAACAGATTACCGTTAGCAATGATCTTATTTATGTCATTATTTCTAACTATTTCTAAGGTTTAGCATGTGTTTCCATAAAGGATATGTTTCTCCACTAGGAATTTAGACCATAAGAATCTTAAAGAACTTTGGATTCTTTTGGGATGATCATATACATGTGGGGTATTTACTCTTGTTCAATTTCCATGAGCCCAAATATTTAGAGAACTGCTATTAACTATTCATGCTTTGACTCTATTACAGTTTGAACAAGGCCAAGACTAGTGGCAGTGGCTTTCTTATTTTATAAGTCATTTTGTGAGATAAATCACTCAAGGCTTGAGGGTCTTTTATACTGAATTTTGTCCCTTAAGAACCTTTCATATACACTTTATAAGTTCATCAAAATAGGGAGATTATACTCAGAATAAATAGCAGGCAGCTGTGAGCTATGAGTCTGTAATGCCAGTAAAGCAATTTCATAAACCAGTAAGCAAAGTCTGAGTGTCTTGAACACTACTCAGACCCTCCAAATGAAAGGACCATTCTGTAATTCAACTCAGTTTTTATTTGGTGTAACATGGATTAGAATAAATGATTCACACCCACAGGATGGAGCCCTGGGATCTTACAACAGCTGCTGAATCATCTCCAGGCCAGTAGCACTGACCATTTCATTCCTATTTTCCTCTTCATTCTCTCTCCTCTTTTTCTTGCCCTCCTCACTACAGCACTGCTCTGTCATAGAGTCTTTAACGTTTTTTCTTTTTCTGAATTTCTATTGTTTTGATCTGAATTTCTGTTCATATTTCTGGTTTTTTATCTTCATTTTCTAAATGTACGAGAAATTACATTATGAGTTGTTGAACAATAAATAAGTATGGAAATGGTCAAGAGAATAGGCTTTTAAACCTTTTGAGTGAGTTACTAAAGACTGATAGTGAAAGGCATAAATAAACACTGAAGAGTGATCCCCATTAGTTGCAATTCAGATAATTACTTGATCTGGTGTTAGTAGTGTCTTGGCTATAATTTGCTATATGGTGTCATGTATTTGCATACAATTGGTTCATGCTTGCAAAATTAAAATTGCTTCTGTGAGAAGTTACAGCAGTGCTGCAACAGCACTGTCACTTCAGATGAGTGGGCAGAGATGCTTTTTCTCCAGAGCTTTCCCAAATTCCTCTGAAGTTCAGGGTATTCAGCTGGAATTCTAAGATTAAAAAAACAAGTGTTTTTTTTTAAATACAGTGTCTTCATATGACTGTGCATCATAGTTTATCCTTCTTATGGATATGAGCTGGAACACCCAGTTCCCCTAACCAAGCAAAACATGCTCAGCTTGAGGCAGAATTTAGATTTTCAGAGGTGATCTCAGGAACATGAGCTCATTTTTATAACTCTGAAATTTCAACATAACATTCACGTTTAGGGTAACATCTGATCAGCACTTACAGAATTTCTATCAAATGTGTGCAGTGTGGTTTTTCACACAAAACATGAACTGTAATCCACTTTTCTGTCAGTTGGGCTCTCGGAAAAAGACAATTGCCTGTTGAACCATTATAGTAAAACTTGTTTTCTGTCAGCTGTACAGGGAAATCGTGCTCTGCTCTTAAAAGTGATATCAGTAGGACTGGTTGGAGATTTTCCAAGAGAACAGTTTATTCATCTCAAAATGCTGGTTCTTCAAGCACATGTGTTGATTTCTGACAAGCAGAACAGCAAAGTACTGGAATTGTGCTTGTCAGGGAGGTCTCAGTCAGCTGTTTGGATGTTCAGCAATGTGAGTGGCTTTGGGAAAGTCAGGAAGATACTGAGAATTCTCTTTAATTTCAGCTAACAGCCACCAGTTAATCCCAGAGTATCTTCTCAATGAAAACACTTTTCTTTTTCATTGTTTCCAAAATAAAGTAATGTTGAATGTCATTTTGGCAGTATACAGATCATCTTAATTAGGAGTGGGTTTTTTGGTTTATTTTTTTTATACCTACTGGCCAGCAAAACGAAAGCATCATAAAGTAAAAACGCCTTTTCTTTGGAGCTTTTGCCATCAATTTTTTCATGTCTAGAGCTACAATTTTGTATGCTAAGTCCTTTGAAAAAGATAAAATAATCTCCCTAATCCTCAAAGTGTAAACGAGGATAAGGCAGATGTGTAGAAGAAGGGGAGATGCAGTTCATAAAAAGCATTTTGCACATACTCTGATGGCTCAGCTACAATGAAGTCATTGACAGCAAGGGAGAAATACCTTCAGTTGTATGAGGGAAGAGTCAGACTTTCCTGTTTGGAAAAGGCTCAGCATGGCCAGGAG
The DNA here is from genome assembly GCA_013400775.1 of Chaetops frenatus. Classification (NCBI taxonomy): domain Eukaryota; kingdom Metazoa; phylum Chordata; class Aves; order Passeriformes; family Picathartidae; genus Chaetops; species Chaetops frenatus. The sequence continues at coordinate 114,484 of VZTR01029563.1, read as the reverse complement.
GGGATTCTCCCCAGCTGCTCTGCTCTCCTGGGATTCCACCTGGAATGCTGCGACAAATTCTGCTGTCCCCAGCATAAGGAGGACATGGAACTGTGGAGAGAGTCCAGAGGAGGCAAAAGAGGTGCTGAGGGGACTGGAGCCCCTGCCCTGTGCAGCCAGGCTGGGAGAGCTGGGGCTGCTCAGCCTGCAGAGGAGAAGCTTCTGTGGAGACCCCACAGCTCCTTCCAGGCCCTGAGGGGCTGCAGGGAAGCAGAGAGGGACAATTCCTCAGGGAGTGCAGGGCCAGGAGGCAGGGAATGGCTTCCCAGGGCCCCAGGGCAGGCTGAGATGGGATCTTGGGCAGGAATTGTTCCCTGGCAGGGTGGGCAGGCCCTGGCACAGGGTGCCCAGAGAAGCTGTGGCTGCCCCTGGATCCCTGGCAGTGGCCAAGGCCAGCTTGGCCATTGGGGCTGGGAGCAGCCTGGGACAGTGGGAGCTGGCCCTGACCATGGCAGGGGTGGGGCTGGATGATCCTTTATGATTCTGGGATTCTGTGAAGACCTGACTGAAGTGCCCTGACCTCTTTATCTGTAACTATGGAGGCACATAATTGTAACAAACCTGAATCTCCCCTGCTCTTTTCCCAGGAGGCAACAGAATTCTCTGGGCATATGAATATTGTGGTCAGAGATCTTTGATCTGATGAGCACAGCATGCTGGATGCTAATAGTTGGAGAAAAAAATTCAGCATCAAGAAGTCTGCTAATAATGAAAGGCAGCAACGAATTGCAGTAACAGCAGGTACAAAATTTTGAAGTGTGCCAGTGAGGAAACTTGAAATACAGCATCAAAAACCTGGAAACTGTAGGAGGAGAGGTTCACCCTCTGATTTATTTGAGCCTTTAAACAAAGATCACAGGAAAAATATGACAGTCTAAATTCAGAAGCGACTTGTACACTAATGTAACTTACATGACAAAGGAGTGAAATTTAGAGCAGTTCAAAAACAGGAACTGGACAAAGCAGATTTCTTCTGCTTTCTGACAGTCTTCTATCAATTGTTGTTCTTTAAACACAAAAAATCTCTTTCTTCCTTCATACCAGTTCCAGTTAGTTTGCAACGGCACACTTTAACATCTTTGTGAACGGAAGAAAACCGAACAATGAATCAGGATTAGGAAAAACAACTATTAGAAACAGACACCAAAATAAAGGAGAAAGTAAAGTCTAAGCAAGAAATTATACTATTATAAAATAGTAATGCTTTGACTACCCTTTGAATGACTGGACCTTATTTTCATAGAAATACCTCTAATTCTAAAGTATTTTGCTACAGTTGGAGAAATTTTTTAAAAAAAGCCATAGTCTCTGAAATGCAGTGATTATATTTTTAAATGCCTTGACTATGGTGTTTCAACTTGAAAGAATGTTGGTTTGCAGGAGGATTTTAGATACTTGAATTCAGTTCTCAGTAAAGGATATCTGGTTTCAAAATAGTGGTTGTTGTTCAGTAAATCTAAAGGCTTTCCTCAGCACAAGGGTGAAATTCACTCTAAACCTAAAAATGATAAAAAACTTTTGCAAGGCAATTTATATTGGACAGTATTGCAGAAAAACTGGAAAAAGGGAATTGCAGGGGATGAATTTATTCTCACACTCTGCTCTGGTCTGAGAGAAATTTGTACATGCAAAAGTGAAACTTCACAGTCAGTTACTCTGCAGAGAATAAGAAATGTTAAGATAAAAGATAAAATCTTCCTCTTAAGCCAAAGTGGATCTGTACAGAGGCTCTATTACATATTCTGTACTTGTCCCAAATACAGAGTTCTTTCAGAAGGAAAGCTACAGCTTGGACTTTCAAAATTGGAACAAGTACTCATGTGGGACTTGGGATGTGGAGCAGGATCTCACTTGAGACATCAGTGGAAGGTCTGTGTTTGAAAAAGCTCAAACTACACAGACACAGATGTTAATTCTGGAGTCACATCTGAGTGATTGCAAAATCAGGGAAAAACAGTGTTGGCTGGGAAAGTGATTGCTTGGTGCTAAAGAATGACTTTTCACTTGTTGTTACACAAAGCTGTCACTGGTTTGATGTGGGGTTCTATATTTTCATTGAGAAGCAAATTCTGTGTGCAGATGTTTGTTTTGATTTTATGGAATTGTTAATGTGGGCATTAAAATTCAAGCAGTTGGATACATAAGCAGATTTTTTTAGTCTAATTATTAAAAACTAACGCTTGACATCATGTGTTTTTAAAGTAAAAACAAAAGTCTGAATAATGGGTTTATCTATCACTTAATTTAATACATTAATAAATGCAACATATTCCCTCTGTCTCTGTGTAACATAAATGTATTCGATTCATGAATTGCACACAGCACACATTAAAATCTACACATGAAAAGGCGTTAAATTTGCTCATCTCAAAGTGAACCTTTTGAGCTATTTGTTCTCAGTGATACTTCTCTGTCAAAATGTATAAATCAAATCATTTCAGGTTAATCTAGGGTTTAGTCTTCAGTACTTGAATGCCTTGAATATCAGAGTTATAGTGTAGTGAGGTTAAGAAAAAGAGATAATAAATCAAAAGGAAAAATTATGAACAATGAAGTGTATCCCAAATTGCTAAGAGTTACTTAATTATGCTTTTCTTTTATGCCTTGATAACAAGTCCATAGCTTTTAAGCATCCATCCCCAAATGGACAAGCTAAATGGGAACTTAGATGGATCTTTTCCATGGGTTTAATTTCCGTAGACAAAACCACATTTTCTGTACACAGTGAGAATGAGAACGATTTTTTTTAGTAGGTCAGTGATATTAGAAGGAAATGCAAATGCACAGCTAAACTACATAACACAAATCCTGCTGTTTACTCTCCTGGGCATTACTCTGTGTTTGGTGTAATATTTTTCTAACATTTTATGAAGTTTTCCAATTAAATATTAATGCAACTTCTTCAAAGAGAAACAAAGATTTATAATCCTGCAGTGAAAGAGAGAGGATGGGAGAATTGATAGTGCAGTTGGGCAGGAGAATTCTGCAGGAGCTCTGAATACTCTCCTCATTTATTTGAGAAACTAAATATATTATATAAAACAAAATATGGGTATGTATTAGATATGCTCTAATTGCATGTGGTGCATGATCACGTTGTAAATTAGGACCTTTCCACTCCAGGAACAAACCGTTTGCTGTATCACTGCTTTATTTTTAAATACTTCCCTCGATGTTCTTTTCAAATCCTTACATTTAAATACGTTAAACAGTTAGGGGGAGAAAACTCAATTAAATTAGAATCACAACTTAAGGCAACTGATTTTTTTTTTTTCTTTTTTGCATTTCAAAATTCAATTGAACTGGTAATAAATAATTTACTTAAGCAGTGTGAAAGGGAAGTGCTAACCACTGCTGCCTGTTGGCAAGAGCAGGGCTGTGTGTGCCTGATTCATCAGCGCTACACACGGTGCCTCATGTATATGGAGCAGACTGCAACGTTTGCCAGCTTACTTGGGGGAATGAGGAATGTTTAAGATTCTGCATACTCCTAGACAATAGTCAAGGTTACCAGAAGGCATAAAGACATGGTCTGAACCCGAAGTCAAATTCATGGGGAAAATAAAACACAAAGGGAAGACCTAAAATTTGTGAAGTCCTTTTGTATTCCATTGCAAACAGACGAAGGGCAGGATCCTGGGATTGTGTCACTCTGGACTCCTCCGATATTTTGGTTTTTCTACCCACTTAAAAAACATCAGTCTAGGAAAATATGTCAGGACAACACAAAGGAATTAATCAGTAGGCCTGTTGCTTAAAGATGCAGCAGTGTGAAAAATGTGTTGTGGCTGTAGGTCGGATTGAGGCGATGCACAGGGAAGTCGTGGGAGCTTTGCTAATGAGCTGCACTTCTGACTGTCTGCTAGCATTCCTCCCTGTTTATCCTTGTTACCTATTTATGCCCTGTTCTCCTGCTCCACAGCTCTCCAGTCACACAGGGATGAGCACAAAAGGAAAATTCTGTTCATTCACAGCCACATATTCCCTGTTACGCCCTCAAGGTAACAGGAGAAGGGTGAACGCTTGTCTGTTGTGTGTCTCTTCCATCATGATTTGTTTTCATTTATTTCATGTTGACCTGGGTAGGAATGATCAGTGAGAAGCTGCTGTTGGCTCTTTGAGATGTAAGTGCCACAGGACAGTGGTAGAACTTGAACTGATCTGACATAGGACCACCAAATCCATTTTAATGGGCAATTACCTATGCCTGAATCAGCACATTCCCACAGCACAAGAGAAGGAAATACTGAAAGCAAAACCCTTCATAGGTGCTTATGTTCAGATATGTTCCAATAAATAGTGGCAGTCATCAGATTTCAGTATTTTCTGTTTGCAAAATCTTTAACATTAAATTATTTCCTTGAGTAAAAGCACAGGAGGAAATGAATATCTGATGGCATTACCTTCTTTCTAGCCCAACAAAAGAAAAAACCACCTGAGAAACAGAGTGGAAAAGTGCTAATTAGAGTGGCAGGAGAGAATTACTCTGTGCTCAGTTTAGGAACAAAGAGGAGAGGGGAACATTATACACTGAGACCATGCAGAAAGTTATCATGGAATGGAATGGAATGGAATTCATTTAAAGAACAGGCCTAGACTCATCCCCACAAGCAGATAACATCACTATTTCTCCATCCATTGATTTTTCTGTAGAGTCTTTTAATGATGTTGGAAAAGCAAAACTTGCTAAAGACTTATTAAACACAAGTCCTGGTGAAATAGCCAAGTGCTTGAGACAGTTCTTCCCTGAAAGCAGAACATAGGGAAGGAGCAGAGCTGGGGATCTGGCAGCCAGTGCAACAAGCAGCAGCTCCTGACACAGTAGAAAAAAACATTCGCTCCTCTGTCTTTGCTGAAAAATATCAGAGGAGCATCAGCCACACCACGTGTTAGGGAGTCATGCCCAGATCCAGTCTCAGGCTTGGAATGGAAACAGGATTGCTTCCAGGGATGAGAAGATGGTTCACTTGTTAGTGTCTCTTCAATGTTTTGACCCTTACGGGCAAAGCCTATTACTGTAAAATTTATTTTTGCATCTCTAAAGAGGAAAAAAAATAGTTGAGCAGCATTGCTGACAGCAAGACTATCATATTAAAAATTAGGTTATAATGAATATGAGTTTCAGAAGAAGAGAGCAGAGTAGGTCCCATCTGCTTCCCTCTGGACTGCAGCATGAAAGGGAACAGATGGGCATGAGTTATGCCAGAATGGCTGGGAGAGGCTAGACAGCTCCACAGTCTTATTCTCTGTTATCCTCTGCCCCTCCAGGATCCTATCCCTATATCCAGCTTACTGCTAAAGTGGGATATGGGGGAATGGTGCCTGTGATTGAACAAGGAGAGAACAGGGAACAGGTCATGCTACAAATACAATTCTACAACATTCAGGTGCCAGTTTGGTTGTTAATTCTGGTTTTCCCTCTTGTTTTCTCCTGGAGTCCTGCACACCCTAACATCCTGAATAGTCAGGAGAAAGCAATACCATGTTGCTCCTGCACAGTTGTGCAGAAGGGAATGCTCTAGAATAAGTTTTCAGCCTCCAAAGTAAATGTCACTGTGGTGTGTTCTCAGATCAAGTTGTGATACAGGGGATTTATCATACCCAGTTCTGGAATGGGGTGAAATTGGGGTGCAAAAGTCCTCCTTAGATATTGTGTGTTCCATGCTGCAAAAAGCCCCAGAATAGTAAGATTTTGGAATATGATCAATATCTGTCCCTGAGGCTTGCCCATGGAAATGTGGGTTGAGGAAGCAGAAACACTGGAACTGCCATTTAAACTTTTCTTAAATTTATATACACTCCTTTATGCAGTTGGTTGCTGCTAATTTATTAGAGCTTGCAGTATTTAGCCTTTCTTAACTATGATTAGTGATTGGTAACTTTTTCTTCAAGTGTTGGAGCCTTCCACTGTGCTCACACCTTTCTTTTGAAACCAGGCAGTTCCTTTTTTCTAATATTGTGTTATAGTCCATAATAGTACACAAGGCAGTTCATGGAATCAATTATTATTATTTTAAGATTTTTTTTTTAAAGCATCTCATATATCTCTTGCACCTCTAGTGCTTTTCTTGGCTTTGTACAGCACAAAGTGGTTAAAGTACAGCTTTAAGCCAGATTATTCAGTAATGGCCAGCCTGGCTAGAGAACAAAGCTGGATTTTTACCTTGTTCTTTAATGTTTGTACTCCAGTTAGTATTTCACTCCATACCTGTTCAAACTAGAAATTTAAACTGTTGGTACTGTTGATTACAGTGTGGGCAAACTCCTGGTTAACCACTGAAGCCAAGCCTGATGGGTTAGAGGCCATTCCAGTCTTCTGTGTTTTTGTCCCGCTGTGTTTGCTTTCCTCTTATCTTTATATTCAGAATTTTGTTGTAGGACTCTGTGTGTGCATGATAAAAGACCATGCTAGAGTTTGCATAGTAAGAGGTGTAAAAGTGTCAGAAAATCCCCCCTCTATCTTTCATTTCTACAAATAAAAAGACTGTTGAGTCTTTTGACAGAACATATGGGTACATACTGCATTGATTTCAATACCCAGTGGAAGAATTGTTTGAAGTATAATTTATTCTATGAAAAAGGAGGGAAATTATCATCAGTGTTTCATGCAATGCTTTCTGGGTTGTTTCACATTCATATTTTCCCAGTGTCTTGAGGAATGCAGAACTAGAGTTGGAAGATAAAAATAATTTAATACTTAACAAATGGTCTAAATTCTATATTTTTATATCTGGATATGTGAGAAGTTATTTACTGATAAGATTTCTATTGTATCGGTGCACCTTGATATTTTGGAAAAAATATAAATGGGAGACCATATCCTTGGAACCAATGGGCAGCTCCAATCATTGATCAGAGTTTTTGCTTCTTGTCTTCTCTGTGTTGTGAAGTCAATGTTTTATTCTTTGGCTGCCTCAAGGTCCACATATACTTCAGGGCTTCAGTGAACTAGCAGTACACTAGTGTAGAAAAATAACCCATTTGGGTTTTTGCCATGAAAAATGGGAAGTCAGTCTTTGAACATTGACTAAAATCTCATTACTTTGGTGGCAAATGAGGCATGAAACATATTGTCAAAAATATAGAGCCCAAAACACAGTGGCATGAAATATTTTATCTTCATGGAGTGTACTACAAAAGGTTTGAACTCTAAATCAGACAGTGCACTTAAGCACACAGTGTCATCCATCAAGCACGCAGCCTTCGTTGCAAAATTTGTCCATGATGGCAGCTCTAATGAAGTTCCCTAATTTCTCTCAGCCTCAGAAAACTATTATTTCAGCTGGATGAAGGCATAAATCTACCAGCAACACTTCAACTCTGGCCTCGCTCAAGGCTTAGACTATTGACTTTATGGTGAGGATTTCATGGTAATCCTTCATGTCCTACTCATTCCTGTTGGGATGGCAGGTGTGGGATATCAGCCTGCAGTTCCCAGACGTGGGTGATGGCAAAGAAGTGGAGTTGCAAAAGGGAAACTGCAAAGGCAACCTTGGCATGGCATTCTGAAATATTCCTGAAGAATTTGGCAGGAGTGTGGATCTGCTGGAGGGCAGGAGGGCTCTGCAGAGGGATCTGCACAGGCTGGATCCATGGGCTGAGGCCCGTGGTGTGAGGGACAACAGGGACAAGGGCCAGGTCCTGCCCTGGGGTCACAGCAACCCCATGGAACGCTCCAGGCTGGGGCAGAGGGGCTGGAAAGCTGCTGGTGGGAAAGGCCCTGGGGGTGCTGGTGAGAGGGGCTGGACAGGAGCCCAGGTGTGCCCAGCTGTGCCAGAGGCCGATGGCACCTGGGCTGTGCCAGCCCTGGGGTGGCCAGAAGGACCAGGGCAGGGATTGTCCCCTGTGCTGGCCCTGCTGAGGGACCTCGAGGGCCGTGTCCAGTTCTGGGCCCTGATGGCCAGAGAGGCCTGGAGGGGCTGGAGCGTGTGCAGGGAAGGGAAGGGAGCTGGGGAAGGGGCTGGAGCCCCAGGAGGGGCTGAGGGAGCTGGGAAAGGGGCTCAGCCTGGAGCAAAGGAGGCTCAGGGGGGACCTTGTGGCTCTGCACAAGTCCCTGGCAGGAGGGGCAGTGAGGGGGGGTCGGGCTCTGCTGCCAGGGAACAGGGACAGGAGGAGAGGGAACGGCCTCAGGCTGGGCCAGGGGAGGCTCAGCTTGGACAGCAGCAGGAATTTCTCCATGGAAAGGGGGCTCAGGCCTTGGCAGGGGCTGCCCAGGGAGCTTTGCAGTGCCCATCCCTGGAGGTGTCCCAGGAAGGGCTGGAGGTGGCACTGAGAGCTCTGGGCTGGGGACAAGGTGGGCACTGGGCACAGCTTGGGCTCCATGGCCTTAGAGGGCATTTCCAGCCTCAGGGATCCTGGGATTCTGGGATTTGTTCTTGTTTTCCCTTTGATCTGCACAGCAGAGCAGACCTCTGTCGGTGCGTGACTGAATGAACTTAACAGGACAACTCTTTTTGTTCCATCAAATATTCAAGAGTTGTGGCTCTGGGAAAGAAGTATTTGTAGTCAGACAGTGAAATGGCCATGGAATCAATATAAACAATGGTAAAAAATTCATTATGTAAGGACAGGGCACTTTGAAGAAGATGGTTTTATCCAAAGCACCCTCATCTCTGTAGGTGAGCAGGCAGATTTACCTCAGCCATACACAAGTAATAGATACTCAGCAACTCACAGAAAATCACACCATCTCACAAGCATAGTGTTGGTCTTGTTTTCAGTGTTGAAATTCAGTGTGTTGGGGCATGAGAACCAGAAATCAATGTAAAATATATGTGCTCAGGAGAGGGGAAAGATGGCATTCTGAACTTGCTGAATGATAATGAATGTACAGTGCATAAAGCCATTCTGCTGTCATGATAAGGAAATAATCTCTTTAACTCTCTTCAAATATGTGTTGCTATTTCTCTGTGCTGTTGGTACTCTTCACACTTGTCCTTAACCATCATGCATTAAATTTTAAAGGGAAATGGTGAAGATATCAGGCAAAATGATTACAGCCAGCACACATGGGAATGATTTACCAAACCCACAAAATAAACTGCAGCAGAATGGAATAAGAGGATTTTGGTTGGAATAGAGGGTAGCGACTTTATGTTGTTTTGAAAACTGTAAGTTGTTTTATTGTAAAAATTGCACTATTTGGCCACTGTATACAGTCCCTAAGAGAATGCATATAGGTTTAATATCCAAAACCAACCAAACAAGCAGAAAAAAAAAAAAAGGAAATTTTTTTCAAGAGGCTTCATGCCCCATAATTTAAGGAGTGCTTAATTAAAATATATCCGCTTCCATTTTAAATAGGAACTGATCTGTAAGCTTTAAAAAAGATTTAACAAATCGTCATAACCTAAGAAACAATATTACAAGCTCCATAATACAGTATAGCTTTGTAGAGGAATTTCTCATGCTTTTAAGGCCTGGTGTTGTCAGAGGGCTGGATTTTTCCATTCCTTCTTACCTGTGTGAAGGCTCAGGATCATCACTTAGACTATGGTTGTTTTACAAAATTATTTTATATATTTTATCTATTTTTGATATTTGTTCAGAGAAGCTGTGGCTGCCCCTGGATCCCTGGCAGTGGCCAAGGCCAGCTTGGCCATTGGGGCTTGGAGCAGCCTGGGACAGTGGGAGCTGGCCCTGACCATGGCAGGGGTGGCACTGGATGGGCTTCAGGGCCCTTCCAGCCCAAACCATTGAGTATTCAGTGATATTTCCATCACACTTTGTAAGCAGCAGCACTGTTGGGCTTGATTCCATTCATTTTCAGAACAAATTGTGAAGAGCTGAGCCAAGTCTATCCCTTTCTATATTAGGAACAATTAACCAATTTATTTGGTTTCTCCCACTGTTCCAAGCATTCTGTCCTCCCATGCCATTCAATTAGGAGGCACAAACATTATTTTGAAATGTGACCTTGTGCAAATAATCTGGAATTACTCCTTTGTCCATGGGAAGCAAGAACGTTAAGAGACAGAACGAACTTGTTTCATTATAGTTAATTCAAAAATATGCAGGGAATAAAAAAGTAACAATAAAGTGAAAAAAAAAATCACAAGACTTAATATCTTCAATCTCAACAGAGGGAAAAGTTTTTGCCATTTTGGAAGGATAAAATTAACTTTTACGATAAATTCCTGCTGTGATTTGTCATTAACTGGTGCAAAAGTGATAAACCTGTACAAGTGGTACCTGTTTTGTCTAATATGAGCAAGAAAACAATGGGGTAAATGGAAATTGGAATTTAATATCACACACTGAAGCATTCTCAAAATAGAAGCCTTGCCATTTGGTGTCTCTAGAAGGTAATGGGATGATCCAAAGAATTCAAGTGGCCTGATTTGATTCTTGAAAAGGCAGGATTCACTTAAGTTACTCTAAGCCTTGTTTTCCATGATTTATATGATCATATTTTTACAAGAGTAGTTCACATGCACCAAAAACGTCACTTTATGCTTGAAGCAGAGGCCCCCTTAGTGAGCAACCTCTGCTTCATCCTGGTTTTGGGGTTTTTTTTATGTCAGTGTTCTGTACCTGGTTCCAGTTCATACTTCTTAAATAAAAGCTCAACTAGAAGTAAATATAAATGCTGTTCTCATGAATTAAATACTGAGGGCCATATTTTTTAAAGCTTCTCCAGAATTGCAGGTTGGAATTGAGACATTTGGTGCTGAGATCCATCATTTGGTATCTTCCTGGACAAGGGAGAGTCTGTGTAAGGAGGAGCCTTTATATTCAATTTTCTCCAATCCACTGAAATTTTCCATGTCTGCTGATAGGATGGATGTGAAAAAATGGCCTGGGAGGGTTAAAAAGGCATAAATTGGAGTTCTTAACCCTCTGATCCAGTGCTTTGTGTTGGTCCAAAAGATACAAGAATGAAAGTTCTTTGTCTGACATTTGTAGTGCTTGCACTGTCAGTGTTCTAGCCTCCCTAGATAATTATTAATTAATGCTGAAATAGCTGTAAAAACTTTTTGCATTATTTCCCTCGTCTCTTCCCTTGAATTTTCAAATTGGAAAACTAAAGCACTTTATCACGTAATGCAGTATATGGAACTCTGAACAATTAATTATGAATATACAAGATGAAAGAATTTTATGGCACAAATAGCATGGCACAGGTCATAGATCAGCTCTTGACAAACAAGAACACCTTGTTAAGCCCTAATTTAGTGTCATTTAAATTAAATATTGCAGTAAATGTTAAGTGGACTCACTTTTGGAACAGACATAATTTGAAGCCAAGTCTGTTTTTCAGACTAATACTTTATGAAAACTATATATTTTTTTTCCCTTCTGAGCCTTCTCAAATAACAGTATAGGGTTTGTGAATATAAATATTGCACTTAATTACAAGCATAGGCAAGAATCTACATGAGATACAAACTCTTCTTTTAAAATTTGCTATTATCTCTGCCTAGTTAATATAGCAGAAAGGTTGTTGCCCAAATCAGTGTGTGACCCCAATGCAGTCTTGCTAATATCCCTATATCCAATAGATCTCATGCTGTAATTCCCCTGGAAGGAGTGGGGCATGTCAGATAAATTAAATTAAAAACATAGATGTAGATTAAGAGTGATGTAAATTTCAAGCCTGCACTTTTAATTTCATATTATATATTTTTTTATTCAATATATTCATATTAAATAATATTTTCCATTTTCATGATCATGTGGAACTTCATTTCCTCCGTTATTTCATTTAATAAAACCTTTGTCTCATCTGAGTTCTTGAAGAGATGTTAGCTTTAAATCACATTGACTTCACCCTATCCAATTTACATATGCTGAAGAAATAAAAGTCTTTTCAAGAGTTGCCATGGGGCTTCAGAAGCCTCAAAGGAGTATTAAGACCTTCAGTTTAATGTGAACTGCCTCCAACACAAAACACAAATCTTCCCAACAGAATACTAATGGTTTAGTGTACAGTTGCATTTTCTGTGCAAGTTTATAAAGTAAATAAACAATCCACATGTAGGGAAGAAATTACTAAATTATGGCTGAGCGTTTGAGTGCAGAAATGTGCCAGCTGGAAATAAAAACTGCTTTCTATAGGCCTGCATTACATAAGAAATGTTATATGGCTTGACAGATGTACAAAATAAAACCTAGGATAGATTAAAAGGGGAATTCAGAGCTCGTCCATTTTTCCTCTCAGGACCGAGTACCTGCAGAACTGCATTAGGAGTTTCTCAAAGTCACTGTGAATATCCATATAAAGTGTTTTGCCTCAGACCTATATAAACAGAAATGCTTCCACACTAGATTTACTTAGTTCCACTTGCATAAATATTTCATACTTATTTTGGTTTGTAGAAATCTTTGTCTCTTTCAAACAGGGGACTTCAGTGCATACAGCAACTAACAAGGGAAATGTTTTCCTAATATGACCTCAATCTCACCTCTATAATGACTTTCTCGTTATAATAATTATATCCCATTAAAATGTCAGAACTGGTTTAAAAGATATCTAAGGAGAAGTGTCTAAGCACACTAGCAGGCAGAAACTTTGATGTTAATTTACTTGGCATCATTTAAGGGAAACGGAGAAGTGCAGTACATAAAATGAGAATCCTTGTGTGACACCAAAGGCAGGCAGATTGACTATATATAGTATTAACACTTAAATAATTGGTCAGTCATAAGTAATTAGGGAGCATTGCAGTTACACAAAGAGAAGGTTTGTTTCAAGTGGCGAGAGGAGTGAATGACTCCGAGTGAATGCTCCTCCAGGACAAACCCAGCCCTGTTTGCTGCTCAGGAATGCCCTGCGAGCGGGCAGACCTTGGTTCATTGTTTGGGTGGGATTGCAGACCCCTCCCTGGCTGGAGCTCCTGGGCCAGTGGAGTTTCCAAGAGCTCGGTGGGAATGGGAGCTGCTGGGTCTCAGCCTTTGGGAAGGAAGAGGGGCTGAACTGTTTGGGCCAGGGTCCGACCAGCTCTTCACACAAAATACTGCTTCTCCCATGAACGATCCCAGTTGTTCCAGCTCACTAAGCTCGTCCTGGTCTGGCTCTTTATTTAGGGTGATTTCCATTCCTTGGGTGTTCAGGAGCAAGTCAGTGTGACGGGGCTTCCTGCCCTTTGTTATGCTGGGTTTTGTGTGCAGTCAGAGCCTGATTCAGCAGGAGATTCCGGGATGAATGGAGAGAAGCCCCATAAGCTGTGTTGGGAACGATGGGCACAATGCTTTGTGTTCTCTTGAAATCTCACTTTCCTCCTCTGTGCTGCGTTCCTGCTCACTCAGGTGTTCTCTGGTGTCATGTCCTTTAGAGGCAGAAAGCCCTTTATAAATTCTAAATCAAAGCAAGCTGCAATAACCAGAAAATATTGGATTTACACATTGATAATTAACAAGTCAAGACTATTAGTTCTTGCCTGTATATGATTAATTTAAAAATACGATTTAAGTGTTCATATAAATATTTTTGTAGCAAATTCATTAAAAAAGGTAGGATGAAAATGGAACAATTTCCCATGGATGTCATTCTGAATTTTATAAGGGAAAAACCCCCAATAAAACATGAAGCGACCCTCTCGTTGGGAGCCCAGACTCAGAGTTCTCACAAAATATCACCCCTCCTGTGTGTGCACTATGCAAGAAGACTATTGGAAAGTAGTTTTAAAATAGATTGCACACAAGCTGACTTCCCAAGATTAATGGGTACTAGAGACACAGCTCATAGTTCTTATGCAAGCAAACCTAGCATTGACTTAAAGTGCATTTCCCTGAATGAATGGCATGTTAAAACTCCTGGAAGGAAGCCATGCTACAAAGAATTGAATTGAATGGGGTCAGAAACAGTCCCAGAAATCCCTTTTAAGCTTGGAAAGCACCCTCCTGAATTCCTTGCCAAGTGCAGTATTTGCTGTGACATATATAAAGAGTAGCCTGCACTCCTTCAGAACTGGCTGCTCAGTATTTGCCAGGCTGCAGGGTGCAGGCAGTGCCAGCAGCATCCCACATCCATCCATCCTGTACAGACAAATCCTTCCCAGGATGTCCCAGTGCCCTGACCATGCTGGATGCTGCTGATCCCTACAAAATGCTGCTGCTTGAACTGGACCCCGGCCTTCTTGGTCTTCCCTGCCAATGTTTTTATCTTGATACAAATCTAATTATTTTCTCTTTTATAGCTTTAGATCACACAGCAGCTCAGAGTAGGGGAGTAAATGTATTTACTGTGATTATGTATTCCCTGATATTGGAAATACTTTGCCTTCTTAGAATGCCAGATAAAGTTAATAGAGCGAGCTTCTGTAAACACAGCTAATTACCTTGGCAATTTAGATTAAGTCCTTGAAATGGATTGTCAGAAATGAGTTTATTTATGTTACCAGATTAAGGATCCATTTCTCTCTCAGATGTCTCAGCTCCTGTGCAGTAATCTCCCTCCTGATAAGCACAAAGAGCTGGACACATTTCTTGCTCATTCCTGTGCATCCACTTAAATGGACTTTTAAATCACTCTCAATTCATGACTTGAATTTGAGATTCTTAACTCAGCGTTTCTTATGAATTGTTCTGTTGTGTTTGTTAGTTTTGCTAATTATCTTAGATCCGTTCTGGAACTGGTTTGGTTTTGACACCCCCAGAGCCAACCAATAGATGGTGACAGCAGCACACTGCTGGATTTAGCCTGGTTACACATGGCTGAGAGCCTGGGCTTCCTCTCAACGGCATCACTTCTTACACTGCGAGCCCTGGTGGTGTTAGCAGAACCCAAGTATATCAACTTCTAACTTTCAGAGGTACCAGTGTAAGCCTGGAATGGCTCAGAGTCTGTGGTAGTGCACATAAGCACAGCAGAGATTAAGTCAGCCCAAGATTTCAAGTCTGAGAGTAATTATTTGAGAACAGACTCTACAGCACAAAAATACAGTGGTGCAGTTTTTAAATCAATCATTTTTCCAGTGCAAGATTGCATCTGCAAAACTCAAATTGACATTTAGCTGTTTACAAATTGCAAATATCAGAAGAATAATTTAAGCATTGTGTTAGAAGGATCTTTTTGTGAAGGTCTGACTGTCCACCCTCTATAGGCTTCTGTATCTAAACCTGATGGGAAAATGAAAGTTTGATTCTGTGTCTCCACTGCATGATACTGCACAGGCAGGGTGGGAGTAAACAGCTGACCCCATCAGCTTTCCATTTCCCTTGACCAGAGTAAGAATTTTGTCTTCATTTGAGAAACACAGAGTGATACAATTGATAAGATTAAATCAATAATTTCTATTTGACGTAACAACTTTCTCCTAGAGCTTTGTTAGCAAAGGACAAAATCCAACCCCAGATGAAGTTAGTGGGAATTTTGTCATGTATTTCAACAGGCTACAGTATTAAATTCTTCATTACTATTTCACGGGAGGTCATTTTTCATTCTTGGAAATTATTTTTGCAGTTATTTGTTTAGAAGCAGAATAATCTTTAAAAATTCCTTTGTATTTGAAGTGTTAAACTGTAGTTACTTCTTAAGATGTGAAAAATATTTTATTAATAAACCTGCAATTTATTTTTTTTTACCTTTGTAAGGTAAATTTTCATAAAGATGGTAAAATATATGAATTATTGTGGTCTATTTATAATGCTAGATGCTTTACTTGAAAATGTGGAGAATTTTAGAAATTCTGGTGATTTGTCATTACTTTTAGAATTCTGCATGCCACAAAGAGCAAACACATTTGAAACATTCTAGAAGATCACAAGAAAAGACAGAAGTAGTCACTGGATCTACAGGATGAGCTGAAGAAAATGTTTTCTTGGAGCTCCACTTCCACTTTTATGTCTGGTTATAAGATGAAATTTCAGGAACCTTTTAATACGGAAAGGAAGAACAAAATAAAGATACAACATAAATAGTGCCAGATGAGGGAAATCAGTCCAGTATTTCAGCAGATAAAAAGCAACATTTAAACTGCTATAGAATGAACCTGAACAGGTTTATTGAGAACCTTAAAGCTCATCCCCTGTCATGGTCAGGGCCAGCTCCCACTGTCCCAGGCTGCTCCCAGCCCCAATGGCCAAGCTGGCCTTGGCCACTGCCAGGGATCCAGGGGCAGCCACAGCTTCTCTGGGCACCCTGTGCCAGGGCCTGCCCACCCTGCCAGGGAACAATTCCTGCCCAAGATCCCATCTCAGCCTGCCCTGGGGCCCTGGGAAGCCATTCCCTGCCTCCTGGCCCTGCAGCCCTTGGCAATTGTCTCTCTCCATCTTTGCTGCAGCTCCTTCAGGCCCTGCAAGGCCCCACTGAGCTCAGGCCAAAGCTTCTCCTCTGCAGGCTGAACAATGGCAGCTGTGGCAGCCTTTCCTCCCAGCAGAGCTGCTCCATCCCTCTGCTCATCCTGGAGCCTCCTCTGGCCTCTCTGCAGCAGCTGCAGCTCCTTGCTGTGCTGGGGCCAGGCCTGGGGCAGCTCTGCAGGTGAGGTGAAGGCCATAAATTCAAAATCAAAGTAATAATAATTAATAGTAATTATTATTAATTAATAATTAACAGTGCAGTGCTTAAAGGTACCTGTGAGATGATGTTTCTCAGTGTTTCCACCAGGGTCATTCCTGCTGCCCAGTACATTGTGGAGAACAATCTCTCTGCCCAGTGCTGTGTTAATGCAGCACTTAATGTCTTGTGCTTAATGCAGTAAAATAACAGCAACTCCCAGGAACTCATTTAAAAGGCTGCAGGTTTTATTCCAAACAACTGCACAATTCTTAACAGAGTGATTTGAAGGCATGGAAGAAAAAGCAAATTCAGTGAGCAGGACTGGATGCTGGCTTTGGCCATAATAAAATACCTGTTGAATGAGATTTGACATAAATGGACTTCAGAATTGGACTATGTGCCTTAATTAATGGAAATGTCACAATACTTTTTTGGGTAGGCTTTCAAAGCCAGATTAAATGCTGGCCACTTCTGAAAACTATCTGTTTATTCCATTTTTAGTGTGATAGCAAGGAATTAATGCTGAAATATCACCAAGTAGGAAGTCAGGCATTTTTTTACAAGAGTATGCCTGCAGACAAACATATTCACGTGCAGGTCCTGGAAATTGCACCTGAACACTCACGTAAGCAAATTTTGGTATACAAAACTCACAAGATTATGTTCAAAATCGACAGAAATACCATCCTGGATTTTGTTACATTTTTGTTTGACCTCTGACACATTTGTGTTCATAAACAATCTTTTTTCAAGCTCCCACTCGCAAGGTGGAAGGCAAGAGCTGGAGGACATAAAAGTGGTTTCCTCACCTAATGAGTTTAAAACTGATGTGAGAATGTACAAACCTAGCATAATTCCCATTAAAATATAGAAAAAGGGAGCTAATCAGTGCTTGCTAGGTACATGTGAAATAAAATTTTCAGGAGAAAAGGGTTGAATAGGAGTATGACTAAAGTCAAGGGCACAGAAAACTGTACAAACCTCCAAAGGTCAAATCGACATTTACCAGACCAATATGTTTTATTGATGGCACCTCTTAGAGGTTTTTTAGGTGTAAAATTGATTCCCAATCTCAATCTAAGTATTTTAGGAGAAACTTTTTTGGGAGGAACTGTGAGAGGAAGGTTTTGAGACTGCAGTAGGGATTGATATGTTATAAATCATTATGTCTTAACCACGTCTCAGGCAGTGCTTTTGTAACCTTTGAGAGCTGTGATGGGGGCTGGTTAAAGTTCCTGCTGCTCTCTGAGCTTTTGGGAAGTTCATGTGTGACCTTGAGAGCACTTCTAAGGCTCTGCTCTGCAGCTTTGCTCACAGATTAACAGAATTATGCTCCTTACACCCTTGGGTAGATCCTTGGGCAGCCTCTTTCTCTGTTTGCAGACTGATCCGTGAGGGATCTCATTTGATCTCCTGTCCCCTTTCACTTTCTGAGGAGGGAATTTCAGCATCTGGCCAAGGCTGAGCTGGGACAGCAGGGGGAGGAGAGGATGGGAAGGAGGAGCTCTCTGAGCCTTCCATGTGTGTGTAGGTCAGGAACAGTCTCTGCTTTAACATCGATGACTGGATAACTGCACTGCTGTCCCTGCCCTCACACAGGTTTTCACACAATACAGAAGTAATTGTATTGATAAAGCTGCTGGATAAGAACACCAAGAAAGTTCTAGAGGGGTTTGCCACTCCTGAAAATCCTCAGCCAGCCAGTAGCTGAACTTGTGAATAATAAACAAGCAAACTGTGCAAGCATTAACTCCAAAGGGGAGAAAACAATATGGAATATATTTATAAATGCTGCTAGGACAAACGTTTGGAGCTATGGATTGTGCATTGCATTATAAATTTTAGAACCACTCTGATTTTCTTTGTGTATTCTCATTCATCTATGACAATGAAAATTAGATTTTCTCAAGAAATAGCTAAATACTTTGTATTTACACTTTCAGGTTATTTTCAATCAAGCAAACACACATTGCCTCACAAATGTTCATGTAGAGACTGGATAAATGGCCTTACTGGACAACTGGTGTGAATTTTTCAAACTGGGACTGAAGCAAAGAAACGTTGTCCCAGTGGAAAAAGAATTGTCCTGTGAAAACAACCTTTCTCCCAAAAATGCACTTAAAGACCAGAAATTCTTGAGATGACATCAAGAGTTGGGAAACCTAAAAACACAGTCACCACCAGGAGCTAATTGATCAATAAGTAAGGGAGGCAAACAGCTTAAAATGATGTCAGCTCCTTCCTGAACATGTGCCTGCAACTCACCCAGTCAGGGACAGGAGTGGGCTAAAGGGTCTCTAAAAATAGTGAGTGTGGGGTGATAATGCTGAAACACAGAAATAGGCAACTCTGAGGGACCTTTCCCCAGAGAAGTAAAGGGTCTCTGACACCTTGGTGTGAATCTGGACATGTGATGAGGACAGCTCAGGTGCTGCTCTACCCTGTTCAGCCCATTCCTGCTGGCAATTGTGAGTTAAACTCTTTAAAACATTCTTTATCCTGGTGCCTCTTCTGCATGAACCAGGGGTGAGTTGAGTTCTGGGCCTGAACAAAGAACCTGTAGTGCAGGAGTCACTTTTGGTAGTTTCTGTCACCTCTAGGGAACTGTGGATGGAGCAACAAACCCACTGGCCTTCCTGTAAGGCAATAAAAATAAATCTTTAGAACAAAAAAACCCAAAAACACACAGAGAAAACCCAACCCAGCCCAACCCAAACAAAAAAACCCAAAACAAACAAACAAACAAACACAAACAAACAAAAAAAAAACAGACACGAAAAAACAACAACAAAAAAACACCCCAAAACCAAACCAACCAACCAACCAAACAAACAAAAACAACAAAAACCCCCAACAACAAAACAACAAAATAAACAATAAACAAAAAACCCAAAAACCCAAAAACCCCCCACCTGTTTGTCACTAGTTGTATCATAATTTTAACAAATATTCCCTATGATGAAAAAAAAAAGTCTGTATCAGTCTTATCTCTCTTCACAAGAGCAGTGAGAGAGAAGCTGTGTTGTACAGGACATTTGCTGGATGGCTAAGGGTGACCAAAGGGATGCAGAGCATCTCTGGAGAACCCTCTCTGAAAGGACTTTCCTTGTCAGCTTTCAGTATTCCTGCCCTTTTCCTACTCTTGAGCTCTGGCTGATGATTCCTGTTTGTCCTTGACCTTCACTAACACCTTGAGCCCCTCCCCAGGCTGCATCCTCCAGAAGGAGCTCTGGAAGAGCAGGGTGATGACCTTGTGACAGGGAATGCATGCATGGCTTCAGCTCTGCCATCCTCATCTTGAGGCTGGCACAGTCCCTCAGGAAATCCAAGGATTTAGGTATCCCTGTTTTGTTGATCATGGGAATTGCATGTTCAGTAGACACAGCCTCTGTTCTGTTATGAATCTACCATTGTGTGTTAACATTTTAATACCATATTTATTGTGTAAATATCTATATCTCTATACCTATATCTATATAGAGAGATGGAAAACCTTCCTGTCTAAATAAGGCTGCATGATTAACAGCTGGAAATTATCCAGGCCCATCCAAGAGACAGAGCTCCTCCTACATATTTTAGCTCTCCTAATAAATCAATTAACATTTTTTGCTGAAACACAACCTATGCATTCAAACCAAGGAAACAGCTCCTATCAACCTCTTCTATTTTTTAACAGAAATCAAGAGATAAAAATAATTTTTATTGCAAGATATTTGTCATGCACATTCTGGCAGTGTTCTCTGACAGGGCTAACAGTAAATGGGACTGATTCCACAGGACCTGAGAGGAAATGTTCCCATTTACTCCACACTGCACACACTGGATTTGTTTGATATATGAGTATTTTCATTGATAGCTGGAGCTCCATGTATTTGATTACAAGACCATAGGCTTCACCCACTTGTATCTCTACACAAATACACCTGGCTTGCTCCTGGGATGACAAATTCCTTTGTACCTCATCATCATTTTTTTTGTACCTCACTTGCTTCAATTAATATGCAGAGAAGACAAATGGATTAATTTCTTCTCTTTAAATTCAGTAGCACCACTTCTCTGGGCTCGATTTTATTTCTAGTTCTTGGAACAGGAAACCAGAAGTGTTTCATCACAAACTTACCCTTGCATTTTGCAAATATGCAAAATCTTTGTTAAAAAAATAGAAGTCAACAATATATCTCTATAGATTAACTTTGTTCTGAACAGCATGTTAGAAATTGTGCTGGAGCATTAATTCTTTTTGCTTGCTTTTTTAATTAACCAGTTAATTTAGTATTTCAAGGCAGCACAGTCAATGGATAACAAGACTGTGGTGATTCCTTAACTGTAATTCTAGTTGGTTAGTAATAAATCTTTAATTTCTTGCATGTTTATTTAATGTGGATTAATGTCTTATGTCTCATTGAGCTTCCAGAGTCTTTATTGAAATAAATTCAACTGTAGAAAAGTAAGAAATCTACACATTAAACTAGTATATAATTTAGAGTAATAGACTCAAGAGTGTGTGTTTATAGGATAAGAGAAATAAGTCAATGTGGTTTTAAATAGATTATTATGCATCAAGAGCCTGCTGAGACAGTACAGCACATAGAATAAAGAGAATATGATGTCTGCAGTGTTTATGTGGTCTGGTTAGCATTTTACAATATGCTGAGATAAAAATACCAATCTGCACAACGGGGTAAAATATTCTTCTGAGATTCAGTTTGTGCAGTGCAAAGGGATAGCCATAAATTAACCTTTTAAATGAGCACAGGAATTGGTTTAGCAGAAATGGAACACCAAGGCAGAGTGCACATGGATGCACAGGGTGAGTAACTGTACTTTTAAGCACACAATGTTACTTAAAGGGTTAAATACTAATGTTTGGTATTATTGTGCTTCCTTTAAGCACCCAGTGATGTCCCAGAGGGATTTTTACAACCTGGGTCACCACTGAAGGCAGGGACAAGGGACAACCCCTGCACTCCAGGAATGGCCTCAGGGATCTGGTGCTGCTCTCAGTGCTCCTGATTCTCTGGATTTTCAGGCTCCCACATTTCCAGAGATGCTTCACCATGGAGAAATCTTGGTGCTTTCCTTGGGGAATTATTTTCAACCAGACCTTTTAAACCAGCAATGTACCAACCAAACCTGTGACTTCACAGCTGCTGGGGCTAATTTTGACTCCCTTACACATCAGAACAACTAAAAAAGGAGGGTGTAGAGCCCAGATTTGATATTTGTATCAGCCACTCTGCAAAGGGCTATGGATTCAAAGGGCTTCAGCACAGGCTTTGCAGCATCACTGCCAAAACCCCCTCCCTAGGGGCATTTGCTCGTGCAAATTTAGGATTTGCAGCCCTTTCTCTTCAAGGGCTTAGAATTTCTGACTGTCAGTGAGTTTTGCATGCAGATAGGTGTCCACACACTTTTAGTATAATTTTGTGAGTGCCTTGGTTGTCCCAGCTGTTCTGACAGCAGATTTTAAGACTGAAATGCAATACCTGCTACTGCTGAGAGCCTTGCTCAGGAAAAACCCGATTTCTCTGAGGTGATCGTCTCCTGAACTCAGGGAAAGACAAATATTGACTTCTTTTACAGTGAATTGCATACACAGGCTTTAATAGTTATTTAATTATCCACTTTTCCATGTGGGGGATAATGTGCAATAAACTGAATCACTGTTACCAAATAACATGTTCATTTTCCAAGGCAATGTTGGAGCATTTCCTCTTCAAGAAGCAATCCATCTTGTGCCTACTGCACTGCAAAGTTGAAGGTCAGTCAGTTTATTAACCCCAAATGGCTTTATAAACTATTAAACATAAACCATATCTGAATTATTAATTAATATTGCTGTATTATAGTGTGCTCTGTCCTCTTATGTCTTTCCAGCATTTGTCATTCCTCCTCCTCCCAAACCCAGTGGGGCTCTTTGTGGCAGTTCACAAACCTTCATCCCAATGAATAATTAATACTGCCTCCATTTGATTTGTTTTTAAAGAGTTGACATTGGCAATGCAATCTGGTGTAAATGGAATTTCTTCCTTTCTTCCCTGACCCTGGGATGGACTCCCTGGGTGATTGGCAGCTGTCATTCATCACCTGCACAGTGCAGCTGGTACCAGCCCTCTGTTTCACAGAGTTATTTCAGTGGCCCATTAATTATAAACTTCTGATTGCAAGCTGCTCTATTATCAGTCCCTGGATAAATGCTTCACCTGCTCAGTAATTTACCTGGCATTCTCAGGTGTAAGTGACAGTGGCATCAAAATATTATCTGAAGGAATTACAGTATTTTATCAATTGTCACTGAAGCTGTGCATGAATTCTTCTGCAGAGCAAAACTGCAGCTCTATCAGTCAGTGATCCCATAAAACTGAAATGTGCTACAACGGCCAGAGGATACCTAAGGAGCAATGGATCACTAAAAAGTACAACTTAAAAAAATATAGTGTGTTTTGGTAACATTTTTGAGTATTTAAGGTATGAAAAGTGTTCAGGCTGCCTCTGGTAAGTGGAAAGGTGGTTTAGATGTGATTTTTTTTGTGTGTTTGTTTTAAATATATGTAGTTTTAATGTTCTTCATTTTATCTGTTCCCCAAATATTCCAGTATTCCACCAAGTCCATTTACTGCAGATCTGACCTGGTGAGATTCTGTGATAATGAAGTCCAGTACCTCAATACTGTTGTTCTACATCTTCATATTTCATCATTTGTCACATGGTGCTGCTGATAAAAATATAATTGACAAAGGTTTTGCTTTTAGGGCCAATACTTTTAATATTAGTTACTTAGGCCTGGTAGAAGTTACTTATTATTCTGTAGATTACTGCTGCTGTTTATTACTGAGGAAATGGTCTGTCATTCCTCAACATTTCATGCTAAGAAATTCCCATCCCTAAAATGTTCCTTTTATGTTTGAGACATTTGAGGCAGAAATCTTCACCAAGCAAAGCTCTCATAGCAATTGCTGCTTTACTTGTCTTCCTTAAACTGAACTTGCCAAAATCCCAGTACTTAAAATTGGTCCTGTTTAGTGTTGCTAGATTAGCTTAAAGTACCTTGGGAAATTCTGGGTAAAACAGAACTAAAAGATTAAAAAATAAACCCCCACCTTGTCCAAAGGATGCTGACATTTGTTCCAGTCCTGCTGAGCAGCCTGGCAGCTTGGGCTGGGAGAAGAGCTTGCTGAATTATGCAAACTCCAAACGGTTTTCTTGGTGTCTTGATGTTCTTTGAGATTCCCAAGCTCATCACTCTCCTTTTGAAGACACATCCCCATCCCTCAGGCCACAGGAGAGAGGCACAGCCTTTCCTTGCTTTACACTCCATTTTATTTTCCTCAACCATATCTAGGATGTTTAGAAATAAATCAAAGAAATGCTTCTCTTTTATAACAGCTCTTTAGATACGCATGTGGAGTCATCATAAATCTCTGTCCTGGTCTTGATTTGCAGAGGAAGCATTTCCAGCTTTACTGAAGGAAGGGTAAGGCATTGGGCTTTGGAGTCCTTCACTCTGATCCAGTGCGTATCCTAAAATCTGGGTTCCTGTTTTTATTTAGGTTTTGATTGTTCTCTAGGTTTATTGTCTTCTATCTGTATTTATCCAATTATTTTTTTATATTAAAAAGAATATATTTGATATTATTTTTATTACTTTATTTGCCTTCCTTTCTTGTTTTTGTCTTTACTGCATTGGGTCTGTGGCCAAAGTTACTTCTTTTTATGAGAAGCATTTATTATTTTTTTCATACATGTATCCATGAATTCCCAACCATTAATAACCTTTTTTTTTCTGTTTACATTTACTCCCTGTGGCAAATTTTCCTGTAATTTTTCTCTGCTTTCTCTCAGGAGAGGTTTCTGCCATGCAGTCATACTTAGACTACCTGAAATTTCATTTGATTACTCCTTATCTCTTATTATCTGAGATATCCAGTTTGGAGTTTTTGGGCTCCCTGAAGGTGTGTGTCCCATCCTGCCACATCCACAGCAGACATTTATCCTTTTGAGATTCATAAATTCCATTCTGTAGAGTTCACAGAGTCTGTTGCAGAGACGGTTTAGCTGAAACTTTCAAGAATCAAATCCTGTCTGCTGTTTAATTGTGGCAAATAACATAATCTTTCTGTAGGATTTGAGATTTATTCCTGTGGCTTGATTCTTTCCTCCTCAGCACTCTGGAGTTTGCTATCCAATTAGTCACTGCCTCCCCTTTCCAATAATCACCACATTTCAGCAGTGTTGTTTGGGAGAGAGCAGCTTGTTTGGGGCACTTTGTAGTGAAAGTGTGAGATGGTGTGGATAACTACAAAAATAACTTTCTGCTGTGTTGTCCTTAATCGTGGAATCACAGAATCACAGAATGGCCTGGGTTGGAAGGGAACTTAAAGCTTTTCTCCATCCCCTGCCATGGTCAGGGACAGCTCCCACTGTCCCAGGCTGCTCCCAGCCCCAATGGCCAAGCTGGCCTTGGCCACTGCCAGGGATCCAGGGGCAGCCACAGCTTCTCTGGGCACCCTGTGCCAGGGCCTGCCCACCCTGCCAGGGAACAATTCCTGCCCAAGATCCCATCGCAGCCTGCCCTGGGGCCCTGGGAAGCCATTCCCCCTTGTCCTGTAAAGACACTTTTTAATAATTTATTCTTATTCACAGTATTATTTGTTTTTAACTTACACTAGAACTAGAAAACTAAAAGCGATTTTAGATCATCCACTACCATTAAATTCCTGTGCTTGTCCTATTTGCCTGGGGTATCTGAAGGTGGAGGGGTTGTGTGGTAGCAGGGAATGTTTGAATGGCCCAGCTGAGGTCAGTAATTAACCCTGCTTTCCCTTCTGTCACTACTGCAGTGCCATTCAAACTGTGCTTCCAAGAACTCCCAATAAAGGCAGCCCAAAAACATTGCATGGCAGTTCAGTGTTTTAATGACACACACTAAAGCAATGCCACTGATTAGATCCTTTGCTAATTATCTTCTGCTACTTCTGTTGGTTATATTTCAACAAAATGGACAGACTTATTTACAAGTAGCACTGCTTTCTAAGATGCTCCTCATAGCTTAATTCCTAGAAGACAGAACAAAAGTTTTTGAAACATCACTTTACACACTTCCAGGAACACAAAACAAGTAATGTATGAATGTTGGAGGAGTTCACCAGAAATTTCCTTCCTCTTTTTCCATAACCTGCTTATACTTTGTTCCTAATAATTACACCAAAGTTATGTAAGAAGCACTATGATGTGGTATTGTTTTTGCAGAAGCTCAGTAACTGCTGGATTGAAGCTCTCTGAAGGATTTTCATCCTTAAGCCTGCAGCCTGATTTTACTTTAAAGTGCCCCATGTTGCCTTGACTTGGATTCAGACTGCATTTAGCTTTTCTAGGAGAGGATTTGTCTGTCCTTTTAACAGGAAGGAGCTGTGGTTCTCTCCCCAATGGAGAGGTTAATCTGTAGCACATTGTGTATGTAATACCCAAAGAATTCTGGAAAACCCAATGAGAAACTGTAAGAACAGAGGCTGAAGCCTGTGTGTTGATTATCACAGAATCATGGAATATCCTGAGTGGGAAGAGACCCACAGGGATCATTGACCCAGCTCCTGTCCCTGCCCAGATCCCCCAACAATCCCACCTTGAGCATCCCTGGCAGTGCTGCCCAAACCCTCCTGGAGCTCTGGCAGCCTCGGGGCCGTGCCCATTCCCTGGGGAGCCTGGGCAGTGCCCAGCACCCTCTGGGGGCAGCAGAACCTTGCCCTGGTTCCACCCTGACCCTGCCCTGGCCCAGCTCCAGCCATTCCCTGGGTGCTGTCCCTGGCCCAGGGCAGAGCTCAGAGCTGCAGCCCCAGGGAACCCTGCCCTCATCTCCTCTGCTGCAGCTGGACCAGCCCAGTGCCCTCAGCTGCTCCTCCAGACCCTTCACCATCTTCATGGCCTCCTTTGGAAACTCTCTAATGGCTTAATGCCTTTTTTTCCCCTCGTGGTGCCCAGAGCTGTCCCAGCACTTAGTGTGAGGCACTGAATAGAAACATCCTCCTAACTTGTCTCAAACTGAGACAAAACAAAATCAGGAAACACCAACATATCTCTGTGATACTTCCATATTCTGTTGTCCTACTTTGCTGCTTTTCTCCTCACCCAGTTGCTCAGCAGATATCTTTAACATGCTGTGCAGCCCTCTGTTCTTAACCCAACCTAATGTGCTACTGTCACGCCTTTCAAATTTCTTTGCTAGCAAAGGCTTTGACTCAAAAATTCTCTCTCCCAGGAGAAAATGCAGCTCAGATGCTGCTTCTCTCACATCCTGGATCTCAGCTGGAGCAGTTGGGATAGAAATGTCTCACCTGTTACAAGAGCTTCTCTCCCTGGTGTAGCAAAAGTGGAGAATAACAAACTGCTGGGAAGTAATCCAAGTGTTATGAACACTGGATAATTGCATGACTCATAGGAGACCCAGGAACGTCCACTTCATTAAAAAACCCCAAAGCTGTCCAGATTGGCAAAACACCCTTTGGGTTTTTACCTGCAGGGTTTTGCTGTGCAAATATGTGTCTGAGAGGTTTATTACTATTTTTCCACTAAATTAGATCCTTCATCATGAATCATTCACAGTGTGATGTTTGTAATGGAACCAAACACCAAAACATAACAAAGCTTTTAGCTGTGCAAGAGGCACGTGTGTCTCCTTCCCTGGGTTTGTTAGTCATGAGCAGGAGCTGAGGAAATCTCCACTATCATGTTTCACTGATGTCCTCTTCTTTTCTGTGCTTTGTATCCCTTCCACAAGTTGTACAAGACTGTGTTAATAAAATATATTTGTTCTTTAATAATTAGTGGAGTTGGCAATTTTGTGGTGGACAGACAAGATCTCTGTCCAGCAGATGAGATCTTGGAAGGATTCAAATTCTGATAAGAAAATGCATGACACTTTTTTGGCATCTCAGAACTCCCTCCAAGTGCTCAGTGTAAGTTAGAAGGTGCAGAAATTGAAATGCCAAGAATTGCACGATCATACAGGAACAGGATTCTGTTCTCTTTCCACGATGGATCTCATTATCCAGGAAAAATCTGCACAGAAATGCAAAGAGGATACATACACAGATAATACTGCTCATGGTCACTCTGAAATCAGAGCTGATTAAATCCTGAGCTCTCAGCTTTCACCACAAGAAAGGATCACAGCAGAGCCTGGGAGGCTTCTCTGGAGATCACCAGGGCTGTGGACAGGGAGGAAGGGATTTAGCTCTTCAAGAGTGAGCATTTTTCATTAATACTCTGAAGCATTTATACTAAAACTAACTGAATCAGGTTACAGACAAACTTTCAATTGATTAGCTTTCCAATTTATAGTGTTACTTGATAATCTAAATTCCACTGATATTAAGAGAAGATGAGAAAATATTGCAGAAAGCCTTGTATTAGATTTTAAAACAATTCAAAGGAGGAAGAGAAAAAATCCTTCCACATGGAACTTGCATAAAATGCAGTAAAATTAATATAGCACATAGCAACCATAATACTTTCCCTTTACAAAGTGCCTTTTTGATATTTATACTGATATAAACATGTAGATATTACGTGATGTTTTAATATACTGCACATCACATGATTAGAAACAATATCGATATTGATTTGGTTTCATGTTTTTAATTCATTAATCACAAGTTTGCTTGCAAAGATTTTACCTCCATCTTACTTCCTGGATCAGATTTTCTACCAGTGAGGCAGTTTTAGCACTCCAGAGGAAGGGATTAGCACTCTGTACTAATTAGGAGACTGTCTGGCTTTAGCACCCTTTGATTTTCCAGCTGGATTGATGAGGTCCCAGGCAGGGTTGTGTCAGCAAAGAGCAGCCTTTGCTCTGAGGCTGCAGTGATGATCTGTGTATTGAGCTTCTCTAACTGCCCTGGTGCATCTTTTGTGTTGACTTCCTCACCCAGGTAAGAGTGGCAAAACCAGAAATGATAAATATATCTAAATGAAAAGGCAGTGCTCTGGGAGTTTTCAAACTGATTTTTTGCCTAAATTTAGAATAGACTCTTTTTTTTTTTTTGCTTTGTTTTGTTTTTTAATATTTTTGTATCAGAAGTTTCCTAAAAATAGGTGTTTTTATTTTCATGTGGGAGCAAATTTTGAGACTTGAACATGCTTAGAAAAATTGAAGAATTGAGATTTTACTCATTAATCTCTTGGTTTCCCATCCCACAGACTACAAGAATTGTTAGGCATTTTAGAATTCTCTAAAGCCTCCTGGTTTGGGAAAGGACAAGGGAGAAAAGGGCAAAGAGAGTGCACATCTGTGATTTTTCAATGTGAATATTCATCTGAACAGCAATGTCCTGGGAGCTGCCAGCCGAGTGTGAAATGGGGGGTGCTGGGGCTGCATCCTCAGCTTTTCAGAGCTGCCAGAGGGTGACCCCCAAAGGCTCGGTGCTGGTGGGTGCCTTTGAGCAGCAGCCCCAGCAGGGTCCCCGGGCTGCCTGGGGATGCTTTGCTGCTCTCAGCAGCTCCCTGAGGCTTCAGCTCCTCCTGGTGTGAGTGAAGGGTCACCTTCCCTGCTCTTCCTCAGGAACTGCCTGGAGGGATAGGGCATTTTTTCCACCTTTTTGTCCCTTCCTGAAAAGCGTGGGGGGCGAGCTGGAGAGAAGAGCTGTTAGCCAAGCAAAACCTTCCACGGTCTGTAGGTGGAGAGAAGTGAATGAAGTGATTGCCAGGGTGCAGCTTTCCATGGGTTCAGTGTCCTTGCAGCCTTTCCCTGAGAGCCTCTGCCCAGCCACTGTTTGGGAAAGGATGTTGGGAAGGAAGGACTGCTGGATTAACTCAGTAGGTTTATTTTTAGGGTCACTGGAGCCTTTTTTTGTGAAGGAGATGGTTAAGGGTTTCTTTGAATCAGGGCCCTTGTTGAAAAAAAAAAAAAAAAAAAAAAAAAATGAGTGAAAATTTGGAAAACATTAAAAACCCAAAAAATTTTAAAAAAAAAAAAAAGTAAAAATGTGTGAGAATTTGGCAAACATTAAAAACCCAAAGTATTTTCAAATAAAATAAAAAAAAAGGTTTTTCAACCATCTCTGTCTTGAATGTATTCATATCAAGCCTTTTATCCTCATGTTCTACACTGAGATAGTAATAAGCTACAAACACCCACCTTGACCTGCACATTTGGGACTCTTCTTCTAAATAAAGCTTATCATTCCTTGGCTAAATTACCAAAGAATCTAAATCTGTCCCTGTGAGAAGCTTTTTCCTTCCAGCTCTCTTCTAGCTGAGTACAATACACGCTGAACTGTAGCAGTTTATCAAAGAGCAAACATGTCGTGTGGCCGAAAATGGATTGACAGATAGGACTTGGGTTAATTTACTGTAACCTTCCTTAAAAAGTTGTGTTGAGGAAGCAAAAAGCCATTATCACACGGCTGACCTTTGCCAGGAAAATATTAATCTCTCCCCAACTCGGTTTGTTAGTACAAGTACATCAACCCAACTGCTCCCAGAAATGTCAGCATCTAAAATAGGCAGCAACATGCTGCACATCAGAAACACTCCCAACAAGGGAGAGGCTCCTCCTGAGGACACAAAGGGAGCCAGGGGTTGAAGTTGCAGCCGTACGGAGACAGATTTAATAGGCATCCATAGGGGTTCCTTGCTGTACCAGCTTATTCTCATATAATTGGTTAATTAAATAGTTCTTAAATAAAATAATTGCAATAATTGGTTTCCCCCAAGACAGTTGAGGTATTTTAGAATTAATGAGTCAGAAAGAAGACTGGCCAGGACCACCCTTTCCAGCTAAATAAATTAATAAGGGAATTAAAGGATTTGTTTTGAGCAGAAACCACATTGTTTTGTTTGTGTTTTGTTCTTCTTTTGGGTAGTGCAGTGTGTGGGATATCACAGAATCATGGAATCATGGAATGGTTTGGGTGGGAAGGGACCTTAAAGCCCATTCAGTGCCACCTCCTGCCATAGCCAGGGCCAGCTCCCACTGTCCCAGGCTGCTCCCAGCCCCAGTGTCCAGCCTGGCCTTGGCCACTGCCAGGGATCCAGGGGCAGCCACAGCTTCTCTGGGCACCCTGTGCCAGGGCCTGCCCACCCTGCCAGGGAACAATTCCTGCCCAAGATCCCATCTCAGCCTGCCCTGGGGCCCTGGGAAGCCATTCCCTGCCTCCTGGCCCTGCACTCCCTGAGGAATTGTCCCTCTCTGCTTCCCTGCAGCCCCTCAGGGCCTGGAAGGAGCTGTGGGGTCTCCACAGAAGCTTCTCCTCTGCAGGCTGAGCAGCCCCAGCTCTCCCAGCCTGGCTGCACAGGGCAGGGGCTCCAGTCCCCTCAGCAACTTGGTGCCCCTCAAAGTCAAAGTTGATTTAATTGTTGAACAGAATTTTCTCAGCCAAAATATAAATAACAGCCACTTAACCTATCTGGGCCTCAAAAGAGTATGAATATGGTATTATTTGCAGTTAAGCCCCAGGTTTTTGTTTGTTTTTTCTTACCAGAAAAAAAAAAAAATCTGCAGAGTTGTAGATAGATTTAGATACAAATTTTCTGTGCTGTGGGTGTGCATACCTGAGGGTTTTGGCTTCTCAGGCAGGCACACGACACCACCTGCCATGGTTTGGGTGGAAGGCAGCCCTGGATGTGCAGACCCTGTTCCCTGCTGGATCCCTGCCCTCTGGAGAATGTCTCCTGCACACAAAGTGCTGCCAGCCACTCAGGGTGGCACCCCAGAGAACACAGGCCTGCTTAAAAGTCATAAAATATACAGCTCTCAGGAACATCTTGACACCGAGGCCAATAGAGAGAGATCTTTTGATCCAGGATCAGCAGACTGGATTTAAAACTGCATTAAACTTTTATTAGAACATATCCATATTGGAATATATCAAATAGAATTCTCTACGAGCTGCTTCATAAAAAACCAGAATATTTGAAAATGTCGTGGCTTGTTACTATTTCAGAGTTAGAGGAAGCTGTTCTACAAGTGTCACTGTGCTGAACAATGTCATTGGGGGATTTGTGGCTTGAGTTTGGTTGGGGTTTTTTTGGAAGAATGGCTTTTTTGGGGGGATTTTTGTTGGTTTGTTTGTTTCTCTTTTGGGATTATTCTACTTTATGCTACTTTCCTTTAGGAAAAAATGAGATGCGAGGGGGAGGAGGTTGATCCTTCCCTCCAGAAGCTCCTGAGTATGTTTTCTGTAGCAAATTCCACTGTGGATTTGGGGGTTGTGAGAAGTCAGGAGGCCACCCAAAAGGTGAAAGGTTTTTCTGAGAATGCACAGGGTTTGCTTTTGTGCTTGGTCTTGGAGTGGAACAAAATGAAACCTGAAAAGGAAAAACATTCAAGCTCACAGTGGTCAGAGGAGATTGGTGTATGAAGCCCTGTCATTCCTTTTGGCATCTCTGCTGTCATGTTTTTATCATAATAAAAAGCCAAAGGATTGACTTCTTAAGTTGAAGACTGAAATTTGTGTCTTTTTTTTATTGTAGTAATGTTTGAAGATCAAGGTAGACCACAGAGCCCTGCCCACCCTGGGTCATGGTCACCAGTATATAAAACGTCAGGCTGGGCAATGGCCACAAATGAAGTTTCTCCTGAAAAAATGGTATCTGGAAAATTAGGAGAAAAATGTGGGGTTTTTTCCCTGAAAAAAAGCTTTCGAAAGAAAGAATGGATCAGAATATTAATTAGGACAACTGGTCTATATGTGAAGTTGACAAAAGTGAAAATCGTTCCAGTGTTCCCCTGTCTGATTGCACTCTTTCTTCCAAGCTGCTACTTCTCCTTTTGGTCTCCCATTATTCTCATAGTTCTGGGATGGAGAGATTGAATTTAAAGATATCAACATTGGGGGAAAACTGTTGTAAGTATGGGTCAGTTCAAAGTTCTCCAGGTGATTGCTGACTTTCATTTGTAAAATGATTGCATATTCTTTCCTCAGGCAGTCTGGGGAGAGCAGAAATGCCTCTTGTGAAGGCTGGTTTGGGTGCAGGATGGAGATACCTGTCCCAGAAAAGACTTATATAAAACTCTTACACAGCTGCAGCAAAGACAGTCCTGAACTTCTAGAGAAACTTCCACCTGCCCAGTGCTTCCTTCTTACTGAGAAGAAATAAATCCAAACAATTGAAATGACAAACCTGCACTGGGATTTCAGCATTAAATTGGCTGTGGATATAAATGTGGATTTTTCTCTCTGTTTCTCTGTGCTTAGTAAAGAGGGAGATGTTTGCACCTGAAGAGTCATGGTTAGAACTTAAACGTTGTGATTTTACCTGGGCAGCCTTCACATAACTTCTGTGTGTTTTAAATTATTTTTGGAACAAAATAAGATGCTAAAAACACATAAATGAGCAGATGGGAACAAGCTAATGTTGTTTTATAATTAAATCAAATAAACTTGCAAGAACTGTAAGGGCAGGATGTCTCTCCTCAGAAAAGCACATGAACCCTTCCCTTTTGGTAGCCCAGCTGTGTTTGTGTGCACCTGTGGATATTGTAAAGCATAAAAAAATCTTATTTTTTGAGAGCTATTTTATTCCTAGAGCTGATCATCACAGCCATGGATGGAGAACTGTGAGAATAAATAAAGGCATCCAAGGTGCTTTTAATTTATCAGTGTGGCACACGATGGGAAATACTGCAGCTGCCTGGGTTAGTGCATTAGTGTAAAGATGGAATCATTTAAAGAGTTAAATTCATCTAAACATTTTGTATTCTGTTTGTTCTAACATAATTATTATGTTAATTTTGGTATGCTTTGCATATTAAGCTGAGTACATCCTAAGATATTAATGACCAGCGTGTCAGCTTTTTATTAAACAGGAAATAAACACACTGCAGCAGCTAATTAGTTTGTTATTCATATCAAAGAAAATGAGACTGTTCCTCTGCTTTCTAATTGAATGTATTTGCACTATTTGACAAATTGCCATCTCTCAAATCAAGCAAGTGGGGCAAAGGGAGAGTCTGCGGCTCCATTGTAAAGACTTGTGGTTGGAATATATTGTGTGAATATGCAGCAGTAATAATCACTAAATAATGAGGAATCAATACCTTGCTGATACTTGGAGATGTTGGTCAGCTCAGAAGCCATTCCATGTACTTTGAGCTCTGCTCCTAAATCCTTCCTTGCTCTGGTTAATGGTGTTCCCAGTCTGATGGATGTGTCCTTAGTGATGAAGTTTTTGGGGACACACTTTGCCCTTGTGCCCTGCTGTTGCCCTGGGATCACCAATCAACCCCTCACACACCTGAGGAAGCTCTAAACTCCATTGTCTTTTGAGCTTTGATATCTTGCAGTCCAAAATCAATTTACTGTCCCTAGATAGTGAAAGCTGATAAAATACCACGGGTAGTTATTGAGGACATCATCATGCTGGGTGAAGTGGGAGACTGAATCATTTCTTTATGTCAGATACTGCACAAAAGTTGAGGAAGTGCCCAAGGCCATGTGGGATGGAACCTGGAGCAACCTGGGATAGTGATAGGTGTCCCTGCCCATGGCAGGGGTGGGAATTAAATGGTCTTTAAGGTCCCTTCCAACCCAAACCATTCTGGGATACCATGATTCTCTAACTGGCAGCCTCCCCCGGCCAGAGGTGTGATAAATGTCCTTTTTTGGTGACCAAGGGCAATGCTGGACACTCAAAGCTACACAGGGTGATCAGGATCAACCACAGAGTACCCAAACCCATCCATGAGTCACTGTCCTAAAGCTGTGGGGTGGGAGGGAGGTAATGAGCTCATTTGGGTGGAAATCAGCTTAATGCCGTGCCAGCCTGTGATAGCCTGTCCCAGTCCTGCCAACAAACA
>VZTR01029563.1:24830-72590 GCA_013400775.1 Chaetops frenatus | reverse complement strand
GAGGGGACAGCGAAGGGACAGCGATGGAACAGCGAGGGGACAGCGAGGGGACAGCGATGGAACAGCGAGGGGACAGCGAGGGGACAGTGAGGGGACAGCGAGGGGACAGCGAAGGGACAGTGAGGGGACAGTGAGGGGTGCCCCGGGAGGCCCGGAACCCAGGAACCCCCCTGTGCGTTCCAGCCTTATGAAACCACAGCACATTCCCTGAGGGAGGGTGGACAAGGACAGAACAGGCTCCTGACACCGGCACGTTTCAGTGCTGCAGGATTCCAGTGGCCTCAGACAGCTCCAAGATATTCCAGTTCACTGTTCCAGAAAGCTCGAGGGGAAAAAACAATGCGGCAAATGTTAGGCTGTCTTTGAATGTCCTCTGAACTTTGGGAACATCATTTACACGGGAAACCCTCTAGCCCTCCATGACATTCCAGTCTTTAATCCCTAGGTTGTTGTTCTCCAGAGGTTCTAAAACTTCCTAAACTGAATGAGGTTTGAGCACATGATATTAAAAAACAGCAGCTTTAAAAGCATGATGATGGGGATGATAATATTTTAAAAATTCTCGTTTTTTGAAGTCAGTTTTTGCTTCGTCACTGCTGAACTTGCTATTGCTTTTTGAAAGGTTTCTTTGTGAGTTCTTATCTAATCTAGATGCTTATCTGGCTTTATAGACACTTTTACTCTCTGGTATTCCTTAATCACATTTGCTTTCCAGACTTTCACACTGTATTTTCACCACACATAGTAAACTCTTGATTTACAAGGTGCAGGTCCCTTTCATCAACCTTAAAATGAAACTTTAAGTGTTTGTCCTGTAGAGGGGAAGTCTCATCTTGGTGAAACTTGAGTCATTTTGAGGAGAGTGCGTTTCAACTGTGCCCATAATTCCTTGTTCAGCAAAGCAGGTATGAGCAGTCCCTCTTCTACCCAAAAATCTTTAGGCATAGGTTTCAGCCCACTGGAAGTGGGGTGGGTGTTCTGGGCTTCCTCTGAATCTAAAATATGTTTGTTCTGCTGCATGAAGTGCTCATATGTAAAATCAATACATGTGATCCATGCATTCAGTGACCTTCCAGATTCTGAGCATCATTGGCATCTAGTCTGTCATCATTTCTTGGTATTAATTACATTAACTTCATTCTTTTAAATAATTTCTATTGGAATCAGGTAAGAGACAACTTTTCTTATGGTCTTAAACTTTGGATGTTCTATCTTAACAACAGAATTTTCATAATGCAGTAATCAGAACTTTTTTCATACGTAAATGAATATGAACATTTTTTTCTCATGTGTAGGAGATGAGAACATCTTATTCTTCATTTTAATATTTTGATTATTTCTCTTGTCTTGATTTTAAATAGATGTAAACAGAAAACTACATTTATTAATTTAGGTCAATTAGATCCTGCTGTTCTTTTTACCTCATACCAGCTTGTTGTGCCAAATTCTGATGATGTCCATGTCTTTATTGTGATTCATGAGCTTTTCCATCTTATTTTCTCCCCACATCTTGTTGAGGAGGGTGAATGAGTGGCTGGGTGGGTGTCTGGTAGCTGGTCAAAGTCAACAAACTCAATTTTAATTGTTTTCAATGGACTGTTGGTGATGTTTGTTGACGTAAACATAAACAGCCTCCTATTCCAGGCAGCCTGGAACCAAAACATTTTTTGGGATTTCTGGAACACTAGAAGGTGTTTGGGCATCTTATTAATGACAGGCCATAAACCCTTTTAACATAACAAGTATTAGGGTCCTTCAAGGAGTATTTCAGGACAGTTTTATCCTTGGGCAGATATGATACATCAAAAATATCTTACTTAAAATCACTGCATAAAAATATTTTTCATAACCTCACCTTTCTGCACAGGACAGATACTTTGTGATTTTTGGTTTTGTCAACAGATCGAAGTGCAACCCTTGAGGGGTCTGAGGTTTTTTCAGGACTTACATTATTTCACATAAATGGTTACATTCTTATTCAGCATCTGGATAACCTTGCATCAATAGAACACAAACTCTGAAATGGTTTACAGTAGAAAAGAAGAATTGGGACTATTTTTTTTCTAAAATATCATATTTATCAAGTAAGGCTATTCAGCTGTTAAGGGTTTTGCTCATTATATTTAATGGCAGTAACATTAATCACTTTATGGTAATTAGATCAGATATGTGCAGATATCAGATAAGTGGAGATTTGAGTATAATCAAAATGAATTAACTGCTCTACTTAAAGACAGATATTTGCAGAGACAATAGGGAAAACATGTCATGAGCAATGAACAAAAACAGCCTGAAAATAAAATGTAAACAAAAAGGAAAAAAACCTTATTTAAATAATTTCTATTGGAAGCAGGTAAGAGACAACTTTTCTTATGGTCTTAAACTTTGGATGTTCTATCTTAACAACAGAATTTTCATAATGTAGCAGTTGAAAGCAGCTTTCCTGTACTTGTTTTTGAAAATGGTGTGATAAAGAATATATGATATAGAGGTGACTCTCAGAGAAGGGAGGATGAGTTAGGACACCTCTAAGGTTTGGAATATTGCAATGTCTGTGCCCTTGCACCTCTTCCATGCAGCTTGGTAAATGCTGGAACTGATCTGATTTCTGATGTTTGAGGCTGGGAGGTTCCCAGGCTCCCACAGATCCCTGAGCTGAGGGTGCCCTGAGTGCCTCTCCCAGCTGGAACCCCTGGGACCCGCAGGGCTGGACCAGATCCCACAGATCCCTGAGCTGAGGGTGCCCTGAGTGCCTCTCCCAGCTGGACCCCCTGGGACCCGCAGGGCTGGACCAGATCCCACAGATCCATCCCATTTTCCAGGATGCTGAGCTCACACAGAGCCCGGCTCACAGGGTGAGCTCAGCACAGGCAACAGCTGTGAGATATTTGCACCTTTCAAACGGAGGGAAAACCCTCCCTTCATCCAGGGATCAGGGAAATCAATCCCCAGGGAACTCCCTGTCTCAGCAGGTGCTGCAGCAGCCAAGGGAGCCAGACTGAGGGCTTTGCTTTCCTCTTACTCCTCTCCAGCACACCTCATTAGCAGATTTACCTGCTGGGATGCTTAAATGGCTCCTGTGAGAGCTCCAAACCGAGTCCAGGCTGAGGTTTCCCTGCCTAAATCAGCCGTGGGCGTGTGTTTACAGCACTGCACCTTCTGGTTTTCAGCGCTGGTCTCCCCACACCTCCTCCCGTTAGGATTCCAGGGCTCTGTACCTTCCTGCTCGGTTGTTTTCCAGCCAAGCCACTGTGATCTTGAATATG
Organism: Chaetops frenatus; assembly: GCA_013400775.1. NCBI lineage: Eukaryota > Metazoa > Chordata > Aves > Passeriformes > Picathartidae > Chaetops > Chaetops frenatus. The sequence continues at coordinate 69,324 of VZTR01029563.1, read as the reverse complement.
ATAACCCCAGCATCAACACAGATCCAGAAGAAGTTACTGCATTTTGATGGTTTGTAAGCATATTTCTAAGCAATTGTAGCTGTGAGCTGAAGAGGAAGGGAGTCAGGAATAAAACACAGACACACAGACACACACACACACACACACACACACAGGTGCCTCAGGAGCAGCTGAAGAAATGAATTTGTAGAGCATAAGCAAAGTTTTGTCTTGGGAGCTGGCACTGTTCCTCAGAATGTATGCAAGCAGTTATTATAAAGTGTGTGTGCTGCTGACAATGGGAGGATTAAGGCAATTATTCTTGTGAGTGTCACCAGCACAGTGCCAAGACCTTGTTTTCTACACAGTTTTGGTGCCTGATGCAGTGATCATGGCTGTAACATCTCCTCACTGAGGAGAAATAATATGGTTTTCATAGCACATTTTCCTCAGGGCTTGGAAGACACAGTGTGGAAATGGACCTCAGCATAGATAAACTCCATGGCTGCTGATTTCCCTTCTCTGCAGTACATTTGCAGCTGACATTTTGTAATGAAATTATCTCAGATATTATTATATTATATTATATTATATTATATTAATTATGGCAGGAAAGGTGCCAGAAAGGACATAAACACTGATTGATGTGAGAACAAAATTTTGACCATCCCCAGAAAGGATCAAATGAGAGAAATCCTGGCTGGCATTTCAGAGTACTTGTCTCTTATAGAAACGGTAGGGGAAAAAAAGGCAAAATTAAATCCAACTCTACAAAAGAGGTAGAAGCAGATAAATAATTCTTATTTACAGCCTCTGCAGTATTTAAACAAAATCTCAGTTTCTGCACTTCTGGAGCCAACAAATATGAAGCCCACACTGCTCTATGACGATCAAGAAAGATGTATTTCAAAGTAGCCTCCAAGATTTTTACCCTTTTTGTANGGTTTTCATAGCACATTTTCCTCAGGGCTTGGAAGACACAGTGTGGAAATGGACCTCAGCATAGATAAACTCCATGGCTGCTGATTTCCCTTCTCTGCAGTACATTTGCAGCTGACATTTTGTAATGNGAAAATTAAATCCAACTCTACAAAAGAGGTAGAAGCAGATAAATAATTCTTATTTACAGCCTCTGCAGTATTTAAACAAAATCTCAGTTTCTGCACTTCTGGAGCCAACAAATATGAAGCCCACACTGCTCTATGACGATCAAGAAAGATGTATTTCAAAGTAGCCTCCAAGATTTTTACCCTTTTTGTATTAAAAGATTGGAAAGGAATCCTATAATTCCCTTTTTAATTTCGGTCTTTAAACCAGAAGGGAGGGAAGATTTTTAAAAAGCTCATTCCAAATGGGCACAGAAACAGCACTTTGCATGGAAGTAAAGGGGTGCAGAAACACCAAATATTGTCATGCAAATTTGTTGATGAAAGACGGAGAATCCTTTCTAACAGAGCCAACCCTTGAAATATTTATAACAGGCAGCAGAAATAGAGGAGTCTAAAATGTCCTCCCATAGCTGTTCCCCCCTCTACTTTTCTTGTTTAGGGAGAGAAGTGGTCAGTAACCTCTCCAAACCCGCTGTTGGCCGTGCTGTGCCCATCCAGGCACTGGATAAATGCAGATTATTTAAACGGGATGCCAGAGCAGGCTGGCATTGGGTGGCTGCAGTTCTCCCAGCCCAGCTGCCTGCCTCGCTCTCCTGGTGAAATATCAGTTCCCCCTCAGCTGGGTGAGATTATTTCATGAACCAGCTCTTGAACCAGCAGAGATTTCCCCCTTTTATATTAAATGAAGGAGTCTTAAAATTTAATTCGGGGGCCGGCGGTTTATACCGGAGGGGAGGGAAGATTTTTTAAAAAATTTCATCCCAAAGTAGGAGACAGATGAGGAAACATAACGGGTGTGCAAGATTTCTGAGGAGAAATAAGCAGCCATCTATTTCCCAGGTTTCAGCGTTTGCTGTTTGAGGAAAGAAGGGCTCTCTTTGCTGTCAGGTGAGGGATAATTTAAACCCTCTCAGGTGTTTTGGAGGTGCAGGCACAGGAGGGAGGTTCCTCCAAGATAAGCTGTTCCCCTTCCAGGGCCGTGAGGGTACTTTATTGTACAAGAGAGATTCACGGGGTATTTCCCAGGGGTGCCTTTATTATTGCACTCAAAGGAGATGCAGAGAATGAGGAAGGGAGGTGTGAATTGCCCTCTTTCTTTCTTTGTGCTGAATCACTTCATTGGCAAACGCCCCTCCCTCACCTTTCCAATCCGTGTAATTTATTCTTCTCAAGTCTTAGGTAAAATGTGGTGTTTTCTATATTTTTTCTATATTTTTTCCTTTTAAGACTTTCACTGTTGATAATACTATTAATTCCTACTTCACTCTTTTATTTATTCAAGAAGGATCAGCCAGCCTTTCATTTTCATGAAAACATTTCACTTTAGACATGGTTTTCTTGGTTTCTCAACTAATGAGGAGACCATTGTAAATGACCCTCAGATTTTAAGTAAATCCATGTTCATTTGTAGGGACTGCACAGCTTTCTGTATCAGTAAATATTTATTGTTGCCCAAATAAGATTCTTCAGGAGTGAAGCAGAGATTTTTATTCATGTGAGCATCCACCAACAGAGTGAAGTGATTTGTTAAAGTCAAGTCAGCAAAAGGAACACCTGGAAGAAGACAATAATTAGATTTGTGGAGAAAACAAATACGAGATAGTTTTGGTCCCTCATATAGCCCTGCATCTGTGCTTCTTTCTTTTTATTGAAGGCTTTGTGTGTTTTCTGGATGAGTTATTGCCCCTCTAATTGCCAGACCATTGGTTGCCAATGATCTTGGAACCTACCAGTTGTACTGGGCTGCTGCTGGATTTGGCCAGGGAACCTGGAGTTTGTTCCAGGAGAGCTCTGAATGGCTCCAAGGGAAAACAGGAATCATGGAGCTTCTATTTTTCTTCTTTCCATCTTCTTCTTTTCCCTTCTTTTCCTTTCACATAAAGGTCTAACATGTGTGGTCTGAGGACACAGCAAAAGATGGACAGTATTGGCTTCTTTTTTCACTCATTGAAAAAACAATATTTGTCCTGCCACTTATTATAAATTTCCATATCAGCAAATAAAGGTGGAATATATTAACACCTTTTTTCTGTCTGTGTCAGTACATTTTTATTTTTATTCTGGTTACTTGTGTTGGTTTTTTTTCATTACTATTTTTGGTCCTAGATATAGGCCCGTAAACTGCTTTAATCTTTCCTTCAGGAATAATTTAATCTTGGGGAATATGTTCTCTGACATCATTCATGACTTTTTAATGTTCTCGGTCAGCCCATGGAATAGCTTTGGCATTTAGAAGATCTTTAAGTTGTTAATTACTGTGTTTCCATGTTCCTCCATGAGTGTAATCTCTATAAAATATCAGGTACCATAAAGAAGGCAGAAAACTTATTTTCAAATTAGGACCTTTAATATACCAGTAAATTTTGATGGCAGTGCTGTAAAAAGCCAAACTTTCCTGTGCAATAACTTCTTTCACAAGTGTCTTACTGAGCTGCTTATGATACAGCTTCAAAAGAAAAATGCTGGTAGATCAGATTTAAGCAGCCTGGAATTCTTCTTGACAAAGGCTTCTTTCAGCTCCTGCATTCTGGCTGTTTGTAACTATGTTCTGTGCACAAAAATTGTACCAGGCACTGAAAATATTAATGATGCTGTGCTCTGCTCCTGGGTGTTCAAACACTGTCAGCATCTGCAGGATGCTGTTTGGTTTTGTTTGGGTTTTTTTCTAGTAAAGAAATATCTTTCTGATTTTATTATTGTTATTTTATACACTTACAGTATTAATTAGTGCATTAGGCAGTAGAAGAGAGCTCAAATACTGGGATGTATTTATAGTTGCAATCAAAAGGCAGATTAAGGAATATGCAGAGGTACAGATCTGCTTTTGTACAGCTGATACAGAATCCCAGAATGGTTTGGGTGGGAAAGGACATTAAAGCTCATTTAATTGCACCCTCTGCCATGGTCAGGGCCAGCTCCCACTGTCCCAGGCTGCTCCCAGCCCCAATGGCCAAGCTGGCCTTGGCCACTGCCAGGGATCCAGGGGCAGCCACAGCTTCTCTGGGCACCCTGTGCCAGGGCCTGCCCACCCTGCCAGGGAACAATTCCTGCCCAAGATCTAACATGAATTTCCCCTCTGGCACTGGGAATCCATTCCCCCTTGTCCTGTCACTGCAGTCCCTGATGAATTGTCCCTCTCCATCTTCCCTGTAGCCCTTTCTGGTACATAAAGGGCTTCAGTCTTCAGACCATTATCAGTCTAAAGCCTTTCTCTGGAAGGTGGAAATTATCGATCTGGATCCCCAGAAGGTTTTGATTTTGTGGAATGGCAGTAATCTCATGTAACTGGAGATGTTCATAAATTGGATGTCACCTGAGGGATGGGTGCCATTGGAGCAGTCCTTGAGGCTGCTTTTACAGGCGAGCAGGAGCTAATTCTGTAGAATAACTTGTGTGACCATTAGAGACACTCACTGCAGGGTGACATGGATCATGTGGAACGGGCACATTTCTCTTCTTTACAGAGTCCAGCTCTCAAGTCTCTGACTTTGCAGCAGTGGAGGAGAGTAGCTGGGCCATGGATGTGTGCATCCCAACAGCTACATTCCAACTGCTGCGTTTGGGGAGTTGACAGAACTCAGTTTTTCTGTTTTACCTGTGAATGTTGTCTGTGGGAGGATTAAAACCTCTGGGACAGTGGAGATGTGTTGTTCCTCCAATTAGGAACAACACCAGACTCCATCTGGGTGCACCAGGAGCAGGGGAAGAACACAGGTGGGGCACAGCAGGAATTTCCCAGCAGTAACAAACACGAGGGAGGCTTTATTGATCCTCCCAGCAGAATATCAGCTCCCTGAAGGGGCTCTGCAGGAATGGGAGGCAGGAGAGGAGCAGGACAGGTATCTCCAGATGGAGGAGGCACAGCTAATCCAGCAGCAGGGCCTCTTTCTGTTTAGTAGGACTAAACAACAGCATTTATTTACAATTTGTACCCTCAGAACACTCACTGAGGTGCTGAGCCCTGCCTAACACTGATGGCAGAGGCTCAGCTGCACAAACCTGGCTTCTCCAAGGAGAACAATGGCTCTGTAATTGCAACTCTTTAAATTTTCAGCACCATGATTTGTTTTAGTTAGGGCTCTCCTTCGAGTACTTAAGCTCTGCATATACATTTTTAATTTCAGTTGCTCCAGTGAATTGTGTTATATACCTCCTAAAGATGTAATATAACAAAGTATCACAGTTTTGTGCATCAGTTACAGATGCACAAAATATAATTACACGTTACCTAGCACTTTCTTTTCCTGTAAAATTACAGAACTTGGAGAAAACAGCATTAGCAGCAATAGAATGAAATTTTATGAGGATTTATTTAACTTTTTCTGTGAACATTTTCCTTGTTCTTTTTATTGATTGTTACTTAATTGCTATTAATCACGGCTGTTCTAATGCTGCATTTTAGCTTGAGATAAACTGAATTTACTTTATCCTTAGATCCAGCCCTGACATTTGTATTCATGAAGTAATAATAAATAAAATGCAGGTGCTTCTCTGGAGTAACCCTGAGTGGGAGAGGAGTTAAAATTTATCCAGAACTGCAAAGTTTAAAAACTCTCCCAAAATTAGTTCTTTAATTAACATTGATCTTCACCCCTGAAGTCAAATATGAGCCAGTTGTTATTGCAGAATATTGAGAGAGAACAAATGGGGCCATTTCAGTTCATCCAGGACCTGCAGCCCTCCTCTGTGAAACACCTGCATTTGTTTCCTTTGGGACAGAACAGCACAACAAATTAAAGATGGACTTGATCCAATGGCTTGACTTTTTAAACACATGCACTTCAATCAGTGCCATGAAATAAATGATCTGGGTCTGACAAACCAAGCTGGTGGCATAAAATCACTGAAGATTCAGTCTGTTTAAAGGGTGCTCTGTATGTGGGACAGAATCCAATCCTTCCCCTTCCTCCTTTCGCATTATCTAAATAAAAATCCTTGTTTTTACTTTAAAAATTATTTAGGAAAAAACTATTTTGTCTAGAGGTAATGTTTGCTGAACATCAGCAGCAAAATTGGATGGGTATAGTTTTCTACAAAAAAAGAAACTATAAATAGAGAGAAATCATGGATTTAAGGAGGCAAAATACCAAAATGTGAACTTCTGGGAAGTCACTGATTTTATGTGTAGAGCTTTGAGTGAAGTAACTTCAGAATAATGAGAGAAAGTATTCCCCAGCACCCTGATGGGATCTGTTTGAGTGAGAAAAATGAGGGGTCCTCCAAATTTAAGTCAAATTGACCCCAGTGTATCATCCCTGTGCTTCCTGACAGGTGAATAAAATTCTGAAGAATAAAAATAGTTAAATTTTGGGGGAAAAAAAAGCCATAGCCATATCAGACACTGTAGCTGCAAAATCAGCAAGTAGTTTTTATGTGTTTTGTACTACAGAAAAATCGGATTTTTTCACCCCTCTTGTCACAAGAAAGAAGAAACCAAAATTAAATGAAATTTCTAATATATAAATAATTTACCTGGTTATAATTGCAGGTTGTTCATAGCACTATAAAAATCAGAGATTGTTCTGGTTATGCTTCTGTTTGATTTATGCTCCCTGATATTTGAGACATTCAATTCCTGAAGTCAAGAATTCTGACCTGCTCTCCAGAGTAGGACAGTGCATTATTATGAACAACTTAACTTGAATACATAAAGACCAAAAAATTAGTTTAAATGTAGCCATATGCAGTTTCAAATAGAGTATTTCTTTTTTTTTTCTCTCCCAGTTCTGGTCAATAATGAATGAGTTTTAGAATTCAAATCAAGACACAGTGGGAGTTCTTGTGATATATTATTGATAAAGCACACTTAATGTAACAACATTTTCCAAGGGAAAGCACATTATTTGTTGGCTCTGTTAATGCAAACTTTAACATAAGTCTATATTAAGCTTATAAAAATAATTTTCAGTACATTGGAGGAAGGTTTGTAAGCAGCCTTTTAAATAATTAGATGAAAAAATGCAACTTATTACCTTAATGAATAAAATATTATTCTTTGAGTAGGTCTTCAATTCACTTTCCCATATGGCTTTAAGGAAAAGTCCATGGTTATAACGATGTATTTCAGAATATAACAACTAGAAATATTTAATAGAATTTTTAGGAGTTTTTTTTTTTCTTTTTCCTTTCCTAATGGTTCACTGAAGCTTCATAGGGAAAATAAGAACTTCAAGCTAGAAGAAGATAAAGGAATTCACAGAATTCACAAAATTCTTGTTCTACTCTTACTATTTCTAGTAGTATTGAAATCCAAAAGTATTTTCAGAACTCCAACAGAAGTCTGTTCCTGTGAGAAATGTATATATTTTTTAAATATACAAACCTTAATATTGTTTGGGAAATATACCTTGGTAACACAGTCCTTAAAGTGCTCTGGTTGACCAAGTTTTAACATAATGAAATTACTTTGGGAGCAGTTATTGCTGCATTAACAGACTTGTGTTTTTTCATTTGCCTTGGTTTGGGTACTGCTGACAATCTGAGCTCTTAATTGAGAGCATCACTTGGAATTGGAAGTTAATATCTTTGACAGAAAATCAGGAATGAGGTGTGAGTATATTAACTGAATGTACCTGGGCCTGGGAGGTTCAGTCAAGAGGAAAAATCTAAAGATAGACAAAAGGGGATGTACCAAGGTGCATTTTCCCTCCTTAAACCATCTGAAAATACATAGAGAAAACCAGTAGGATCCAATTCAGGAAAAAAATATATTTAATTAAGTTAGAACAGGTTGTGAATATTGGTATTCCCAATTCTGATTATGCATAAATATATGTAAATAAGTAACACAAAGAAATGAAGAAAATAAAGTAAAAAATCCAGTATTTGTGGTTATAGGGTTCGGCAGGAAATCTGTGTAGCTGATGGGAAGAGTGAACTTTTATCTTTTTTTAAAATTTTCTTTTTCTTTTAAATTAATATTTTATTTTCTGCTTTTTTGGTCGAATAACTTTTTAAGGTTTTTAATATTAAGTTTCATTGGACAGCATTGTGTGTGGATTCATTAGTTTAAGAGTCTGCCTTGGTGCAGAGAGAGTTACAGAAAATCTGCAGGCTGGGTGACCTGGGATCACCATAGAGGGCTCCAATGCTGAGCTGGGATTCCCTTTGGCTTCTTTCAACAGCCAGATTTTCCCTATGGCTTGAATTTTATATCTATATGTAACTAGAAAATTAACATTTAAAAAACAAATCTGCTGGGGCTGCTCCATTAGTCCAGTAATGTGATGCTGCATAGTCAGGACTGTCCATGGAGCAGGGAAATGCACAGGATGTCACTAACTGGCCTTGGCATTTTCAAACATTTGTAGCAATTTGAATGGGGAAATTTAATGGAAAGAGTGAAAAAATATGGAAAAATGGAAAGAGTATCTTTGCCTAATTTTGAGTAGACTTTTATTTTTTTAACCAGTTATTTATACTGATAGCTGATTTAATTCTCTGTGGCTGTGTGTGTGAGGAACATTGCTAGCAGGAAGAAGCAGTGCTTCTAGGATTAATCCAAGCACTAAATGTTTTTAAATGTCATGTTTAGAAGGTCTGAAGCTGTCTTTAAGATATCCACTTTCCTCTGATTTCCAGCAGTCACTGGGTACGTTTCCACTTAGCTGGAAGTGCAGCAGGAGTTGCATTTCCAACCCAAGGAGATAAATCTGCAGCTGTTGATATCAAATCATATCTCATTATACTTACAGGGGCAGTAAGGCACGGATGGCTGGCTGGTGCAGCCTGAGAAGTGTGTCAGCTTTCAGCCTGCTTGGCTGTAGTGAAATGGGAATAAACAGCTCCAGAAGGGGAATTTTGCACAACTCAGGAAATCTTCTCGATGGGAAGAAAAAAGTTAATTCCAGCCCTGCCTCATTAATCAGATCTGCCAACACTTAAAGGAGTGTCACCTGAGTATGTTTTGCTCTCTGCTGTGTGCTGCTGCTGAAGATCCTGACATGCAAAACAGGAGTACTTGGATTTGTGCTCAAAGGCAAAGCAATGAGCTGGAATGTGCTTGGTGAGTGACCTTTGTGGGGACTGCCCTGGGCACCTCCATGTGGTGCCTGTCACCACTAATGGTGGCTGCAGACTCAGGGCTGTTTCTCCAGGCACACACAGCAATTGCTTTGCCTGTGTTTCATGTGCCATGGGTCATGCACACAGTCCCTGCATTATGGCAAGGAGCAATAGCCTGGAATTAGGGAATTTTCCAGGGGGCCTCTGGCCTCTCTGTGCTGGTCACTGCTGTTGTATCTCCTGAAAGTCCAAACTAAAATCCAGTTCTCAACGTGCTGTCTCAGACTGAGCTGAGGATTTCCCAGGTGAGGGAATGAAGCACACTCTGGCCATTGCTTTGGCTGTGCTCTGGGACTGTTCTCTGACTCCACAAGGAAAAGCTGTCCAAGGAACTGGCTTTCCTGGGAAGCCCATGGCGACCCACAGTGCACCTTACTGTTCTTGTACTGCCACCCAATGAACCTTGAGCAAAACAGACATGAACCACTCAGCCTGGGGATTGCTAAGCTCTGCTGTGACAACAGGATGGGAAATCATATTCAAATCCATGTATGAAGTCCCAAATAAAGCAGACTAGGATCATCATAACCCTATCTAACATCTGTGAACACAAACACTTAAATTCTTCAATCTAACTCCTGTTTACCCTTCACTGAAAGACCCAGGAGTCCCTGGGCCTGGACTTACTCTTCTCTAGTCCTTTGTTACTATTCCTGAAAAAAATATTTGTCTTTCTAATCTTTCACTAAAGAAATTTAGATGTTTTATGTAAAATCCGTACAAGGCCATTGATTTTTTTTCCATAGAAAGTTGTGATAGTCTTTTATAAGCATATGAAACTCAGGAGTCAAAAGTGGGGTAACAAATTGCAAGAAACTGGTACACTGAAGAAATGGAGAATGTTGGTGGTATAAGGGGTTCTGATGAAAATCAAAAAGAAAAGAAGAAAACAGCTGCAATCTGTGTCCTTTCCATTTTGCAATAACTAAAATGGATGAGGATTAAATGGCAATTAGGGCAGGGGGGGTTGTCTGCTGTGAAGTTAAAAAAAAAAAAAAGAAAAAGGAAGGGTTATCAATGTAAATGACCAGAACTTTGCCAGTGGTTTAGTTCAAACATTTAGTGCCATGTTCTGAGCTCACTGGAAATGTGGCTCTAACAGAGATCTCTGTACTCTAAAATATGTGAGATGTGCCTGGTGTCGTGTAGGAAGTCTGTGTTTACAGCCAGTTCCCTTAGAAATCCAAAGAAACATTTACAGCAGGCAATTCCTACTGGGTTCTTGAAGTTCAGGGAAAGAATAGCAGTGGTTAACTGAATTTCATCCCTGATACCATTCTTTTTGGCAAAATTTGGCAAAAATACCATTATTTTCGGCAAAACCCATAGACAGTGATTCCTAAAGGCAACACCTCTTACTTTTCCTGCCTTCTCTTCCTGGAGGATCAAACCTTGTTGAAGAACTGGAATACTCTACTGCTGTAGCTACGGTTTGGCCAAACCCCAGTGGGATAAGGCAGCTTTTTAGCAAATAGAGGAAGAATGAGACAGAATTTATTATGTACTGCTGAAAGCAATGCCTGGTGGTTTGGATAAACAAAAGTTAGGGCTGTTAATAGCCATGGGACCACCTGCAATTTAGCCTTTGTAAAGATGATAAACCAGAGGAAAGTTATTTGGAAGCAAACAAACAAATCTGGTGACAGAATATCTGAGAAGCATTTTAAACTGCTTATCACTCAGCTGTGCAGAATAGATGTCTAATCTCTCCCACTGCCAGAGATTTAGAGGATTTTTCACAGCCCTTTTCCGAGTCTTTAAAGACATCTAGTTTAGTGAATAGCAAAGGATTTGTGGCAGGAGAGACATAAATCATTTCAGCCAGGTTTCCCAAATTGGGGTTATTGGTGGACAGACATCAGGACAAGACTTTTGGGACAGATCTTGCTTGTCCCCTTCACCCCAACCCCTTCATTCAAGGCCTCAGGAAGTTTAACAAAGACAAACCTGCATGTGGGATGGAATTCCAGAATGGTTTGGACTGGGAGAAACCTTAAAACTCAGCTCATTCCAACCCCTGCCATGGGCAGGGACACCTTCCACTGTCCCAGGTGGTTCAGAGCTCCATCCAACCTGGCCTTGGACACTGCCAGGGATCCAGGGGCAGCCACAGCAAAGAAAATTCCAGTTGGACAGAGAAGAAAACTTGTCACCATGAGAGCTGCTTGGAGCAGGACCCAGACAGCTCAGGCAAATCTCTCATTCATGGAGCTTTTCAAAACTTCTCTGGGCAAGGCCATGGATAACACAATCCTGCTTTGAAGCTGTCCCTGCTTTGAGTGGGAGGTTGGACTGGGTGACTTCTGGAACCTTCTTGCAGCATAAATTTTCCTCTGGTTCTGAGTGAGCAACATCAGTGACTCCATGGGCTTCCATTTCAGAAGGGGTCTTGGCATTCAGAGGCTGCTGAGGGCTGGTTTGATCCCTCTCTCTCAGCAGACACAGAACCCAGTTTATGGCAAATCTCCTCATTTAAATTATGAGTTGCATCTATCCCAGCGTGGTGGATGCTGTTAAATCTAATTAGTGCAATTTTACTACGGAATTTTAAGAGACTATGGCAAATGAGATTTTTTTTTCTTTTCAAATGCCCTCTAGAAATCTCACATTTATTTCCATCGTGGTGCAGGTTATAAAAAGCGACAGGTAGTGAAAAACAAATAAGCCTTGCACTTATTTTTCAGTGAATCAGCTTATTCAGGCTAATGAACTCTTAAGGCTCATTTGTAGGATAGTTTTGTTGTTGTTGTCCACCTTTTTGAAATCTCCACGTGAGCTTTTATCCAGGACTGATTTTTCTTTTCCCTTTGACTTTAAAACTGTCTCTGCCTCAGTCAGTGTTGTGGTGGTGTTGGTTTGGAAGCTTCAGGCCTCCCTCATCTTTTCACCATTTTTTTCAGAAATGTCAGCACCAATTTATTTATTTATTTGAAGATATTGGGGATCTCAGTCTTCCCTTAAATTCTTTATTTTATCTCTCCATAGAGGGATTTTCTTCTTGTATGTCAGCTTGTAATACTGCTGATACAGTGTTCAGTTTTCTCCAAGGTTCCTTTATTATTATGTCATTCCTACTGTGTTTTGCTGTGATAGAACTCCAGACAACCCCAGTAATGCTTTTTTGGGTAGTTTTTTTTCTTTTTTACACAGACAATCTTAAAATGGGGAATCAATAGATCAGTAGGTGCAATGCCCAATGGATCCTCACACGAGTTATTCCACAACAAGAGAGTAATATTCCTTTTATTTTGGTCACAGCTTACATTTCTCATTAATATTCTACTATAATACCTGTAAATAATTCCAGCTCAGGGTTCTAATGCCAGTCATGCCTTGTAGTTAATTTTGAATTATTATATACAACTTAAATAATTTGGGGTGAAAAAAAGGAGAATTCTATCTATAAATCAGACCAGACACAAAGGCCTAACAATACCACCAGTAAATTCTGAGTTTTTCAGTCAATGTGCAGTGCTTACATTGCTGTTTGGAAGTGTAACCATTTCTGTTGATATTGCACAAAATGTAATATTTGTTTTCTGTCTCTACAATCTGAAGGTGATCTTTCTCTTGCCGTGTCTGCATATTTTAGACACAGATTTTCCAGGAAGATCAGGATAATACAGTTGCAAGGGAAGATCATTTGTTTAGTGCATTAAATAAATAAATAAAGAAGTGCCAAACCATACCTAAGTTCAGGACTTGCAACTAGAATCAAACTTAACTTACATTGTTGTGATCTCTATCAAAATAAATATTTAACAAGCAAAGCTAAGTTGAGCATTTCTAAATATACCTTTGGGCTTTTTATTTGCTCTGGGAAAAGAGAGAAGAGTTTGGCAAGAGTTCTCAAGTGGATAACTAAGCAGTGTCTTATTTTAGTGCCAAGGGCACCCTAAGGGGCTTGGCCAAAATGACTGAAACAGATCCTGGGGGAGCAGGAGGCCAGGTCAGTTCTTCCTGGCCCCTGCTTGAACTGGGAGCTTTCCTAAGCAGCTGGGAAGAAAATTAACTGATGTTGGTTTGCTTGTTTGTTTAGGTTTTTTAGTTTCTCTTCATAATATTTGAAACTTGGGCATAATATTTGAAAATGGGGCAGGGGGGAAGATAAAAAGTAGGAGTTTGAAATATTTATTTTAAACTTTCTTTTTTTAATCAAAAGGAAATCCCCAAAATTTCCTTGCTACATTTCAAGTTCAATTCCAATATAATGATAAGGGTGGAGAGGAATTTCTAATGTGTCAGTTCATGGAGATGATGGCAGTAAAAGGGATTTAACTGCCTTGTTTTGGATGATGCCTCTTGTGCATGAGGTCATTGCTTGCTGACATCATCCATGGTCAAAGGTAGATCCTTTAGAGAAACTTTGCCAAATTCACAACAAAAACCCTTAAAAATCCACTCTTCTGTAGAGGAAAATGATTTTTACTTCTCTCCTGTAGGTTTTGCATCTACATGATGGATAGTATTTACAAATCAGTTGTAACAGGGAGCATTTTTATTGAATAAAGGTAGAGGACAAATAGTTGTGAAACACTTTCACTTATGAAGAATTGTTTTATTTGGGTTTCAAATTCTGCCTGTGCTGCAGGAATACTCTGAGACATCCTGTGGGAGTGGATCTGTTAAAACACTGGCAAATCAGGAAAACACAGAATGTAGCTGCTATTTTTTGGCAGGATACACCTTCATTTTCTATTGTTCCCTCCCTGATAGTAATAAACAGAGGGAAAAAAGCCCTTTAGGAGTGACAAGACTGCATGGAAATTAGGATTAATATAGTTGATTTACATAATGCTAGCATTTTAAAGCAAATGTGGGCTGTGAATTCCCTTCTAGGAAGCAGCCAAAAATAGAGGCCTTTCTATTGTACCCTTCTACATTAATTATGTGGCTACTCTGACATGAGTTGTTTCCTCCAGTACTTAATATGTCAAGGAGTATTTATGTCTGAAACCCCCCACTGTGGCTTTGCAGTTGAGAAGTCTCTATTTTAAAAAAAAAAAAAAATGAAAAAAAAATGAAAAAACCCAACATTATTAATTCATTTTTATTTGGGATCTTTACTGTACTATTCACACCACTCATTTTTTTTCAGTGTAGAGTCTTATTGTCTGAACTTAGATGGAAAGAGAAACTTGGAGTAGTTTGGAATGTAAAAGGAGCTTTTCTTGGCCATACTTTGTGCCCTGGTGAGGGAGGAATTGCCCTGAGGCTCTTCCCTTTGCCTTGGACTGACTTGCACTTGGAGGAGATGTTCCTTGTCCACTGAGGAAATCAGGAATACACCAGAACTGCCCAAGTTTTCCACATTTAGCCCCAAATTTGTCCCCATTGTTTCCCCAAAGGCTCATCTGCCAGCACAATGAAAATGCAGAACTTCAAGGTTAAAAGAAGGAGGAAGTCCTTTGGTTTAAATTTTAATATTCATCTAAGAGAAGAACTAATGACACTGAAGACATCTATAATGCAGGGAGAAATTGGAAAAGCTTCCTTGCACGTGTCCATTAATGCTCTGCTTTATGACTGAGGAAGAAATTTGTCACAGAAATAGACAGAAACCTTCACCACATTTTATCTTTCTTTCAAAGGCTGTGGCACCTTCTTTCAATCAAGGATAATCTCTGGTAATTTTTATGTGGTGAACCAACATGTTTAACAAATGAATGATCTTAGAATTATTCCAAGTATTACAGAATTAATATTGCCTGATTTTTTTTTTTCCCCACATCTATTCAGAGTTGTCCAAATAATTCATTTGGCTGATTTAAAAATTCATTTGTGTTGGATTTGTGTAGACTTCTGAGCAGGTAAGGACACAAGCCAAGAATGTTTGCAGGAACAGCAATTTTAGATAAAAACTGAGAATGGAAGTGGAATATAAATTTTAAGTGGTAGCAAGCAGAGGGAAAAATTAGATATCCTCAGCAGAAACAAGATTCTAATTGATTTAGAGACAGAAATATAATATGAACAAATGCTTAATCAAATTACCTCACATTTATAACTTCAGAAATAAAATAATAAAAAGGACTCTTTAAATAACACTGGCTTAAACACCACAGATTTGCTGCAGAAAGAAGGCAGATTAAGAGACAATAAATTAGAGAACACTGTGATCTAATCTTGTATTCTGCAAGTGTGGGGAAATTTGTCACCCAAACTCTCTTTAAAACTTACTCACTTGTGCATAGCTACAATAAGGCATCAGGGAACAGGAAGGAAAAATATAAATAGGCTGTTTTGCCTTCATTTAAGGTCATTAAGGATTATATTTTTTTATCATTCATACTTCTAGAGAACTGCATATATGATGGAATAATTGATTGGAGTTGGCTCAAATCAAAAACAGGAAGGTGACCTGGGTAGGGCTTTTCAATTATGTTTTTAATTTGGACTTGGAGCCAAGTTTCACAGGATTTTAGCTTGGGGGTTGCCCTGTCAGGAAATAAAAGCAGTGTGAGCATGAACAGAATAAAAGAGGTCACTGTTCTTAGATGATCTCAACTCTCTCCTGCTGGTTACATCATTTTCCCAATCAAGTTAATAAAGACAGAAGTAGTTCTAAGAATTTTTGAGCAAGTATTCTAGTTAGCTAATCCCAACATAATAATCCTACAATATCTGCCCAACTGTAAAATTAGAAGCCAGCTACTAAATTCAAATGAATTTTTTTCTTTTGAAATTTTTTTCTAATTTTCTAATACTAAATTTTTTTCTTTCCTTTTATCTCTGGTGTTGATAGTTCTTGCAGTGCTGACTGTGTGCATGAAAATGAAATAAAAAGTCTTCTCCTGGCCCCAAGTGGGGCCAACAATCAGTGCAGTGTCAGTGGTGAAATGGTGAATTTTTTACGGATATTATGAAATTTGTTTAATTTTCAAATTTGCTGCAGAACTGAGCATCATCTAAATATTCATCTGAAGGTACAGAAAACTCCTGTCCAAGCTCACACTGCTTAAATTATTGCTGCTAGTAGCAGAGAATAGAAAGAAAGGAGTCCATATTTCTCTAAGATTTCTTGTTCTGTTGCATGTTATCTTAAAAGTTAAAATTGAAAGTATTTCTGCAACCCTAATTTATATCTACAAAATCTATAGGATCTACTTGTTTCCAGGTATGTGTGTGATGGTTAGTATTGTTTTTATAAATAAATATCAATATATAAAGGTGACAGATTCCCTTGGAGTACATTAAGTTTATAACGTTTCACATTGTCATCACAATAACTGTCAAAATAATGGCTTCACATTTCTGTTCTGTTCTCATTACCATCTTCAGTGAGATTTGGAATTTTAGAGCCTCATATATTCAAAGAATTAGGAGAGTACACTATACACTGTGACCTTTTCAATATTCCATAACAGCATTGCTGAAAATTTTACGTATTTTCCTTGTTTACTGCTCTTCTCTTTCCCTTATTGTTAATTGTGTGGGGAAGTGTTGAAATGGGTGACCTTTGCAGGGTTTTGTATTTCCATTGGCCAAAAGATCCATCAAACTTGCACAGCACAGTGTACTTAACAACACAGCGTTCTCTTTGCTTAAAACAGGTAATACAGAATATTTTTGCAGCTCTGTGAAAACGAAGGGCATGCAAAGAACAGCATTTTGTTTCAAAAATGTTCCCATTGATGATAAAAAGAAGAATATCTGTAATACATCATTTTCAGAAGGTCCAACTTCCTGCATCATAGGTATTTATAGACATTCCTGACGCTTAATTTGGGAGATTTTTGACTCCAAACTTCTTTTGAATTCATGTGTATTTTGCTGCCTGGGTAGTACTTGTAGTAATGTCTCTCATTTTGTTTTAATGTTGGAATGAGAATGGAAAACCATCCTCAGTGTACCTTTTTATTCAGCAGAGCTGAGAGCAGCAGGGTGATATTTTCCATCCCAGTAATCCTTCAGAGTTAGAGACTTGGCAGCATTCTGTAAATGCTAAAGGTCTGATAGCCTTAAACCTGGGAAAGAATTGCATTTAATCTGCTTCTTCTCCTTGAGCCGTGCACTCTGATGGTACTGGAGCCTCAGCCCAGACTGCTGGGGGTTGTGTTTGTTCTTCTATTGTGATTTTTCAGTGTTAAAAGGAGTGGGAAGGGTATGTGTCAGGACTACTAAATCACAGAGATGGGGTGACTGGGAGGCCATGCCAAGGTCTTTATTTTATCAGTCTCATGGTGGAAGGGTGAGACAACAAAGAGTTAAATCCATGCCATAGCACCAGAAGCCAAAGTTGCAAAAGTTACACTTCTTTAAATAAACTTTTTAACCAATTAGCATTTGACCAGCAGTTTGTTAGCATCTTTAAGAACCAATTACCATTTGCATTATCCCACGTGGGCCTTATTACAATGTGACTTTCACAATTCATTCTCACAATGCTCCATAACCTTGTACCAGTTTTCTACATAAGATTATATTGCTACATTAGAAGATTTTCACTAACTTCACCAAATGCTGAGTGCATGTTTTGTTTGTTAAGGCACCTATGTTTTAGCTTAAAGGGCTTTTGTTCAAACTACAGACTCTTCTTTGTGTTTTGTATTTCTGCTGTTTCTGCTTTTGGCCCATGACCGATCTGTTCCCAGAGTTGAAGCTCGAACTTCAATTCCTGTTCAATGACATCTCCATCCCATGGTTTTCCCACATCTGCATGTTTCCTCTCAACATTAGCACACAGATGAACAGAATTATATGGATTTTCAATCTGACTCTGAGAATTCTCTACAAACCCACTCCTCACAGGTATGGAGGGAAAAAACCTCCAAACCTTTCAGAAAAGGGGTGAAAGGAGGACTAAAACTGTCTGCATCATCTTAAAAAGGAGCACAGAGAGTTTAAGCTTTAGTCTCCACGAGGGATGACAAACTGAGCACACTTCCCTTGGCAACCCTGCGTGGTGACAGTGTCTACTGCAAATGCAATAAAACTGGGATAAAGAAACGTTATCTTTATGATTGATTATTGCCATCATGAGACCCTACCCTGAGCACCACGGACACTTCAGGTACCCCCAGCATGAAAAGGACATGGAACCATTGGAGCAAGTCCAGAGAAGGTTATGAAATTGGTAAGGGCCTGGATGACCTCCCCTGGTGGGAGGTGTCCCTGCTTATGGCTGGAATGAGATGAGTTTTAAGGTCCCTCCCAACCCAAATCACTCTGGGATTCTGTGATGATTCCATGGAGCCAGATTGGGAGAGCTGGGGCTGCTCAGCCTGCAGAGGAGAAGCTTCTGTGGAGACCCCACAGCTCCTTCCAGGCCCTGAGGGGCTGCAGGGAAGCAGAGAGGGACAATTCCTCAGGGAGTGCAGGGCCAGGAGGCAGGGAATGGCTTCCCAGGGCCCCAGGGCAGGCTGAGATGGGATCTTGGGCAGGAATTGTTCCCTGGCAGGGTGGGCAGGCCCTGGCACAGGGTGCCCAGAGAAGCTGTGGCTGCCCCTGGATCCCTGGCAGTGGCCAAGGCCAGCTTGGCCATTGGGGCTGGGAGCAGCCTGGGACAGTGGGAG
Organism: Chaetops frenatus; assembly: GCA_013400775.1. Classification (NCBI taxonomy): domain Eukaryota; kingdom Metazoa; phylum Chordata; class Aves; order Passeriformes; family Picathartidae; genus Chaetops; species Chaetops frenatus. The sequence goes on along the minus strand of VZTR01029563.1, from coordinate 50,657 downwards.
GTGTCACAAACAGAGACATGGAATCAGGAATTTTAAATCCCATTCCATTCCATTCCATTCCATTCCATTCCATTCCATTCCATTCCATTCCATTCCAATGTTGCTGTGAGAGTCACACCACAGTACTTGTCAGGTGCACTTTGTGCAGCAGCAAGGGAGTACTGATAATAAAAGGCAAAGATAAGCTAAGTCTGACTCAGCTATAAGCTGCCTTTTTCCCAAGGTCTGGGAATACTCCCAGGTTTGATGGAATTGGTGGCACACTTGGCTACTGTGCTCAGCTGCTGGAAAAAAAGAATGCTGGTGAACCAGAGTGCTGTGATTTCTGGTTTTCATCTGGATTTCTTTTGTCTTTGTCTTCGTCAACAAAAAGTTTGGCATTTTAGATGTAATTTTTAAATGCTTTGTACATTATTTATCACAATTCAAAAGTTTTTTAAGGAATAAACTCAGGTAATGGGACAAAATGTTTGCCGGCCGTAGGTACAGCAAGGAAAACTGACAGGACTGAACAGGTTTGCTCTTTACAACTTGTTCTCCTTCAGCATTCCTGGAGCTGCCATCAAGGCAGATGCCACGTGAGATGCCACCCATCCCTCCAGCCCCAACTGCAGGCTGTTCCAGACATCCCTTATCCATTCTCTGAGCAGCTCCTGCAGCCCTCGTGTGAGTAAAGACAATAAAGAGGGTGTTCAGGATGGGCAGCTGTTGTGGGAATCCATCAAGAGGAGAGATTCCCATCTGTTCCCAACGATGGAAACTGTGTTTGGATTTGTGAAAGTCTTTCTTGAGAGCCAGGCTCCAGCAGTTCCTTTTGTTAGAACTTGGATACTTCCATTTCCAGGTATCACCTGAGATGCACATGTGTGTGTACTACAAAAACTTACTCAGGTTCCCTATTTTAATACTGATTTTAAATGACTATAATTTCATGCATCTTCTTTGTGATATTTTGAGGGTTTAATTGCTATGTCATGGTAATGCTTATCAGAAAGCACTGAAAAGCTTTAATTACTTTGTACTTTGGTTAGTTATGAATGCATGCAAAATTTAACTATTTCCCCAGAAGCAAATAAAGTCCACATTTATTATGTTACATAAAAGTTATGGAATGATTTAGAATAATTAAGCTAAAGCCTGTCTTGCTTGGGATTTAGCTCATTTAAATGATGCATAAAATTAATCTCAGAAAAATATTTCATATTAAACTGCTTCATGGGAAAGAAGTGTTGGGATCTTCTCAGAAGGATTTTTTTAATAAGAAATGTATCTTCTGGTAGTGAGATACAGGTATATTATGTAAAGCAACAGTGTTGAAATGGGGCCTTAATTTTTCATATTAAACTTAATAAAAATAATCAAAAATTAATCAGAAAACAATTATCAAAAAGAATAAGAAATTCAGAAGTGTCAAAGAATACAGAATTTAAAGCAGAAGAAGAGACTATGATGGAAATATTAGGAAATTTGAACAGAAATTTGGGAGAAAGATGCAGGTAATAAGCAAAGGCAGGAGGAAAAAAATCAAAAAGAACCAAGTTCTCAAAATTAGTTTTGATAATTTAGCAATCAAGTTTTACTATTGCAATGATATTTAATATCTGTTGTCTGTTCAAAGCAACTTTAGGTCTTTCTGACCACTGTTAGTGTTGTACCACTGACTGTCACAGCATCAAATGCTACCAACAATTTTCCAAGAGAATTTATTGATAATTAACACTGAGAATTGCTTACATGAGTGACACGAGGAGAGAGGAATTTTTCTGTACATCAGAGCTACATCAGGAATCCCACAGCTTCATAGCTAAAGCCACTTTGGTCAATTTTATGGACAAAACCATGGAAGTGGATGAGTGAAGAGCACAGGAAATGAAAGGGAGGAGAGTAGTTTCAGGATTATGTGGGATGAGTGAATGAATGAATGAATGAATGAATGAATGAATGACTGGTAAGGTCAAACACTTCAGTGTCTTAGTGATTCTGTTTCCATTTCAGCTTTTTATACACAGAAATGATAATCATGGAATCATAGGATAGTTTGGCTTGGAAGGACACCTCCCACTGTCCCCATCCAGCCTGGCCTTGGCCACTGCCAGGGATCCAGGGGCAGCCACAGCTTCTCTGGGCACCCTGTGCCAGGGCCTGCCCACCCTGCCAGGGAACATTTCCTGCCCAAGATCCCATCTCAGCCTGCCCTGGGGCCCTGGGAAGCCATTCCCTGGCTCCTCGCCCTGCAGCCCTTGGCAATTGTCTCTCTCCATCTTTGCTGTCATCTCCCTTCATGTACTGGAGGGATATAACATAAGGATATAATCCAGGATATCCCACTACAGTGGTTTTCCAGAGTGGGCAGAGCTCAGGTGGCAATGACAGACACACTGAAAGCTCTCATATTTATTAAAATTTTATAGAACCCCAGGAATCTGACCATGCCGAGGAATCGATGGAGTTTCAATACATGAGGAATAGATTTGTATTCAAGTATTTTTTAAAGATATAGTTACCACTGCATTGAGAGGGATAAAGTTCTATGAAGTTTCACAAACAGCTGAAGATTTAATAAACTACATAAAGCAGAAGAATTCTTAACATATGCAGTTCCAATGCCACTAGAGAGCACTTGCCATCTCTTCACCCTCAAAGAAGAGTTCCTGGGAAACCCAGTTAAGCCAGTGAGGAGGCTGAAGCTGTAGTTGGGATGACTTTGTGTCTGGAACACAGCTCCTCATTGCAGTGTCTCATCAGCTACCCGAGCTCCTTGTTTCAAAGTTCGTGTGGAATGTGAGAGGACACAAATTCTACTGAGAACTTTCCAGCTGCCATTTCTCCATAAGGGAAAATGATCCCCTGAGTCACAAAACCTCCTGGTTTTTCCTGGAAGTAGAATTTCTCTCCTGGATGTATCACATCTTCATCTCTGTTGAAACACAAATCACACATTTTGAAGTCCAGGCCACATAGATAAATCTGAATTTCATGGCAAATAGAGAATTTGATTTTAGGAAAAACCTGAATTTCAGAATGCCTGAAATTTGGGCTATGTTTTCAGAAATACTTCCTTGTATCCCACCATCACAGATTTTGAAGGCTTGGGGGAAATCATGCACTTTTTATTTAAAGCTGAAATGGCAAGTGGCCAACTCTGAAAATTAGTTCCATCAGGTGGTATGAAAATTAATTTCAGAAAGTTCAGAGAATTTCATGGAAGAAATCTTTAGTAACTCAGTGTGTGCTCTTACTTGATGTAAACAACAATGCTGTGTGAAAAACAAGGAAATATTAGTGTATTCAGTCATTCTGATTTTATCTAAACTTTATTAATATTCACAAAAAGGCAATATTAAATGATAATATTATGCAGTTAATGAAAGCTCCACGAAACTGAAATTCCTTGTTGTAACATCGATATATTGGCAGTGAGGAAACCTCTGCCTTCTCAGTTGGATGTCACTTATTAATATCTTGCTGTCTAATTAACTTCTTTCCTTCTCATTGGAATGTTGATTTCTGAGACAAATGTCCATGTTGTCAGCATGTGCTGTTTTCCAGCAGAACACCGCATCTGGCTGCCCACCAATTAATATTATACAGGGAGAAACTCTGCTGAGTTTATTATGAACACCACAAACTCTGTGAGGTACAAGCATTAAATAGATCTTGGTTTATCATTGTCTTCAACATGTAAAGAGATCAAGGTTGCTCTCTCTGAAATTTGTGTGGATGTCAGAGGGAGAGTGGCTTATTTTAACCTTTTTTTTCTTAATTTTGATTATATGTAATTTATATTTTCTAGGAAACTTTGAAGTTAAAATATTCTCAGCTGAGAAACTGGGCTGTATCTGCAATCAAAGGAAAATTCTGAGGAATACATAACAAAAATAACATAGTTAAGTTTTAGAAGACCTTTTTCCTCTGGGGCAGACATAACCCCAAACTATCTTCAAAGGTGCTGGGATATAAGCAAAAGGAATGTGGAATTCCTGTAAATACTGCAGTTCTTCAGACATTTCTGTCATTGTTTAAGTGTCTCTTCTTGTCCTTTGCTTGTCCCAGGCCTCCAGGCAGCTCAGTCTCAGGGAGCACCTCTGTCCCTGTGGTCCTTCCTCCCTGGACCATGCAGGAGGGCAGCACCAGCTCTCTGTGTGTGCCAGTCACCTTTACCAACCTCTCTCCAGTTTTTCCCCTTTTTAGCACAGACATGATGAATGGCAGTAGCTGGAAGATGACCAGCTAATCCATGGAAGTTATTCCCAGTTGCCATGAATACAGGGATGAGTGCAATTTCTGGCTCTGGAGGTGTTTAGGGGTTGTGAGTAGTGCTCCACCTCAGGACTGGGGAAATGGTAACAATGCTGGGAACCATTTTTATGAATAATAAAAAAAAAAATAACAGGCCCCTAAAAACCCTGAAATCCCTTGTTTCACTAATACCAAGATCATTTTTTTATTTTAAGATCCTGTCCTACATTAGGCTCTGCCCAGTGTAAGGCAGCAATGGAAATGTTCACTTTGACCAGAAGAATAAAGGAATCATGGAATGGTTTGGGTTGGGAGGGACCTTAAAATTCATCCAGAGCCACCCCTGCCATGGTCAGGGCCAGCTCCCACTGTCCCAGGCGGCTCCCAGCCCCAATGGCCAAGCTGGCCTTGGCCACTGCCAGGGATCCAGGGGCAGCCACAGCTTCTCTGGGCACCCTGTGCCAGGGCCTGCCCACCCTGCCAGGGAACAATTCCTGCCCAAGATCCCATCTGACTCCATTTGCTGTCAGTGTGAGCCCATTCCCCCTTGTCCTGTCACTTCATGCCCTCATAAATCATCTCTCTAAGGAAGTTTCATCTTCAAGCCTGAGGAGCTGGTCTTGGATGACCCTTCCAGTGTTTCTGAGGATAATGTGATGTACAGGACACAAAAGTGCAGAGTAATAGAAGTTATTAAATCTTCTACTTTTTTTTTTTTTTCAGGAAAATTTCCTGAATCTTCAAATGCTGTTGTAAATATCACTTTACATAAGCACATTAATGATCAAATATTAGATTACCCTTTTGTGATATTTTCTCAGCTTTAATTTTTATTTAATTGAAACTATTAGTAGGGCTGTAACATTTAGAGGAATGGCTGCTGTAAGGTCAGGTGCTGTTTATACAAAAGTACATATTTGTCCAGCAAGCTAATATTTTTAAAACATTGTAATATCAGCCACCCTATATACATTTTCTCAGAGATTGTGCTGGGGTGGGGTTGTAAGCTTTTAAAATAATATTGCAAAGAATTATTACAAAGAGTTTTTTTAATAATGGAATTTGCAGGGCCATAATGTTGGCTGATATAATTTTGTCAGCTTTCCAGCTGAAAGACAAGTTTGAGTAACATTTAATATAAAGTTTGTACAATTTTTGTAAATACTTTGTACCTCAGTTTTCCTTTCCTCATCAAATGTGCAACTCTTATGTAGCTAGTGACTCTCTTTGCTTTTTTTTTCTGGATAAAGATTTTTTTGTTAGAGTACTGAGTTAATTTCAGGATATTTAAAGCACTCATTCTAAAAAGTATCAATTTTCAATTATATAGGGTACAGTGCTGTTAAAATATTTTGTTCCAGTCCTTCACATGTTTTAAAATATATATATATATATATATATATGTATGTGTGTGTGAAATGTAAATTTTGAATTGTTTACCTAGAAATTTTCTACAGCTTATGGACAAATGTCTTTTTTTATTTTTTTCTTTTTGCCAATACTCATAGGATCCAGCCACCCTCTTTGTTCTATAAGGTAGATAACCATCCTTAGCTTGGAAACTCTGTCAGATCAGGAGAATTATTCAGAAACCCTTCTGTTTTCCCAGTTAGTTACATGAAGCTCCTTGTTGAGGTCCTATAGGATGACTCTTCTTCTGTCACACTGAGAACACTGTCAACAATATTTTTTTTCAGAAATAGTTTTCTACTAATATATCATAGCTGGGAAAAGGATTTATTAGGTTATTTTGACTTTATCCTGACATTAGAGGATTATTCTCTGAAATTTATCATCCAATATAGTCCATTAATCTTGTGACTTCTCTATTTTTTTTTCTTTTCAATGTCAGATCTTTCAAATCCTGTTTATGTTCCTGTTGCTCATAAACCATTTTCCTCAGAGCTTTATAGAGAGTACATTAGATGATATCAGGAGGGAAACTATTCCTTATCAATGGGTGTAGTAAGGTTCATGGAAATCTTAACGATGCTCCCAGGATTCTTTCCATTGTTGGGAATAAGTGAATGGGAATTTTATATTCCCTTTTTCCATCTAGTGTGGGAATGTCTTTATGCTGATATAGATACATTTATAACTTTGACTGCTGGCATTATAGTAGTAAAACTCTGTTATTCCCAAAAAGTGGGCAAATAATATAAGTTTAGTTAAAGCATGTAGAATTGATTAGACATCAAAAAGTCCCTTCAAAACCCTTTTTTATTTCAATTTTGCCTCTTCAATTATTCAGGATATCTTGTAGACACAACTTTGCTCAAGCTCCATGAGTTGGAAGTTGTCTGGTTTTGGTGCCTTCTCCTTGAGGGATACTTTTCTCTGAGATTCCAAATGATAAATATAGCTTTTAGGAGGACTGTCTTACATATATTTTTTTCCCCCTTAATTTAAATAATTCCTAGCAGAAAAAGATTGGTCTCTTGAGTAAATTCCTTCTACTTCCAGCAGTAGATATTTCTGCTTCCTGCTGAAATGCTTTGCTTTGCTCCTAAGCATGTACCAATAATTTGAGTAGAATCGGCTCCTTCTGGCACATACTTGAAATATCATAACAATGCTTCCTCTTCTTCTCAACTCATTTATGCAAAATGAGTGAGAAGATTTGTTTTTCTTCTTTATTCTGTCTACTATATTACTTATCCCAAGATAAGTGATTAAAGTCTGGGGAAAAGATGGAAATGACCACTCAGTTATCTTATTTGTAATGCTTCTTTAAAACAATTAATTTATCTTTTTAGTTGGAGTGCTCTGAATTGAAGCAGCTACTGAGATTTTTGTGGACCTTTGATGTTGTGATCAGAATTCTTTTCTGAAGGCTGATTTTCATGATTATTTTCTGGATTGTGTTCCTCCTTGTAAAACCACAAAAATCTTGAACCATAAAGTGTGCCTTTATGTTGAATTGTACTTGTTATGTTGTAAGTAATTGTTGAAGATATGTGTGTTCATGGTGTTGAAACTGAAGAAAATTGGCCAGATGTTTTTTCCCCTAGTGGAGGTTTTAAGTTTCTTTTTATCTACAAGAGAAATTGATAAGCAGCAATAATGAGCAATATTCACTACAAATCATCTGAAATATCATGGATAGAGTCAGGTTAATTAAGAGTAAGATGAAATTAAGAGGAATTGTATTTTGGGGTTTGGGGAGTGAGGAGAGAGCTAAGGAAATTGAGGACCTATAACTGACATCCTAAACAAGAAATCACTGAACACTGGGTTCACAATTCTTTCTTGTGACCCTGCAGACCTTGGTGCAATGGTGGAGGCTCTTGTATTCACTTAAAGGTCTTCTCACACTGTCACAAAAGCCAGGGCCTACTGAAAGTTATTTTATACTGATCTCTTTGGAAAGCCTCTGATTCTTTTAGCTCAGTTAACACTGTAGCCAGGAGTAGATTGAGCTTGGGCTTTTGTTTTCCTTCAATTTGCAGTTCTTCTGATGTAATTAGAAGACAAACAGAGATATGTAGATACATGTAAGCCCTTTACAGGTGATTTTTCAAGCTTCCATAAACCATTTCCACCTCTGTGTTCTCACACGTGCTGCCCCAGCCCTCAGCACCCTGGGCTGTGCCTCTGACCCTTCTGATTTATGGAAGCCTGAACTTCATTTTCTGTGCTCAGCAGCCTCTCTAGCTCAGGCAGCCCCACGGGAGTGAGAAGATGCCAGAAGAGGCAGCAAAAAGGGGTTGTGATAAATGGTTGTTCAGACACGTGTGGGTTTAGTTGAGAGAAAATGAGACTGGCTGATGTTGTCAGGTAACTTTAAATCTGCTTAATTACCTGAGAAATGAAGGGTGGCAACTGTGACGGGATTTTTCTATAAAGTGACATCTGAGTATCTCTGAACTTCTAAATGTAGTATTTATACCAGGCAAATTAAGACAAGGATAGGAGTAGTGGACACATGGGTAGGTATGAAATAACTTGGAAAAAAATTGTATAACCTGTAAAGAAAGTTTCTTTAAAACCAAATTTTAATGGCAAGTGTGTTGATGCTTGTAGTATCTTTACCTTTACTAATTAGGAAATCATTTAAATGTTTTGAAGTTTGGTTATTAATTGCCATATAAACAACACAGAAATTGCCAGGTACCGATCTGTTGAGTGTTGTTTTGATGCAAGGAGTGGAATATGGGAGGATTCCAAATATTTCCACTGCTTTTTATTTATCATTTCAGTAATTTCCCAGCACTAATTGTCATTAATATAATTTGGAAATTTTTAAGAACTTGCAGCAATAAATCTGTTGATAAAAATAACACCCAGTTGTGTAAGGCTCAGATTTTGAGCCTGTTAGTCCATACAAATCTGTGGTACTTGTAACATGCTCCCTAATCATTACTGATACAAAAGAAATTAGCATGTGGATTTGTATATTGGATTTATCAACCTGGGGGGAAAACAAGAACTGGTAATTCCCAGACAGAGATGCCAAAATACCAGCAAGTTCCCCAGCCTACAGTTTATTGGTTATTTTTTTTTTACCAGTTGCTGTGCTCTGAGGTTTTTGTTCAGTTAGAGGCATAAATGGATACAATCCCCGAGAAAGCTAAAGAGCAGCCATGCTCTCTTACAGTGACTGGGGCAGCCAATCTGCTCATGATTTTGCTAAATCTGCTTTTTTTTTTTAACATTCTTGATGTCTTTCTGTGGCAATCTGTGGGATTGCTCCTAATTTATAAGAGCACTGGTGCAAAGATCAGATGGATTTACAATGGACAGCAGTGTTCCAGTTTTCACAGAANCCCCTCACTGCCCCTCCTGCCAGGGAGTTGTGCAGAGCCACAAGGTCCCCCCTGAGCCTCCTTTGCTCCAGGCTGAGCCCCTTTCCCAGCTCCCTCAGCCCCTCCTGGGGCTCCAGCCCCTTCCCCAGCTCCCTTCCCTTCCCTGCACACGCTCCAGCCCCTCCAGGCCTCTCCTGCAGGATTTATAGCTGGACACAGCCCCAGAGGTCCCTCAGCAGGGCCAGCACAGGGGACAGGCCTTGCCCTGCTCAGGGTGCCACTGGCCAAATTGGATGCCATTGGTTTTGTTTGATTATTTGCTATTAATGTGGTTTTCTTATGTAATGCATTATGTATCAGGTTATTATTTAATGTATTATGAAAAGGAACACACTCATTTTTCTTTAAAATGGTCTGTGGCTGAGAAGCAAGGAAGAAGGCAACCTTTCCCCTTCACAGGAAGTCTATCCTTCATTTTCACCTTGTAGTCATGTTAAAAAGTGTTACTTTCTCATTTAGGGAAATGGATTCATCTTGCAGATATCTGTGGAACGTGCTAGGTCTGCTCTGTGGCTTTGCACAGTGTGAATTCCAGGGTGAACTGAGGAGAGATCTCATTCCACATCAGCTGCTTGGCAGTAACTCCCTGTTTTTCCCTGCAGTCAGTGTTGAGTAATTTATGATTTATCCCCCTGGCAAGAGCAGAATGGCTCAGCTCAGGTATTTGCTCTCATGTCCCAGGAAGGAGTTTTCAGGTTTGGGACACATTAGGCTCCTGATGGAGCTCGAGAGTATCCTCTGGCTGCTGCTGCTGCTGCTTCTTGACCCTTTAAATCAGTTCTGCTTCCAGGTACATTGATGTTTATCCATTGATCTTCCTCTCAGCTTCCTGCTGCACTACACAAAACGCCTTTTGGAGTCCTTACAGGTAGTTATTGATCATGTCTTTTCCTCCAAGATGGTACATTTAAGATGCTTTAGGCAAAAACAAAGTGCAGTTTATGTGTTCAAGACTTATAAAATTCTATTAGTTTTTGGTTCTCTGTGGATGCTTCACAATGCAGAGCACAGAGTAAACTTGTCCTTTTAACAGAACTTTGCCAAATTAATTCTGTGTGACTGCAGTGACACAAAGAGGGATTTCTTGTTTGTTTTAAATAGCACAATTCTTTACCTGCATGAGTTAACATATGGATCTATCCCTAAACTACATATATCAAAGCATATAAAAGTCACCTTTTTGTTTTTTTTTCTTATTAGTTAGTAGATTTTATCCCACTGTTTTTTGAAGTAATTTAGTGGAACTTCATAGAGTCATAGAATGGTCTGTGTTGGGAGGGACCTTAAAGACAAAAGCCTTTCAGAGAAAAAATTAGGAGAAATGGGAAATTCTAAAAGACATTTTTTGGTATTAAAACAGTTAAAACGTGGACATTATTTTAAGAGCTGACTCATTCTTATGTGATATTGAGCAAAACTAACCTGGAATTTATTATGTTGGACATCCAATTTAATAGAATAAATACCAATTAAAAATTCTGTTATGTTCTCCAAGCATCCTAATTCTGAACTAAAAAATAAATGTCTTAATTTTTATTTAGGATTTACGGAAGTGTATAATCACACAGTAATGCAAGAATACACTTTAATATTGTTGATAAAAGTATTTGCATGAGTATTGACACTCTTTCATATGGATTTTGAGAGAAAATTTGTTTACCTGATTAAAAAGCCAAGATATGTAAATGTCTTAATCTATTCCCTGCCTCTTGTGAATGTGCATCTTTAATTTCCTCCTTGTCCTTCTATGCCTCCCATTTCTAATAAGAACTGATCATTGTGTCTCAGCAGAATTCAATAGCACGAGGCTGAGAGCTGAATGTGCTTACTGGGTCTGGCAGGTGAGGTGGCTCCCAAGAGAGTTTAAACCATCTAACTCAGGATTGCCACGGTCCCATCCTCCAGATGGTCCTGTCTGTCTTCTTTCCCTCTTGAAGCACCCTGAAAGCCTTTGCTGTTGGGCTGGTTAGAGGTCCTGGTGTAAAACTCATCACTCATTTTGCTGGATGAGTTTTGAAAGGGATCAGCTTCCAGAGTCGGCTCAGCCTGAGCATTCCCAGCAACTGAGGGAGGGAGCCTGTCCCTGTGGCAGCCCTGGGGACACCTCTGCAGTGCCGTGCCCAGCTCTGGCTCCTCAGCACAGCAGGGCCAGGCAGCTCCTGGAGCGGGGCCAGCGGAGGCTGCGCAGCTGAGGAAGGGCCTGGAGCATCTCGGTGCCCGGGAAAGGCTGAGGGAGCTGGGGCTGCTCAGCCTGGAGAGGAGCCCCAGCTGAGAGGGGCCCTGAGGCCTGGCTGGCCCTGGCTGCAGGGAGGGCTCAGGGCAGGGCCCAGGCTCTGCTGCGGGGCCCAGCAATGGCACCAGAGCCACGGGCAGGGATTGAGCCCAGCAATTGCCCCTGCACAGGAGGCACAACTTGTGCCCTGGGCAGTGGCCAGCCCTGAACAGATTGTGCCCAGAGCCTGGGCAGTCTCCTCCCTGGGGATATTGCAGAGCCCTCTGCACACACTGCTGTGCCCTGTGCTCTGGGATGGCCCTGCTGGAGCAGGGAGCTGCCACCAGAGCAGCCCCTGGGGCCCCTCCAGCCTCACCCAGCCTGGGGTTCTGTGCTCCCCAGCCCTGCTGAGATGACGAAAAGCTGGAGAGTGGGGACATGCAGCAAAATGGGGCACCCTGAGTCCTTACTGGTAACATCCTGCAGCCCATGGTCTGGCAAATATTTCTGTGATGAGGAATGGTCTGTAATTCCCACTGTCAGGCTCCATATCCATCAAATCTTGCTATGGTTCCCTCTGACTGGGACCCAGTTAACATATTTCAGGAAGAAATATATAACTTGAGAAGCTACAACCAGTGTAAGGCCAAAGCAATGGTATGAGTATCTCTCTTTGCCGAATGACAGGTGAACTTTAGATTGATTAAGTTTATCTAATCAAGTTTCTGCATATGATACACCACAAAAGCAGATTAGTGGAGAATTCTACCATGAAAATGCTGTCTGGATTCCTCAACTATTTTTTTGGTTTTCAATTTCTTCTATTATATTCCTCTTTCTTCCCTTGTTCCTTGAAAAGGATTTTTTTCTCCATCTTTAACAAGAATATTAAATACAGTTCAGAAATGTCTTGATGGAGCTGTATAATTAAGTTCCACTTTCCTCTGTAATGCAGAGTTACATTTTTATTTTGCCTTTCATTTTTCCAAAACACATCATAAAACATGGAGTATGCATATGATTTCCTGCCTTTTATTTAAATTATAAAACTCTTCTGTAATTCTCCCAGGGGAAAAAAAACCAAACAAACCATTATAAACCTTACAACTGTGTGTATTTTATTTATACACTTGTACAATGTATGCATGTATTAATTCATAAGTTTACTTCTGCTTCACATATGATCTGGGTTGGCAGTGGGGGAGTGATTCAGGAGGGGGTTTCATGGGAAGATGAGTGGAACAAGAGGTTTCCTGTCTGAGGTGGTGGGATATGAGTGTGCAACAGGGCCAAATCCATGAGGTCACACTGCCCTCAGCAATCCCAAGTTTGTTTTCTCTCCTGGATGAGTTTAAGTGCCTTGGCTCTGCCTGTACTGATCCAACTTTGCTGCAGTGCAGCTGCAAGCACTGGGAGCTGCACTCCTTGGGTACCTGAACTGGGGCAGGTACCTGCCTGTGGGGGCCAATATTCCCAGCAGGAATGTTCAATACACCCCAGCCACTGGCTCTTTATGCCCCTCAAGATGCACTCTGTTACTCCAGGCTGTGCATGCCTCAGCTCTCCTTACATTTTACATGTGGAAAACTGAACAAATTTTTTATTGAACAAGTCACACCTACGCTTTTCCATTTTTCTCTCCTCCTACACAGAACCTCTTGTTTTCTCAAATTTTTTTCCTAGGTATTTTTAGTCAACATTCCAGCAGAGTGATTGTTCAGTAAATAACAGCGTTTGTCAGTTTATGCTGATACTCTTTTATGTGCACACACCCATAAAGATCCCTTGCTAGAATACCTCCCATTTTCCAAATGTCCAGCAAGGTTGATTGATCAACCCTGATAAATCCGTCCTGGTAAGAATCTAAAATTTTAATACAGTAGCTCATAATGTTCTCAGAATGAAACCAAGAAATAGAAAATGGTGCTTGTGGCATAAATCTTCAGAAGGCTTCTCATCTTTTTAAACATCTCCATGGTCTACTGCTGCATTCTGCTCAGCTTCCCTGCATTCAGACTCCTGCTGAACACTGTTCAGCCATTTCAGACAGTGCTAAGTTCCATCAGCCAACAATGCCTATGACTGGAATGTCTGATTATTTTCATTCTGAGCCTTGGCTTCCCATAAATCCAACCTCAATCCCTTCTTGTCACCCAGCCCAGAGCTCTGAGTGCCACTCCAGGCATTCCTTGGATACCTCCAGGGATATGGACTCCAAACCTGCCTGAGAGGTTCAATTCACCTTTTAACCTCCCCTCTGTGATAATAAATATTGATAGTAATGAAAATTGCATCTAAACTGTAGGAAATAATGTCTGTTGAGTTCACAAATGTGCTTCTGTCTATACTTTATGGGATGTGCTGCAGCTCTTGTGGGGCAAACTGGGGTTTGTTCCTATTCTGTATTACTTTAAATATGCTGCTGCTTTGCAGTCTTGAAGGTTAAGGATTCAGCCTCCCTTCACCTTCTGGCGTTTTTTTTAAAGTTACTCTTGGGCTGAGATCTGCTATGCCAAGTTCCAGCCTGAAGCAAAATTTTACGTCTGAGTTAAAAATACACAGATAAATCCAACTGGAATTGTCTCACATATTATAATATGCAAAAAAGGAACTTTGCCAGAGAAAGAGAGAGAGACTCTTCTTAAGGTGAGCTTAAAGTCAGCCAGCTTTTACTTTTTATTTTTGTGCTGTTATCTACTCTTCCCCTGAAGGAGCAGGAGTTATGCCTTAAGGTCAAACAGGTGCAGCACAGATCTATATTCTTTTATGTTTCCATTTATCTTTCTGCCTCTCTTCTATTGAAAGTTTCAGCTCTATTACTCAGATTTTTGGGGCTTATAACAGGAGTTGTTTGTTATATTTTTAGTTTAGGGAAGGTCTTGTAGTAATTCTGATATTTATGAGGAATGTAAAGGATACCTGCTGATTGTGCATAAATATTTTCAGTCTCTGGCACATTCAGGAGGAACACTTCATTTTTCCAGTGTGTTCTTATTACCCTCAATTCATTGTGTAACTTTATGGTTACATGGCAGAAGTCATGACACCAAATTATTTTGAAACACTGTGGAGTGCTGTCTTTTTCCTTTTTTTTTTTCTCCTTCTTTTTTTTTTTTTAATTTTTGTTTCTTTTCCCCTCCCTCCTTTAGAATTTTCAGACAGATGGTGCCCCCAATTGCAATCATCAGCAGAGATATTAATGTTCCCAGCATTGCAGGAGTGAGTGTCCAGCCTTCTGCATTGTGCTTGACATGTCCTGAAACAGGTACTGGACAAAGGTAAAAAGCATTAAAATTCCAGATTGTTTATATACAGAAATATTTGAAATATATAGAAATATAAATGAAATATAAAGTTTATGTAAATAGCTGTCAATAAAGCAGTGAGATTGTGGTACATCAGGGCTTCTAGAAGAACTCTTCATTAATTATAGACAGTGTTTCTGAGTTGATGATGTAAGCTCTTTGTCAGCTGCTGCCCTAACAATGGGCAGGCCTTGCACTGGGGCTGCTGGGGTCAGCCTCAACAAAAAAATGTAATTATTTCTGAGTAATAAGCCTTGCACACCATGGAGACACTGGATGTGCTTCCCTCAAGCCCAGCACCATCACACACCTGATGGAGAGTTATGAACTAAGGAGTGAAGCTCCCTTGTGCCTTGGAAACAAAGATCTCCACTTAAAGACATTAAATTTGCCCCTAGATTTAAGTACTGGAGGAAAAGACTTCAGATATCTGACCATCCTGCTCTGCCTTTCAGCAGAAGTGCAGTCAGACATGAAATGATCTCAGCTATTGAAGTAAGCAAGATGAGCCAATAATCTGCTGGATGGATTTATTGAACAAAACAAAAGCAGAGCAATAAAAGTTCCCTGGAGCTGTTTGGCTTAGGCCTAGGGAGGAGGACCCACGCTGGGTGTCTGACCATGGGTGATATGGTCAGAAAGACCCTGACCCTCCAGGGGAGTTCTATTTTATACCCCTCCAGGAGTCCCACCCTCCTCCAGAGAGCCCTCCCCCTGGAGACATCCTGACTGGTGGCTGTTGGCTCATTATTTAGGTTACAGGTCCTTCGAGGTGGAGAGATGTTGGGTGTTGAGTGGTTGGTTAGTCCGTGGTCCAGTCTGGGTCCTGGATTAATCCCCTTATGTAAATTCATCCTTCCTTCTAGACAGTTCCACTGTTTTCTGTCAGTCAGACCCCTGTTGTCACCCTTCTTCCAGAGGGATCCTTGACAATCACCCCTAGGCCCATACATAGAATTTGCTTTTGAACTTGAAAACGCCCAACCCCCAAATGCCCCAACCAAACAAAATAACTGTCAACCAATTAAACATACCAACAGCAACTTTGAACTTTTTAACCATTAAACAATTAACAGAACAATTAAAGAACAATTACCAGAACTACAGAAGCCAACCCCCAAGACCATTTATAACAGCTATGAATCTGAGTGCCTTGAGAAGGTTCAGCCTGATATAAAATTGTTTTTCACTGTGTCAGAATGGGATGGTCTGTTCACAGCAGAGCAGCGGGGTCTCTGAAGAATTCTGCTGCTCCACTCATGGAGCAAAGAGGGTGAAATCCTCATGGATGATAGTGGGAGTAGGTGCAGTCCATGGTCTCTGCCTAAAATTAACTTTATAGAATCCCAGAATGGTTTGGGTAGGAAGGGACATTAAAGCCCATCCAGTCCCACCTGGGCAGGGACACCTTTCTCTATCCCAGGTGGTTCCAAGCCCCATCCAACCTGGACACTGCCAGGGTTCCAAGAGCAGCAAAAGCTTCTCTGGGCACCCTGAACCAGGGCCTCTCCACCCTCATAGGGTACAATTCCTTCCCAGTATCCCATCTAAACACACTCTGCCAGTTTGACATTGGCCTTGGAAAACCATGAGTGAACTGGTTTCTGTGGCTTCCAAATACCTACAGAAGTGATTGCAGAAAATTATTTTGCTAATGCATTCACTTTGTGCAGTACTTCTAATGATTTCCTGTTAATTGAAGTCCATTATCTGATCAAAACTCATGTAGTTTTGAGGTCAAATAATTCTATTAGCCCACGAGAAATGAGACTGGGGGAATAATGTTTTTATAACTCTGCACTGCACTTGCTAATTCTAAAATGCCAGAGGACTTGATGGTTCATGTGATTGGCAAGGGAGAAGGGAAGAAAAAAAAGACCATTTCTTTCTGACGGTGCATAAGATGGGGCACAAAATAACCTTCTTACAGGTCCAAAGGCTCTTACTGCCATCAGGCCCTGCTTGATGGATGATCAGCACAGAAAGGCAATGGTTTCACTCCTTTTTCTCCTAAGTCAGCGTTTGCATCCCAGAATGTGTGCCTGGAGGCACCTGGCACTGTTTCTGTTTGTTTATTTTGGGCAAGGGGGAGCAGAGCACTGTGAGCTGGCTCCCCTCTCACCACGTGAGGGATTTGGGCACATCTGGCCAGGCTGGCACTGCTCCCTCCCACCTTAGGGCACTCTGGGCATTCAACTGGCACTTCTGTAGCTCTTCCCACCTAATGAATTCAAGATACTTTGGAGATGTGAACAAACCATGCCTTGCAGCCTGCCTGGGAGAAAGAATGGATGGTGTTTATCTTGAACTCAAAAGATAAGGGAGGAGCAGCACAGTACTTCAGATTCTCCAAACTGCTGAGTGCCTGACTTTCGTTTAATTAATTAAAGTTTGGCAGCTGAATATCACTGGTTAGATCATTGCAAAACAACAACAACAAAAAAAGGTTCCTATGAGCTTTGTGAGGTTTTCTTGGGCTTTCTTTCTACAAACCCTTTCCATATTAACTCAAAACCCGTGAAGCTGGAACTGTTTGTAAAAAACAGGAATAATCTAAACTAGCTTTGAACATAGAGAAATATTTCAAGTATTTCAGTTCAAATATAAATGGAGTGGAAATGGAGAAACTAAGGAAAAAGTATAATTCAGAGATAAGAATGCTGCATTCAAATCAATGCAAGCTTGCAATTAATAAGCCAAGATATTGGAGTACGTCCCATTTTTGTGAACAGTATCTGGCATTGCAAAGAAATTAATGTGTAAAAATAAACAGGAAAATAGGAGAGTTTGTCCATTGCTGTCAAATCACATTTTGTATGTAAAATATATTTTGAATGTAAAAACTGTTGTTATTTGCACAAACCACAAAAGCCTATGCTTGCACTCTCTTAATTACTCAGAGTATTATCTTCTGATAATTAATTAAAATTCAAAATTTCACAGGATTTTGGCCATGTTGGTCAGTGCAATTTTTCTGAAGGTCAATTAACCCTGTGAGTACCCAGGACACAACACACCTTGAGTATCTCAGGTCTGAGAACACCCACCAAGACTGAGGTCACCCTGGACATTTTCTCAGGTGCAAGAGCTGCTTTTCTATGTTGCTATTCTTCATCAGACTGATGTCTGTTCAAAACACCATAAATAGCTCTGAAGAACGTAGACATTTTTAATTCAAATGTGGGAGACAGACTGGAGGGAAAAAAGAATCTAAAGGAGTAAAAACGTGAGTGATGATGTTGGTATTTAGTCATCACATCTTCAAAATATTGGGGAAATATTTTCTTCACCATCTCTTCTGCACCTTGGTGAAGTAAAGAGTGTCTTCTCTCCTTCTCTCCTGTGCTATTACAAGGAGCTTTAAGCTTATGACTAGGACTTAATTAGTAATTTTACATCTTCTGCTCCTTCCCATAAGCTGCTTCCTTATAAAAAATATTTGATTGTTTGCTATACATTTTTATGAACTCTGCCTTTTGCCAAATAATGTGATGTTGATTAATGGAGTCAACTTAATCCATCAAATTCAAAATATACTGGAAACAGAAGGTGAAAAGGGCAGTTTTACACAAATTAATCCCAGAATGATTATTGATTAGAAGTGTTCTTCACTGTTTGCTTTATGATTTTATATTCATAAGAAGTTGGTTATTCTTTCTGTTGTGAAAGGATAAATATTCATGTTCACAGTTTTGCTAAATGTAACATAGCTTTTAACTGCCCTAAGACAATGTTTTCACAGTCATTTCATTAGCTATGTAAATCTTTCATATTTAAAACTAATAAGACTTATTTACATTACAAATGAGTCACTAATTTGATAACGCTGGATAACAAAAGTTACACTGTATGATAATCATGTTTATCTTATGTTAGCAAATATAGGACACCATCAGGAAAATCCAAATGCCTATTAAATTCTTTCTTGCATTTCCTGTACTGACTGGGAGTTCTCCCACTAAAAAGGGATCTTTGTGTCATTATAAAAATGGAATTTTTCCTCTTGTTGCCGTTAATTATTTCCAGTAGTTTTCTGGTGCTGTAGAGCTGAGATGTTCCTGCTTGTGATACATAAAGGAGTTCTCTGACAGCTTCATGAATTCTACTCCCTTTCTTGGAGTGAAAGGCAATAAAAGTACTGTGGTCACTGAGGTACTTGGATTTGACTTTGAATGCACTCAGGGAGCAGCTTTATTTTAAATAAATAAATATAACACTTTTAAAATAGCCACTGTCCAGAGTAGCATTGGTTTGTTATAGTCCCAACAATGACTTCCATGAGGTGATCTCAAAAATCAGACACCAACAAGTCCACTAAAAATAATGAGTCTTACTGGTTTTAGGGCAATTGAATGCAGAAACCACACTGGTTTATGAACCCTCTTCTTGGTATAAATGTGAGGTATCACAATAACAATAATGTTATTTAACCCAAAATTTATACTTTAAAATAATAGGTTGCAGAGCATGAAATAGCTCAGTGTAATACTCTGAGATGCTTTCTTTTCCCAGACATCTTCCTGGCTTCTCAGGAGAAGACCCAGTGACTGAACTGTGGCAAACTGGGCATTTTCAGCTCTCCTGACCTCACTTTTTGCTTCCCCAGTCCTGTCTGTGCCTAACAGGTTTGCAGTGTGTCCCAGAGCACCTCTGGACCCCAGGGAATTCATTGTCTTCTGCTCCTTGAAATTTTGATTTCCATTTCTTTCCACTTTTCATCAGGGTAAATTTTCTTTTCATTATTCTGTATATTCTAAACAAGAGGAAGATTTAGGTTTGATCTGTGCCAGATTGAGCTCAGCATAATCTAGAAATAGGAGACCTCTCCAACCCTCCAGTACCAGGGACCTTTTGGTCCTTGATACATCTCCTTTTGCTTCTCCTTTCCTTTCCTTATTGCAAAATAATTATTCAAATTTTCTGAAGTTTCCAAAGCCTTTTTCTAAAAACAAGACTTATTCTCTCCTCTTTCTTTTTTTTTTTTTACATTTTTTTTTTCAAAACAATAGGAAACTCTTTCAATTTGAATCAAAAGAAGGATAAAATGAATATTTGACAAGTGTTCTGGGAGTTTTTAACTAAGTTGCATGTATCAAACATCTTCAGGTTTTGTCGTGTTCTCTTATTGTCCACATATATTTTTAATGACAAGTTGTGTCAAGATGCATCTGCTTTAATCTCATGCATTTTGGCAGTTCCTTAACTGGAAGACTCTTTACTACACCAGTTTGCCATAAAAGAATTTCCTTTCATTTTCTTCCTCAGCTGACAAAACCAGAAGGGCCTTTACATTTTTAATGACAAAGAGGGTTTCTGTATTCAGGGGGGGAAAAAAGGGAAAAAACACCTTTTTGAGAAATGAGGCTGCAGCACACATTTGACACTTCTTCTGTCAGAACTCAAGGAAAAGATTGTTCAGACAAGACATCATTGTAGCCCTTTAAAGCTCTGCTACCTATCACAGAGTTTTGAAAACCTTGTCACAATAAACTTGCATGTACCTGACATTAGTGGTTGATCCTCCATGACAAAAATATCCTCTTACATGAAAGGGATTATTCCAAAACAAATGGAAAATATATGTTCTGAGGAAGAGGTGAGGACCAGCTGTGAACCTGCTTTGCTCGTTGCCTCCTGCCAAGGGGGTGAGAACTGACTGTGCATATTTTTTTGATAATTAACAAAAAATTAACAAAGGAAGACTGGAAAAGGTCTTAGATCTAGAAAACCTTTTTCTCATGATCCTCTCTAACTACAGCTCCTGTGCTTCCCTCTATTAATAGAGAAACACAAAAATTCAAGCCTGTGGTTATTAAAGATGTTTCAATTTTGCTTTCTTTTTGCAAAGCATAACAGCTTGCATGGAAAATAATTAAAAAATAGATTATAGCTATGAAAACAAACGACTTATTTTTTATTTAACATTTATTAAGTGAGAATGCAATGTAAAATATTTTATGAATTAATGAAACTCATTTTATCTTGTGAAATTGAACCCTATCACAGATCTTCTGCTTCAATATGCATTACAATGACAGGTTTTTCTTTCTTTTCCCTTGAAAAATTTTTTGCTATGTATTTGCTTCATAATAAATGAGTAATTTTGAATTTAGAGTTGCAGAATGATACAAGGAAGTAGACCTCAGCATTTCTTTAACATTTTTTAATGAAACTGTGAGAAAACAATCTAAGTAATTTTATTCTTTCAACCCTGCCCTGTGTATCTACTCTGCTGAAATATTTACTAGCATTTACAAGAGCTCTCACTCTCCCCTCCAAAACATTTTGGGCATTTGGAAAAAAACCCCTCTAACCTGGTATAGAATCCTGTATGTGACAGTCACGATGTGCAGCCATGCAGATGAACATGCAGGGTTCTCCCAAAATGCTTTCTGTGGATGCACTGAGAATTATTTTCCTGCAGCAAGTTCCTTTCTCCACTGCTCAGCCACACCTCACCTCAGACTCAGAGCCTAATTGAACTCTCATAGTTTGAGTGATTTTGAAACCTGCTCCAGTCTCTCCTGGATTTGGCAAGTCTCTCCCAGCTGTGCATCCAATAATGACTTTTTCTTTAATTAGTCCCACATTGTAGGGGATGCACCTTATCACATTCCACCTTTGCAGCTGCTACCCAGGTGTTTTCTGGGACCTTATAAATTTCTGGTTTCATCACTGGGAAAAAGTGCTGAAGCTGCTTCCACAGGGGTCTGATAAAACTAAAGTAGAATGAAGAGGGGATTCTGCCCCTCTGCTCAGCTGAGAGCCCACCTGCAGAGCTGCCCCAGGCCTGGCCCCAGCACAGCAAGGAGCTGCAGCTGCTGCAGAGAGGCCAGAGGAGGCTCCAGGATGAGCAGAGGGATGGAGCAGCTCTGCTGGGAGGAAAGGCTGCCACAGCTGCCATTGTTCAGCCTGCAGAGGAGAAGCTTTGGCCTGAGCTCAGTGGGGCCTTGCAGGGCCTGAAGGAGCTGCAGCAAAGATGGAGAGAGACAATTGCCAAGGGCTGCAGGGCCAGGAGGCAGGGAATGGCTTCCCAGGGCCCCAGGGCAGGCTGAGATGGGATCTTGGGCAGGAATTGTTCCCTGGCAGGGTGGGCAGGCCCTGGCACAGGGTGCCCAGAGAAGCTGTGGCTGCCCCTGGATCCCTGGCAGTGGCCAAGGCCAGCTTGGCCATTGGGGCTGGGAGCAGCCTGGGACAGTGGGAGCTGGCCCTGACCATGGCAGGGGGTGGAACAAGATGGTCCTTGAGATCCTTTCCAACCCATTCTGGGATCCTGGTGTTCTCTGGATTGACAGTTTAGCCATTTGCAGTCTGGAACAGCAGAAATTACATAGCAAGTATGGCTATTGTCATAAGCATCAAGTAGATGCTGAAATAAGTAATTTACTATTAATATCAAAGCTGTTGTTCAGATTGACTCCATTTCCACATGTAGAGCCATACTGTCCTCTCTCCCAGTACATCCAGGAGCAGTCAAATCCAAAAATCCCTTTTCCTTGGAATACAAATCCTGTTCAGATACACATCGTGGCTGTCAAAGAATACAAAATGGGTATTGGCTGTGCCTGACTGGCTTTCCAAGCCAGCTCAGAATCTCTACTTCCTCATACATCTCAGGGGGAATAGTTTGCTTCCCCAGAGAAAAATACAATATTGTGTCCTTGCATTCATGCTCCAGTTTTTAAACTTGCCTTTTTGCCCTGGATGCTGGATAAAAATCAAGATTACAGGTTTCATGTATGCTTAGTACAGGTCCCTGTGCACCTGAATGGCAGCAGCTGCTGGTCCTGTTTTGCTGGAGCTGTGTTCATTGCTATTATCCACCCTCCTACAGAATACCACCAGGCTTCTTTCCTCTCTCTGCAGACTGATTTTCTGATCCTGTCATGTTGCCTTCTTCACCATTCACTATCCAAAATTGGTGCAAACTGTACATTGATCCCAGGATGGGTGAGGCTGCAAATGTCTCCTCAGGTGGCAGCTCCCTGCTCCAGCAGGGCCATCCCAGAGCACAGGGCACAGCAGTGTGTGCAGAGGGCTCTGCAATATCCCCAGGGAGGAGACTGCCCAGGCTCTGGGCACAATCTGTTCAGGGCTGGCCACTGCCCAGGGCACAAGTTGTGCCTCCTGTGCAGGGGCAATTGCTGGGCTCAGTCGCTGCCCGTGGCTCTGGTGCCATTGCTGGGCCCCGCAGCAGAGCCTGGGCCCTGCCCTGAGCCCTCCCTGCAGCCAGGGCCAGCCAGGCCTCAGGGCCCCCCTCAGCCATCCCTTCCTGATGCTGAACATGCTCAATTTGATGATAAGGTGTCTTCTCCACAAGTGCCAATCTGAACTCTCTGTTTAAGCTCCAGAGGCTTTTCCTCAGGCCTTCGATTACCTTTCCTTCCACTGTGTCCATATTCCAGAAAAACAATGCTGAAGAGATCTAATCATATTTTAGCATGTCCTTAATGGAACCAAAGACTGAGATATAAAAGCAGGAACAGCATTTATTTTCAATCTAAGTAAATATCTACTGGTGTTTCTGTAACCAACATGAGGTCCAAACCCAATCCAGGCAGTCTGTGTCCTTCAGTTTCAGACAGAGCTTTCAGCTCCAGCTGCTTTCCTTAGTCCCTTTTCCCTAGTATGCTTAGCTCCATATAATACCTGTGTATGTATTATAAATGCTCTTTGTCTCCAATCTCCTGCTGCTGTTGGTGTTCCCTGTGTCAGTTCTGATCACCCCTATCAGTGTGCCTTGGCATTTAACTCCAGCAATCAGTGCCATTAGCCAGCTATCCAGGTGGGAATGGCCACCTCAGCTCCTGCCTCACCTTCAGCTGAGTGTGGTTATTGTTATTGTAAACTCTCTCTGTAGTCACATTTCATTGTTTCAGCTCACATCAATCTCAGCTTCCCTTCTATATCACCTTTCTCTGCACAGTCACAATATTCCTTGTCTCCACTAAATTAATTTCTCCTCTGAATGCTGAATTCATTGTTTTGAAAATAACTGAAGATAGACTGGTTTTTTTTGATCTTCTGAAAGCTCAGCACAAGGATAAATTTGCAGTTTTTCAAACCAAGGAGACTGCAGGAAGGAGAACTGGATGAGCCATATTATTTTAAAGTCTACCTTGTAGTTCTCATCCTTTTTTTAGACAGAAAAATAAAGAGAATTACCATGTGGCATTTGTTACATCAGAATGCAATTAGTAATTTTATAGTGACACAAGTAAGTGAAGCCACCAAAATGTCTGTTTCTTTAGCACTGTAATCTATTTTAATTCATGTCCTAGGAAATTAGTGGCACAGGGAATTGCACATATATCAGAATTCTTTGTCCATAGGGGGGGCAGCACATATAAAGGTTTAATCTAATGTAGCAGTGCACATCTACTCTTTTAAAATGCAGCCCTGACAGTTTGCTGAGGTCTGGCTCTGATTGTGACAAGAGGCCATTTTCCAAGAAGTTTCTAGATTCAGGTTTTAGTGAAGACACTGTCAGTTCAGTGTTAGTTACATATATAAAAATCAATACTTTAGACAAGCTATACTTTTCTTTAGTTTTGGGTTTTTTTCCCCTTCAAAGGCTAGGGTTGAAAAATAAATATTATGTTATTGTTTTGTTTTGGTTTTATTCCTCCTAGTCCTTTTCTTTTGGGGGGGAAGCAATGTTTAAATTTTCCAGTTGCTGCTTTATACTGTGATATTTTATGTTAGGTTGCCTCAGCCATGTCAAATGATATAAAGTTACATGATGTAATTATGTGACTTGCATTGAGTTATCTCAATATGACATAGCAGGCAGGCGACCTGCTGGAAAAGACACACTTTCCTGGAAACTGCAGATAAATTTTCTGAGAGTGGAAAGCAGTTAGTAGTGGCTGCCCTGGGTAACAACATCAGGCCTGACATTCTGCAGTATATTTATTATTGATTTTGTGGATGGCTTGGTGAATGTTGCTGATAACAGAAAATTCCTTAGACTAAAGAAAACCTTACAGAATTGTAAGATTTCCCAAAGGATCAAGTCAAACTGGGTGACTGAATAATATGGTGATAACATGGTGCTGATAATATGTTGATAAAATGAAATGTATAACCTTAATACTTTAATGTAGAAGGTAAATAATCTCTTCGAACATGGCTTAACTTTTTAATACATCTGTGGGTTCAGAACTGAACTATACTCCTGAGATCTTACTGAAGGTGCATCTAAATTTCCCTATGGATCATGCTTCTGTTTCCACTGGCATTGATGAATCCTCATTGATGGCTCAAAATTAAGAAAAAGTGGAAATACTGTAAAACAAAAATCTTAAGGCATCCTCTAGGAAGCTCCTTGACTTTTTTTCCCTAGGTCTGATTTTTCTGTACTTTTCCATGTCACTTGCTCCCATGTCATCAGTATTATCACCAGAAAAGCTTTATATTCTGCTGCCAGATCATCACAATTCCAGAAAACAAAAGGCATAGACTCAGACAAGAGGAACACTAGCAAAAATCAATCAAGATTTGCAACCTACAGACAGTTAACCATGTTGTCACCTGCAACATCTGTTGGAATGCAGAATGATTTATTCTTTGATAAAGGCTGTCCTCCAAATATGATCTTCTGTATTTTCTACATCATCCTGATGAAAAACACATTCTCCCCATTTTGGTTCTTTGGTGTGTCCAGTTGGGGTGCATGGGTTGGTTTGTGTTGTCATCAAGTGCTGCCCACAAGATATTATTTCTATTTACTCTCAGTAGTAGACTAGAGCTGACAAACAAGTGATGGTTAACATGGCTGCAGTGGCTTCCTTAAAAACTCCTGAACACTGGCAAATGGTTACATACTGTCCTATATGTAGTCTTTTAATAGTTCAGTCTTCCTCCTGGCTCTGGTTTGCTGTCCAACACCTATCTCAGCTGATAGTTTCTTTTATTTAATTCTTGTTCCAGGTACCTGCACTCACACTGCTTCAGTTGCTGCTGTTTCTCTCTAAGTTTTCAAGAGTCACTGAAAAAACCACTGCTCTCATTCCATTGCATTGTTCCATCGCTCCCAGTCTATTTCAGGGCACGGAACTGGGAGTGGCCGATTCCTCAGAAGGGCCTCGACAGCTTGGAGGGTTGGGCAGGAACAAAACATTTGAAGTTCAACCAAGGCCCCTGGGCAGGAACAACCCCATCACCAGCACAGGCTGGGGGGACCTGCTGGAGCAGCTCTGTGGGAAGGACCTGGGGGTGCTGGGGGACACAGAGCTGTCCCTGGGGCAGCAGAGTGTCCTGGGGG
>VZTR01029563.1:0-19079 GCA_013400775.1 Chaetops frenatus | reverse complement strand
GATGTCAGGTTTTCCTCCTTGGGAAGTATTTCAGAACTCCATGGTGTACAGCAGATAACTGAATCCAACAGGTCCCTGCAGCTGACAGCAGCGAGGCAGCTGGAAAGAGACAGCGAAAGCTCTCTGTGCATCCACACAGACTCATCTTACTGGTGGCATTCTGCCCAATTCCCCTATTACATCATTATTTAATCCACTTTGCAGCCTTTCACTGTAATTTAGGCTATAAAATCTTTTGGGAATGGACAGTTGTTTGGGCTGTCCACTAAAACTCCTTTACAGGTGACTGAAATATTAACAGCCATAGGCCCAGATTGTTCTCACAGGCCAAGCTTAACATGGTGATCTGAAAGAAACAGTGGAATTACTGTGTAAAATACAACTCCATAAAGCAGTAATAGCCATATACTGGAGAGAATGATCCTAAATGGACTGGGAAACTGTAGGTGAATATCTTTCTCCTTTTATATGAAGGATGCTGTCTCTGAGAGAGTTAAAGAGACAAAGATTAATCGTGGAGCTCAGGGTAAAGAGGGAAATAGGAATTTTGCTGGTATTAGAAATTACTAATTCTTCCTCAGCCTCAATGATCATTCCTTCAACATTGTTAAACACTGAAATTTTTAGGGATAAATAGTAAATCTTTCAAAAAGAGCTCTTTAAATTTATCTGAAGGTTGAGAGGCAACAAAGCATCACCAGGTGCCTGAATTTCCCTGTTGAAATAATTGTATTGAATTTATTCATGTTGTAATATTGATAGTGCAGCATCCCAGCTATCTTTGTGTGCTTGCAAATATGCAGGGGATCACAAAGCCTATTATGTTTCTTCACTCAAAAAATATGACATGCTTTAACTTAACTCTCAATAGTTAAGATTTAATGAAGGAACTACATTGCCTTTTTCCTCCTGGACCACTGTTTGTGTTACTGGTGTCCCCTGCTATGTGTATTCTTTCTGTTCCTGTACCTTATTAAGAGAGAGAGAGAAAACCTCATGGGATTTTAAAACATATTCGAAAAACTTTAAAAATTTTTGGCTGTCCTTGTAGATCTCTTATGCCAATTCACGGTCAATGTAAAATGAACTCCCAAACCCCAAACTCTCCCAAAAAGTGAGATAATCCATTAGTCACCACCTCAGTAGAATATTCCAAATCTTTGATAATGATTTTTTACCTTGTCCAATGGCCAAGTACCCCACTGAGGCATTTTAGAGAAATTACAAAACTCTTCTTTCCAATGAGCTCTGTGCATTCAGACCCCACAACATCCACAGGAGCACCAGTACTGAGTATTTGTGATGTTTCTGTTCCACAGGAGAGGAAAGCTGGTACAAGTTTAATGTTCTCCCTGGAAATATTTCATCACAATAAGATGGTTCCTCTCTGGTTTATTCCCAAATAGACCTTTCAGCACAGAGCATCATCCCAGTGCAGCTTTTCTAAACTGGATTAAAATAAACATCAGAAATGCTCCTGCCAGGTTCAAGGTACACCTTGTTCCTGCTCCACTCACCAAGGTGAAATCATTGTCCCTGGATGTGACATTCCCTGTTTGTGATTGCAGAACTGCAGGTCCCCAAGTGGAGGTCAAGAGGAAAGGCTGTGTTATGCCAGGGAGTGTTACCCACACTCCAGATGGGATCACCAGCCAGGCTGGGGAGCTACAAAACCCACAAGAAACTCTCATCTCATTGGAAATATCACAGCCTGGCAGAGCTGCTTTGCTAATTAGTGGTCCATAACTGTTGTTATGGCAGGTTCAAAAGGTGCCAGCACTGGAGGATTCACTCTAGGAAAGACCTTCACTGGAGAAATTGAATTTGAAAACAGGGTATTATGGCTAAATAATGGGTAAATATTTGCTCCTACTTACTCAAATGATTTAATGTGTAATCTGGGCTTCATTCATTCATGTAGGAAAATTGATAAATGGCTTTTTGGCTCCCTTTGCTTACCTGTGACTTTGAGAGTGTAAAATTTTGTCCTTTATGAACTCTAGATAGAGATTAATGTAATAATTTTGCATGTGATTTCAATGGAACTAAGACTTACACCCCAGTAAGTTTGCACTATTGCAATATTTAATTAAACAGAGCTGTTGTGGAGGTATATGCATTGCTGTAAAAGATGAACATAAACTAATTCCAGAGCAATGGCTTAATGGATGCATTTTCATGTAGGAGGAATATATGAAAGAATCCCAGCTTTGCCCAAAATGCATTATATATCACTTGAGACTTAGGAGATGCTTGACCCAGACTCCCATGGCTAAAGGGATTAAATTTTAGTGGATTTTTTTGTACTTGCATGGTAGCACGAAGGAGAACTCTTTCCAAGGGTTGCAGCCACCCAGAGTTTCCTGGATCTGAACCTAACTTTGAATCCAACCCACAAAGTGCTCCAAGACAGACTCTGTTATAAACAGTATTTGCACAGGAGGAGCAGCAGCAGGGAACCCCATGTACCTGGGCAGTGCTGAGGGCAGGGAAAGGGGCTACAGCTCTTGGAGTCTCCCCAGAAAACAAGAAAACTCCTGTTTGTGTCTTCTGCCTCAAACGCAGTGTGGGCAGCAGGGGAGGGAGGGGATCCCATCCCTCTGCTCTGCTCTGATGAGACCTGGATTCCTGCATTCAGTTCTGGTGCCCCCAACACGAGGACCTGGAGCTGCTGGAGAGAGTCCAGAGGAGGCCCCGGAGGTGCTGAGGGGACTGGAGCCCCTGCCCTGTGCAGCCAGGCTGGGAGAGCTGGGGCTGCTCAGCCTGCAGAGGAGAAGCTTCTGTGGAGACCCCACAGCTCCTTCCAGGCCCTGAGGGGCTGCAGGGAACCAGAGAGGGACAATTCCTCAGGGAGTGCAGGGCCAGGAGGCAGGGAATGGCTTCCCAGGGCCCCAGGGCAGGCTGAGATGGGATCTTGGGCAGGAATTGTTCCCTGGCAGGGTGGGCAGGCCCTGGCACAGGGTGCCCAGAGAAGCTGTGGCTGCCCCTGTATCCCTGGCAGTGGCCAAGGCCAGCTTGGCCATTGGGGCTGGGAGCAGCCTGGGACAGTGGGAGCTGGCCCTGACCATGGCAGGGGTGGCACTGGGTGGGCTTTATGGTCCCTTTCCCCCCAAATAATTCTGGGATTCTGTGTGTGAATGTTTTTCCGGGATTAGAAAAACACTGTGAGGACACTGAGTGTCCTCTCTTCCTTTCTGTCTTACTCTCCCCTTTTTTGTGTCTTTTAGCCTTCCCAACTACAAGTAGTAGATTTATTTTTTTTTTTTAGGTTCTGGGGTGTTTGTAGTTTTTTAAAGGAGAGTGAAAAGCCATGACTGTCTTGAGGATATTTGCTCTTGAAGTTTTGCAGAATTCTCTTGCTAGCTGAGTACCAGGTTTAATGAGTCTGTGCAGTCTCATCATCCCTGAGATCCATTTACTACAGACCTTTGTTCTCTTTCCTCCTTTTTCGCCCACCTAAGGCTGCAAAGCTTGGGGGGGTTGTTTGTTTGTTTGTTTGTTTTATTTGTTTGTGGTTTTGTGGGGGGGTTGTGGTTTTTTTGGAGAGTTGTTTGTTTTTTGGTTTGGTTTGATTTTTGTTTTGTTTTGTTTTTAAATTGCAAGAACATTTCTTGAATGTCTTCCTGTCCCTTTCTGGAGCAGCTGGCCTGCAGCCAGGTGCCTTTTCCTGCCTCATGCCTGTTTATCTCAGTAAACATCTAAAGTTTCTGAGTACAGATAATCTGCTTTTTGTCCATCCTGTTCTGTGGGCAACTTGCAGTAAAGGAAAAAGAGAGTTTCCAAGGAGATATAAACTGAAGGAACATTACAACCATGTATCCATTAATTACTAATATCAATTAATTACTAATATCCTTCTCAGTGCATTGCAAGATGGGAAAACAGTGACTGATGCAGGTGCATTACTGGCAGCACTGCAACGCTTGATCATTGTCAATGCAACTGTACCAAAAAAACTATCCTGATTATGACACAAGATTTGCTCCTGTAAAATTCCCCAAGTTCTAAATTCTGGAATTGAATTTAAATCCTTCATATGGGCACAGGAACAAAGTCTCCTTGCAGCTTGGAAATGACAAAAGGCTAACAATGCAGTAAACAACCTTGATTCTCTCTCTCTGTACAACCTTTTAATGACTGTCAATGCTTTAGCTCCAAGAGGTTGCTGATCTAATTAGGGCAAATTGAATAAGACTGCTTTTATGCTAAAGCGTGAGAAAGTTAATTGAAATCAATCCATGTTCAGTGAAAATGCTGGAGACATCACTGATAATTTAAAGCAATTAAAAGATGTTGTCCTGAAGCAAGGCAGAAACATTAAGTCTAAGAGTCTGTTAAAGAAAACTACCTAAAATATTTAAATGATATTATTCAGCTAAAATGGACTAGGGATAGCTGAAACAATTAGAGACCCTGAAGCATAAACTCAGCCATGTGTAATCTTTGAGATATTTCAAGACATTTGTTTCTTGTAAAGTCATGGATATTTTTTTAAATCCCATTTGTGACATTTTGTGAACAATGGTGTGCTACACTTGCAAGCCTCCAGTTCTCATCTATGGGCCATTGTGCTTTAAGAAAATTTAAATTGAAATTCATTTTCCAGGCTCATTTTTAAGTTTTTTGTTCATAAGATGCAAAACATTGATTTGGTAGATCTGAAGGTTAAAATCCAGTCCCTTTTTTTTTAAGAAATTTGTAAACATGGCAGGGTAAATGTGATGGGTTTTCTTTCTGAAATCCCCAAATCCATTGGAAAAGACCTCCAGGATCATCAAGTCCAACCTGTGGACCTTGCAGAGAGGATGAGAATTCAGAGCTGCACAGTTCTCGTTTAGAAATTCCTTCTAGGATGAGTAAAAGACATTAGATAAAGAACAGAATAATAGGGAAATAATACTATGTGAAATAATATTAGCAAAGTTGATGTTGTTTTCTGCATTTAGGCTCCGTTGCAGACACGATGGGCCTGACTCTGTTGCCTGCCACCTCTGGCAGGGCTCGTGCAGCTCACTGAGGAGGCTGAGCTGCAATGACACACTGGGAATGCTGGACAAACGGGGAGCTGTATGAAAGATTAATTCCATAAAACACACCCTAGGCACAGGCTGAAGGCAGCTAAAATTAATCTGCCAAACACTAGTAATTATCTTTTATGGTCTGTCACAGCTTGTACTTGCAGATTTGTAGAAATCTTGGTCTTGGTTTCCTGCTTAGCCAGAGTTGAACATATGGAGGTGTAAAAGGACTGGTTGGGAGTCTACAGCACCATGGAGATGCTTTGTCAAGGGCTCTCAAAATTGACATCATTTACTGGTGGTCTGCACGTCCCAGTCCCACAGCCTGATTATCCTGGCTCAGCTCCAGCCCTGGGTCCTCAGGGGGTTGTGACACAGCCAACAATCCTGGCCATCAGCACATTGCAGTCTCCCTCCGGTGAGGGCCGTGGTGCACACCAGGCTGACATCCACACCCCTAAATCTCATGGACACTGGGGATGGCCATCACCTGCTGCAGGCCAGGGTGGCTGTGCAAAGCCTTCCTCACCCACCACACACCTTGGGGGAGGGAGGAAGAGGGGAAGTTTAAATCCCACAGAAAAGGAAGGGAACACAACATTCGGAAGAGTTCACAGCCTCAGGGTAGGTATCAGTTAATTTTTATTACTTGCATTGTCAGTTGTGTTTGTTCCTTGTTTTTATGTGCATGAGTGCCCCCCTGCAACAGCAAAGGCTTTCACTTTTGGAGTGAATGCTACTCATGTTAATAGTAGTGATATTTGTCTTTTCTCATTCACGTTCTAGTCCTGTGCCAGGTGAGAATCTTGGGTGACACATCATTTTTTGCTTCTTTCCTGCTTTTTAAAACTATTTTTTAGGAGAAATTATACCCATGTTCTTACAACAGCAGGGGAAAGAAAGCACTAGAAAGCTCAAAACTCTAAAACCAGAGCACAATTTATTAATTTTGAACCAGTTACTGATTTTTTCTTGTGTTTTTGGGGTTTTTCTGTTCCTTGAATTGTAAATGCTTTGACTGTGCAATACTGAAAGATACTTTTCATCCCTTTGTTTATCTGCATTCAACTAGAGGTGGAAGGAATAATGTTCTTAGTCAAAAATTGGAAGCAAGTTATTTAATATCATTTGTTGATCTTCCATATTCTGTATTACAGCAGAAAACTCTCCCAACCTTCTGGTCACTCTTTATTGATATTAAATGCTGAAGCTTCTGTGTTTTCAGACAAAAAAAGCCCCACATTGTTCTCCTTTATATTATGAATATTGTGCTATCTCAAAGGATATGTCTGCTCTGGGTCTGTACTGTGGTGCCTACTGGTTCTAACTGGGATTAACATTTTATGTGCAAAAAGTAATGATCAGAGACAAAATATTCACTGGACAGGGTAGAGAGAAAATAGAAGTAAATAAATACTTTATGCCAAGAAATGTATTGATTTGTTTGGGTCATTCAGGAATTGTGAGTAATGTCTGGAAATGAGACTGGGAAGCACCTAGTGCCTTAGTAATGATATCTTTCATCCTCTCAAAATATTTCTGCAAAAAAGTCTAAAATGGTGAAGAATCAGCTCAACCCACAAAAAATCCTCAGGACTTCTGTGCATGTAGCAGCTAGAGATCTTTAAAATTCCTGCATCTTTAAATGTGCTCCTTATAGTAACTCCAGAAATAAATAAACTTTTTTTTTTTTCTCTTTTTAGGCCTAAACTACACATGGAAACCTAATTTAAACTAGCATTTTACAGGAGGCTTAGCTCAACCCTGTGGATGAACTGTCCTTTCTGAATTTTGAAGAGCAGTCTGAGTTAGGTCTCAGTTTGGCTGAGCTGGTTTTCCCCTGTCACTTCCTCTTAGCTCTGTAGATCCCCCCTAACAAGTTGAGCTTTTATGCACTTTCATATTGCACTACAAACTCACTGTGAAGATGCCATGCCTTATTTTCTCTGCAAGATGTTTAATCAAAAATGACCCACAATTTCAAGCATGAATGCCCAACATCTCATTATTAACCACTCCCTGGGACTCTTCAGAGTGCTCTAACCTCAGCTGGGATGTGGTGACAGGATTCAGGACACCACTGGTGTTTTACAGTTTAGGTCATCTTTTGACTCTCCTTGTTATTTGGTAGGAAAAAGCAGGGGGAAAGAATCCTGGTAGGGCTTTGTATCAGCAGTGAAATTGTTGATCTGTGTGACCTTGGTCTAATTTGAGACCTCAAGAAATCAAGTAAGAACCAGCCCAAAGAACTGGCTCTTGAGTTAATTTGCTTTCCCTGCTCCTTGACTTCTCAAGGGTTTCACTACAAGGACACTTTCCAGGGAGTTCATGAATTTTTCAGACACCTTTCATCACTGACCTTTCACTTCAGTTTGAAGAGAATGGCAAGGTCTGGGCAGGATGACATTGTTACCATTGCCTTTTAATTTGTCTCATGTCAACCAAACACAACTACCCAGCCTTTGTAATGGTGTTGATCTAGCAAGCCTCACTGGTCTGGGCAGAACATTTCTCCCCATCTTAATCTTTACAAATGTGGTGTTACTTGGTGAAATAAAGCTTGAAAGAGGGTCAGGAAAAATGATGACTAGAGCTGAAAGTTATTTTTTTTTCCCATAGCCCAGTTGTCTTGAAGTCACTCAGGGATTGTTTGTTTTCCTTTTCCTTTTTTTTGGGGGGGGGAAAGAATAAGATTTGAGTCCCATTCATTTTTGGGAAGAATGCAGATAACTGGGTGCTTTGTTCCTAATAAAACCAGAGATAATCCTTCCACATAATGGCAGCATGGGCTGAATTGATACAATGGTGGGAATGAGGAATATTGCCCAGATAAAATATAAAAAAAGAAATGTGTGGCCATTCCTGCAAGCTGCAATGTTTTAACCATATCTTTTTGTCCTGGGCCTTTGTAAGACTGGTGCTAATTAAGTGAGGCTCCAGTTTACATCAGCCTGCTACAGCAATAATCATGCCCAGTTAAAGGTCACATTAAATGATTTGGGTCTCAGCTCCATAATGGCTAATTCCAACAACACTATTTCAAGTCAGTGATACTGTTTAAAATTTGTAATGAACTCATATTCTGGCAAAGAAGCTTTTGTGTCTCT
Organism: Chaetops frenatus; assembly: GCA_013400775.1. Classification (NCBI taxonomy): domain Eukaryota; kingdom Metazoa; phylum Chordata; class Aves; order Passeriformes; family Picathartidae; genus Chaetops; species Chaetops frenatus. Next base: position 10,954 of record VZTR01029563.1, on the reverse strand, counting down.
ATGGTGAGCAGTTTGCTTTTATGGAGATAATTATTATTTTTCTACAGATCCCCTCTTTTTTCTGCATTTACATTTGCAGAGAATGTGCAGTGAACTCTTGTAATCTTTGAGTCATCATTTACAGGTTGCAAAGTGGGGTGGTTTGGTGAAATCCACACAGAAACATGTCATGAATAAATTAAATAAAATTAAAAAGGAAAGAAAAAAAGAAAAAGGAATCTGATTTGGTTGTTGTCCACTATGCCCTCAGAGTGTTTTGTTGCTACATTGGATGTATCCATAGAACTTTGACATGGAAATTAAAGCTGCTGAACCCCAGATAAAGCTCATTAGATATTATTATCAGTTCTGGGTTTTCAGATTTGCCTTATTACACTTAAGGAACTACCAAAATGCCCTCACTGCTGACATCAGAATCTAATGTTTGGTTACCTTTTTCTTCCTTTAACAACATTCTATGTGCATGTCGAACATTTTGCAATTCTTACTGTGTTTTAGAGGATGCAGAACTTCTCTTTCACTCATTGTCAATCAAGTGTATCTCACCTCATTATTTTATCCTAATTTAGCATGGTTTTGGAATATTCTGGGCCATACCATTAAAATAATAGTGAAATAAGAGTTGCTGCACACAGCCCTTGGGTTAAAAACCAGCTCTCCAGCCATCAGCACAAATCCTGAGAGAACAACCTTCCCACCTGGTGCTCCAGCTCTGGCCTGTCCTGTGGGCTCGCCTCGGGGAATTCTGAGGTCAGCTTTCCCTTAGGAGCATGTGTAGGAAATGACATCTCTATATTCAGGTTGAGGAAAATATTAAACAGGATGTCCTTATCCATTGTAATCTCACACCCTCAGCTTTGGGAAGTCAAATCTCCAATTCCATTATACCACAGACTAAATTATTTTTTTTTCTCCTGTTTCGTGAGAAGCAAATTAATTTTCCCCCTTTGTAAATGCAGTAATTTGAGATTTGCTGTGAATTTCAAACACTCTTAAATAGACAAAAATGTACCTTGAAAGTATTTCCAGATTGGACGAGGGTTTGAGGTTTGAGTCTGGGTTTGATGCTTAATTTGCACTTCACTGATTGATGGGAGCCCTGGGAACTGGGGGTGATGGGAGCTGCTCTTCAGTCTGCAGGCAGAGTCAGAGCTGCTACCAATCACTTTCCATGCATGGGGTTTTTTTTTAATGTAGAACAGAATAACAATATTTTTCTTCCAAAGTGTATGATGTGAGGAGTGGAAAAAAATTATGTATGCAGTTTTTTTCTTTTTAAAGTAAGATTATGAAAGTTTGAAAGTTCCTATGACACTTCAGCTGAATGGTTCATTATTTTTAAAATTACCAATAAGTAGAAAAAGCATCTTTGCTGACTGCCTGATATTTTTTCAATGGCACTTTGTTTTGCTTTATATACTGTTTCTGGTTTACATTATACTGTTTGCCTACCTAGTGAATTTTCATGGAATTTCTGTCTTTTAGCACCTAATTTTTTCCTATTAGGTTTAAACAAGATAAAACCATTCTCTGTGTAAGTCCTCTGGGGAAAAGCTGCATGTAAGTGGTAATGGCAATTATGGTAAATGCTGAACCCAGCACCTCTAAGTGCTTGATGCAAAAATTCTCTATAAAATATTTCATGTTAATGTTAATCACATGATCTGCATTGTTTACCTGGAGCTCTTCCCATGAAAACAGCCACACAGAATTAAAAAGAAAAAAAGTAACAAGAATCTTTGCACTTTAAATATTTTTTGCTTCTGTTATGTCAAGGACTACATTGCTATAACAATGTTTAAAGGAAACAACAAGATGCTATTTGGTTATAGGAGACCATCTATGAGAGAAAAGCAATTTGAATCAGTTTTAGGCTGATTTGAAGATTTAATATTTTTTCACCCAGCACAAATTCCAGTGGTGCTGATTTGCACACCAGGCTGTGCAAGAGCAGTCTGAGGCAATAATGAATTGATGGTGCATGTGTGAGCCATCACTGCACAGTCATTCAGTCCCTGCAGACTGACCCAACAATGCCCATCCCATAGACACAATCAGCCTGCTCTGTTCTCCTGCCATCACTGCTCTGGGGACACTGACATTGGATTTGTTTCTCTCAGGGAGTGGCCCCTTTCCAGTCCATGGTTACCTGTTGCTGGTAGTTTAGCATTGGAGTATAAATTCTATTTTATTTAGAGAGTCTCTCCACAGTGTCTGGGTGATCGCACAGAGATGAAAGTGAAACAGGCTCTGATTTATCCTGCAACTTATTAATGAACAAAATAATTGCTTGTGTGTTTTTGTGGAGCCTTTAAGTTACACATTCAAAAGTGCTCCACACTGGCCAAGCTGCCAAAGCCTGAAAGGCAGGCAGCTCCTTTAATATGAAAGTTCAAGCAGCTTATTCTTGCTTTCTAAAGGAGAAAAATCTGAACTCCCCCTTCTCTAGATTAGCTAAAGGCCTTTTGCTATCAGTTTGTCTTGCTTTAGAGTTCATTTCTAACAAGCCTTTGTCCTTGCAGTGTGTGGCTCCCAGCTGTCAGAAACCATTTCTGCAGCTTGTGAATTTAATCAATGCACTGTGTCTGCTGAAAGTAATAAAACAGCATTGAAATTCTGGTTTAAGAAAGTTAATGCACTAACTGCTCCCTGTGTGACTGCAGACAGCTAAACTGTAAGATATGGACTTTCTATTGTAAAGCTCTTAAAAAAAATTACAATGATATCCTTGGTTGCACTTTAACTTATGGATTAATAGACCTTTAAATTTGAAACCAGCTCATCACCTTACATTAAATGAAACAAGGCTATTTTGGACAGTTTTTAACAAAGGGTCAAGATAATATTAAAGGTAGATAAATTCAGAAAATTTCAAAACTTACCTGCATGGGCAGCCCAAGGCCTCCATCTCTAGGATTCTACCCCCCTGTTCATCACTTGGGCAGCAAAGTCTCTGTGCAGGTTTTCTGTAGCAGTTCTGGACTAAATCTTCTGCCTTTTTCAGTCTGTGTGTGGTGTAAACTTGAACCCTGGAGGGTATCTCAGCTGGTAGATCACTGCACTGGGCTCTTATTCCATGTTACCTTTGCTTTTCTGTTGTTACTCTGATTTTCTTAGTTTCGGGGTGGTTCCAGTTCCAGTTCACATACATTGGCCAATGTAGTGACCTAAAGAGGGGTTACACAATTTGTGAGGTGATAAATGGGAGTAGCTTCTCTCACCAGCATTAATCGTGCAGCCTGGCAGTGCCACAAGGGCAAAGCTGGTAAACTCTAAGGCAAGAGGAAATTTTTAATTACTTTAGGCTCATGTCAAAGTCAGAATATCTCCAGAAGGAAATGATGGTTAACAAGCACTCGATTCTGAAAACCAGCAGTGAAACAAAGAAGTGAATTCTGAGAGAATGTACTCACCAAACAGCAATAGCACAACAACAAAGCTGGCAGGAATTGGGGTTGGTAGTTTGCTGGCAGTTGGTTGAAAAAACTCTGCACTGCGAGGATTTAGTTAAGGAGATGTGAAAATAAATCACTGAGGCAGTGTCCAGCAAAGTGTATTGACCTTCACACCAGTACACACATTGCAAATTACAACACTATCAGTGGGAAGGGAAGAAACAGAGGCTAAAATACAGAGGGAATGCAAATGTGGGCAATGGAAAGCCATCCATTACAGCGTGTGAGTGGCAATCAATAACCTCTCAACTAGGCAAGGGAGAGAAAATAACTCCACATGGTGTGTTGTCAGAGGGTGCAGGACCTCAGGCTCTTTCAGCAAGTGAGAACAGTTGCAGTGTGGTACAGATTTGCTAATAATGAGGCAGGGCATTTAAAACCTCTGTGAGATGAATTTCTGAGGGAGCACAGAGAATAAGGAACACTGGAGCTGGAACTCAGAGCTCAAATTCCATCTGCCTTCATCTCTGGCTGCCTGGAGTGCTGGGTCAGGATAAGGAGCAGAACAACCTCAGTCTCATTTCAAACCTCTTAGAAAACCCCTGAGAGAGAACCCAGCATGGAAAGGGAACCATGCAGAGTGAGCCAGGAGGGAGTGCTGGGAAACTGCACTCACCACGGGCAGGTCTCTCACTTGTTGATGGGTTTTAGTTGGTTTTTCTCCCCTTTCTCGAAGTATGATGGGAAAGAGATCTGATAACACAATTTCATGCACTGAAACTGCAGCAGACTCTGGCTCTGCTCACCTGCACCAACCTCCTTCCAGGGCAGGGATGCCTGGGCAGGAACACATCCAGCTGGGGTGGAATATCTCCAGAGAAAGAGCCTCTACAGCTTTGTAGGTCTTGTGCTACCCCTGCCTCTGAGACTAAAATCTTTCAAAATATTGAGGCTGTCAGTGCTTAGAAAATCAAAGGAATAATGATAATTGGGGGGAAAAAAAATTAACTTCTCACTAATGTCGTAGTTATGTGCAAGTTGGGCTTGTCAGAAGATTTAGTTTTTAAGTCCTGTCATGTTTGTAATCTTACCCCTATGTTCTTTTGGCATAATGGGACACTCAAAACAGTCATAAGGCATCTTTATCTCAAAGCCAGGCCTTTTTAATGTACTTTGTGCAAGAAAGGCAGTGAATTGCAGCAGGTTGTAAGGAGCTTTGCAATTCTTGCTTTTTGTTTCCTATGTTCTTTGCCTTTGTTTTGTATATTGTGACAGATAAAACAAAATAAAGATCCTTCATACAGAATGAAACTATAAAACTACATAAGGATCTCCTTTAAGGGAGGATGAGAGAATAAACCATTTTGGGATGTGATTTAATGCAAAAAGAACAGTCAGAGATGAGAGTGAAGAAAACAAAAATGTTCTCAAATATAATCTTACTCTTTTCCTTCTTTGTGTTTCAAATTTTCCTGAGAGAAAACAGCTGAAAGGGGATCAAGGATCCTTGCACCTTCCCCAAACAGTATCAACCTATGGCTACTCAAAGCTGGGGAGAAGTTTGCAGAATGGACAGATCTTGAAATTCATGCTGGAAATGTAGTGGTGTTCTTAGGAGTTATTGAGGCTGCAGTTCTCTGGAGTTCTCAGCTGAAGCCTTTCACTAAAACATTTAGAAAATAACATAAACCAGGTAAACAGCAGGAATTGATTTTTTTTTCTGCACAAATACTGGGTTTAAGGTAGGTCTTGCTATAATAACTTCTGAGTGTGGTGCCTGTAACTCAGCCCATTGCCTTGATCTTTTGTCCTCCTCTGTGATGTACATGATTTACAGACATTTCAAGCAGGGGGTTCTGTGTTTGCAGCTCTTTTATCTCCAAGCTACATTATATCACACATTGCTTTCTATCCAGCTATATCTTTGGCTGGCTTACAGATCCATACAGACCTGAAAATGCATGAAATATTTAGGATGCTTTGTTTATGTCTATGTTGTGATCACTCCTAGTGAAACACCCATGTCATCAAGAGCTGGAAGAGCTCCAGCTGAATTCCTGATGAACTTTCCTTGACCACCTGTGCAGGGTGGCAGCTTTTCCTTGTAGCTGGATTATCTATGGCTGGCTTAGTGTCCAGCACACACTGTGATCATCATGGGCTTGTCTTTGCTCTCACACAATCCCAGAATGGTTTGAGTTGGAAAGAACCTTAAAGATCATTTAGTTTCAACATTTTCTGTTATCCCAGTTTGCTCCAAGCCCCTTCCACCCTGGCCTGGAACACTTCCAGGGATCCAGGGGCAGCCACAGCTTCTCTGGGCACCCTGGAAGTGCCTCACCACCCTCAGAGAGAACACATTTTATTCATGAAATCGTTCATATGTTTTTTTGAGTTGTTTGTGTTTGTGTTTGTACCTCTCCCATAGAAAGTGCTTAATTAAAGCAACTTTAATTTTGTTTCTTTCAAAAGGATCTCACTAGATAAAGTAGTCGGTTCTAAAGACTGAGGAATAAATTAAGGATCCTCCTCAGACAGAAATATAGCTAATTAAACCAAGCTAAACATAATTAGACTCTTATCTGGAATAAAGGTAAGAGAGATGGGGATAGAAGTGAAGCCATTCAGCTCAGACTGGGATGTAGCTGCTGTAAGTTTGAAAATCCTCAGTCATGGTTTCCAGCCCCTGGAATATCATCCCCTTTGGAGAGGCCTTGATGTAGGAAGCCTAAAAACCAAGTGTCCTGAGCCAGTAATTTTGGAAGACAGTGGCAGTTTTTCTCCATCCCAATCTTTAGGCTCTGCAGAATCTTTTTCTTTGCTGTCTGATCTATTGTTTTCAGGAGTCATTACTGCCAAGAGCTTTCTAATGTAGGTAAATGAACAGCTCCACATGATTTATGGGAAGGTTTCATGGCAAGTGTTGGGAAAGATCCAAACCTCACAAGAGAGCTGAGGACCCAACAATTTCAGTTTCAACTTCTGAATAAATGACCAGATTTTGAGGAGGGCACAGTGCCAGCTTTCCTCCATGCCAGCTTCTCTTCATTCTTCTCAGACACAACTCCTGGTTCCAGAGAGCTTTCATATATTTTGGATAGGTTCAGAAATGGCAATGAACATTGTAAATGATCTTATTCTAAGGAAAAGGAAGACAAGGCCACAGTGGAGGTTATGACAAAAGGAAAAAGAAAGCAGAAAATATTCTTGAAGCAACAAGATAATGTCATCTTTAAGCTTTGTAAATTTGCACATTTTTCTCTTAATTTTATCCAAGTGCCAGCTCAGTGTTAACATTAATCAAAAATATTCCTCAGGAACTGTTTGCTAAACTTTTCTCTAACCTATTTTCAATTCCTCAGGGTGAGGAACTCAATGTAAAGCATTTCCATCTATTTATGGTCATTGAATATGGAGGATGTTGAAAGCAGGAATGAAATGCTCACTATATTGGATGTTCATGAGGAATTATTGCAGCTGATTGTTTTATCAGGTCTGAATAGCTCAGCAAGCTGTTGTCTCCTGCAATTGCACCTGTTGGAATTGTGCTCATGAGGGGCTTGTGAGAAGGGATGTGGAATTGCAGGGAGCAACACCCAGTTCTGTGGTTTCCTATTTGTTTGGATTTGATACTGAACCTCCAAGGACAACAAAGCCTTTTAAACTTGCAGTGGTGCCTGTTTAGTTTAATTCCAAGCAGACTTTTCCCTGTGGATGCAGTTACTCTAGCAAGGGGAGTTTGGTAGTTTCCATTCTCTCATATATAACTACAGGGAGGTTTATCTGCTCAGAGACATTCCCTCCATAAAGAAGAGTTTGGATAAATGAGCTGGCCACAGAATTAAGGAGGAAAATAATTTTTAGTCATCTGTCATGTCTCTGTTCCCTTCCCCTGTTGCTGTGTGCTCAGTCTGATCTTTGTGTCTGGTTAGGAGCCACATCTTGATGATGGAGCTGTCAGCCAGGCCATTTCACTTGCTTTAATTTCCCTTTCAGGATCTGGAAGCCCCATCTGAGAGCAAAGGTTTGGCAAGTCCTGGCACTTCTCTTCCCCGAGCACATCACTGGTGCAAACAGCAGGTCCAGTAACCTTGTGGTGGAACAGGATATTGGATGATATATCTTATGGGAAAATCCCTGATCAGGAGATACAAAAGCTTCCTGGAAATTACATAAATTGAGACAGTTTCAGGCTGGGAACATTCTTATTCTTCTCACATCACTGAGGCTGGTGACCTCTGACCTCCTGCTTGGCTGCTATTGCTGCCTTTCATAGATTTTGGAGAGATTGCTGTTTTACATTGAACACTCCCTCTCTGCCTGCCTAACAATACAGGACTGATCCAGCCAGCCAGCAAGACCAGGCAAGATAAATTAGGTGCTTAATTTGTACATCAGGAGCTTCAGACAGCCTAATTTTAAGAGGACATTTTGATAAAGTAAAATGGCACTGTGCACGTATTAGTAATTGCCAGTTCCACAAAACTATTAATGATAGATGAGCTCTGGGCTTTGAATCTTTGCTTAAATTAGTGTTTGAAGGCTGTGCCATGAAATACAGACAACAAAACTCATTAGGAAACTTATCCCATAATTGTCAATATTATCTGTAATTTATATTCTTTTTCTCCATCACTCTCCATACACATAACTTTCCTAAATAAAAAAAATATATATATAAACCAACAACAGTCATAATATGGATTAGCCACCCTGTGAGTACTCTTTCCAAAATATAAGTTGATTGTGGCAAATCTGAAAACAGAACTATGTATCCCTGGACATGCTACTGCCTCATATTTTTCAACATCCTTTAAGGGTTCCCATTTTCCTGACATGGCCTGGGCACAGCAGTGTTTAGATGAGGTTTTTTGGGAGAGTTTGTGTTCTTGCATCTCATATCCTTGTTCCTTCTATCCCTTCTAGATACATCCTGTCTTTCCACACCTATTCTTTATTTACCTTGGGAGCAAGCAGAAACCTAAGCAGATCATCAAAAAAATGTGTGTTCTGCAGGCCAGGTTGGACACTGGGGCTTGGAGCAGCCTGGGACAGTGGGAGCTGTCCCTGACCATGGCAGGGGTGGCACTGGATGGGCTTTAAGGTCCCTTCCAACCCAAACCATTCTGTGATTCCATGATTCTGTGATTTTACTTGTCTGCCAGTAGCCCTTGTTTAATATTGATACCCAGAGGCCACATTTGTTTCCTTCTTGAACAGAAATAAAATCCAGTTTTACAAGAGACAGTGTCTGTTTGCACCTCCTGTAGATGTAAGGAGGTGCTGTAGATATTTCAGTACCCTGAGGACATCTTTATATAATGATTGCTCTTGGGCTGAAGCAATTTAAAAATCCCACTGCATACACTTGATGTTTAGTATAAGGAATGAGGGCAAATGCAAAAGAATTGCAATAAATAAGCAAAACACTGGAGAATACTGGATCTAGTCTACAATTAATAGAAGTGCAGCCATCACAGAAAGAATTCATGTTTATAAAGTACAGCTGTGCTTTGTTCTTTTAACCAATCTTTGGGACAAGTTTGTCTTGAAACTGAAGTTCTAAATTTGCAAATTTCCGGTCTCACTTCAATTTCTGCCATCCCAATTAATACATTAACTAAATTCTATTTTTAACTGTAAAGCTAATAGAAATAACAACAACAGGAGTTTGTCTGAGCATCTCTTTCCAGCATGTTATAAATGAAGTGTCAGCTGCAAGAATTAATTTTCTCCTTCCCCTTTAGCTGCTGTTGGTGTGGTCAAATCCACAGTTCCTCAGCTCTGGGAGTTTTACTCCTTGCATTCCACACTTCCTGCTCAGCTCTGCTCTCTGCTCCTTGAAGATTCCCCACTCTTTCTGTCTCCCCCCTCTGGTAATCCTGGCTTAAGATGGTGAATCCTTTTGCAGTCACATTTTGGCTTTTTCTTCCCCACTCCACACACGTTGTGTGAAGTTTGATTTGCAGCAGCACTGGGTAGCTCGGGAGGCCTGTGGGGATGCAGGGGAGCCCTTGAGTGAGCTGGATGTGCAACCTCAATTATCTCAGTGTTGTTTGGACCCTTAGTTCATTGCAGAGCTGCAGAGGATCTGAGAGGGCTCTGTCTGTCCCAGACTTCTGTAACCCCAGCCCTCCATCCATCCATCATCTTTGGCTTCAGCCCAGCAGGGCACAGCCTGCTCGTGTCTTCAGGAAAGCTTCCTCCTAGGAGAGGATATTAAATGTTCAGCTGCACAGTCAGGGGGAGAAATCTCCTTCATGAGCATAGCTGGATAACCTTTGGTCTTTCCATGGGTACAAAGCCCAAAACAGAACCTACAGCTGGTTCCAGTGCCAGGCCATGTCAGGAGAAATCATATTTTTTTATTAAGACAGAGATTTGAGCATCATTCTGCCACTGACTGCATTTTAACAGCAGCTTTTTGTATTCTTTAGAAAGAAAACAGAGTTAAAAAGCAAAATTTTTTTCTGTGAGCTTAAACAGTGGAAGAAGGAAAGCACATTAGTAAGGAGACAGCACATTGCAAATTAATGTAAACCTTATGGTTTCTCAGCAGTTTCTTGGAATTTTAGTGCTCTGAGTGTATTTCTATCCACAGTTACACTGAGATATCTTGAAATATTTAATGCAGTGCTTTATTGCATCATTTATATATTTTTAGACATAACATGCCTGAGTGGAATAGATTTTTCTTGTGACTACACCACTTCAGGTGAAAATATCAACATTTACAGGGAGGATGATATGAGCCATGATTTTTTTAGAGGAATTTAGATCTACATATGAAGAAATATTGAAGTCATAAAGCAGAATAAGGTGATTATTAATTTAAATCTGGTTCAATTTTTAAAATATAATCTGCTCTTCAGAATAAGAAGTTCTTTACTGTATGTCACAGTCAAAACAAATTTTTTCCCCTCTAACCTTCTTTGATAAAATCTTTTAAAGTGAAAGAGAGAAGATTTAGGTGGGATACAAAGAAAAAAAAAATTCTACAGCTAAGAGTGGGCAGGCCCTGGCACAGGGTGCCCAGAGAAGCTGTGGCTGCCCCTGGATCCCTGGCAGTGGCCAAGGCCAGCTTGGCCATTGGGGCTGGGAGCAGCCTGGGACAGTGGGAGCTGGCCCTGACCATGGCAGGGGTGGGGCTGGATGGGATTTAAATCCCTTTCAACCCAACCCATTCCATGAGATAAATACAGCTCCTTCAAGAGCATTATCTGTGGATAATGGCAGTTGTTTTAAATGGCCTAATACTATCACAGCTAATTTCAATTCCTTGCCTTTTGGTCACTGAGATTCAAGTGAAGCTGATTTGTGAAGGTTGTGCTTGTTGGTTGTGGCTCAGGGAGGAAAAAAAAAAGAAAACAGAAGTATGGTCTAATGGACAGGAGAGTATCCAGTGCATTCATTAAATATCCCACTATTAATCAGCAAACTCGAAGAAGCTGCTGATTCTATGGTCCCCTTGTTCATGGCTGAACCAGAAATGATTTTGCTGTATCTGACATGCAGTGGCCAGTCCAGCCTTCCCTTCCTCTGCTGGCCCTGCTCCAGGA
>VZTR01029561.1:31145-43261 GCA_013400775.1 Chaetops frenatus | reverse complement strand
TGCACTGCCATCTGCCAGCTGCAGAGCACAGAAAGGTGGCACCTGAGGTGGAACAGTATTCTCTCTTTTAACATTGCAGAAGAACCTCTTCCAGGCAGAACCCTACATTAGAATGAAAGGAATATGTTAAGACATAGGTGAACTTCCACAGGAAGAGATCTGGCCAACTTACAACATTTCTTTGTCCCCACTTGCTTGCGTTGCAGTCCCAGTGTCTTACAGGCAATAGCACTGAAGTGCAAATAATTCAGACAAGGCAAGCATTCTTCACTCTGCCTCTTCTGTGCTCCTTACATGCATATCTTACACTGATTATAGGTTGATTAATGAGGTAACTTTTTGCAATTCCAACATACCACTGTTAGCTGTGTTGTATTTCACCCAAGAGTGGCGAAAGCTGAATTTGTTACCACACATCTGAGAGGAATTTCAAAGTATCCAAAGCAGATCATGACTCTCAGCCTGGTCATCACATGCTTCAAAACATCAGATTGGAAAAGCTTCCTAAAGTGAAAGTATTAGGGTCCCAATTTTTTCCCAGATCTTTTCAGGAGATTTGTTTTGCTGGATTGGTTTGGCTAGATTTCTTTGGCTAGAGGTTTTGTAACCTGACACAGTTGGATGTCCCCAGATGCAGCAATAGTAGTATGTTAACTTCAGAAAGGAAAAAATTTCAATTATGCATATACACCTCGCAGCCAAAAAAAAAAAAAAAAAAAAAAANAAAAAACAAAAAAACAAAAAAACAACCAACTTGTTTTTCTGTTGATCTGCTTTGAAGACTAAAAAATTTCTTTGGGGTAATTTTTTTTTAAATGGAAACCTGTGACAGATCTTGTCTTTATTTCTTTACCTTTCCTCTCACTTTTCTAACATTAATATTGGAATTTCAAAACAGAAATTGTAGCACATTTCCCAATTAATGCTCTCTGCTAGCAGACTAGAGTTTCTCACATAATAAGTAGGCAGGAGTGCCTTATATTGTATTTTCCGGATCATAAAATGTAAGGAATGGAGTGAGCTATTGTGTTGCTGGTGGAAGGCCCAAGCTATTTACTCCTCCATCTTTATTGATGTACAAGCCACATAACAAGACAAAAATGCTAGGTTTTGGCTACTTCTTGGTGAAATGCATCCTGGGTCTATCCCTACTGCATAGCACTCAAAATTAAGTGGGAAAAAATTTATTTGAAACCTTGTTGAATTTAATTATCTTCTTTGTTCATATGCTAGAACACTGTGTGCAGAATTTCAGCCTTAGAATCTGGTGTTTCAGATGATGAATCTTCAGAAGACAGAGGACAGATCTAGGAATTGTCTTGGTTAATTTTTCTATATTTATCAAGAGTATCTTATGTTCCCTACCCACACAGAGTTGTTCAAGTTTCTTAGTACATTTTATCCAGAGTCTGCCACAGTGCCTTACTCATGACTTGAGGCATCAACTAACACTTAGGGATTATGTAACACATGATGCTTTCTCTTCACCACAGACCATATCCCTCAGGGACAATCTCCTTATAGAGGGTCATCTGATTCACAGATGATTTTGTCTGTGAGCTCATTTCTGTACAGAATATTACAGATTTCAGGATCTGGGGACAGATATTACTAGGTTGAAGGGAGGAACTAGTGAGGAATGAAGAAGCAGTTTAACAAAACAAATAAAACAGATGAATGTGGGTTGTTTCACGGCTTTAATTTTTCCCCAGATAACTTTTGTGTGGGACTTTGGTTTGTGAAATTAGGGTGAGATTAACTGGAGATTTGTGACAAAACTTTTTCAAAACTTGATAGACTGTTAGTTCTGATAGTTTTTTTCAGGAAGACCCACATTTTCTGCTGCCACTCTCACAAGTAAACAGTGTATTTAAGCAAGCAATTTTATCTGTCTTTTAATCCATTTGTTCCTTAATTTGTCTAGTTATCCTCTGCACCATGGCCCTTAGTGTGTTTTTCAACTCTGCTGTTATGATGGGCAATACAATCTTGGCAGCATCTTGCAAGAAATATTGTAATAATAATAAAAAATTGAATTAACAATATATTAGTTTGTTTTAATAAATGATTGCAGAACACAGGAGTGTTAAATAAAAAGCCTTTTCTTTGCATTTCTGAGCATCAGAGATTTACACTAGAGCCTACACTTTCAGGGAGGTACAGAAATAAAGGTACAGTAAGAGGATGGAAGAGGAATTCCAGATTATGGACTCTCGTATTACAGATAAATATGAGGTCAAAATGTCAGCTAAATACATTGATTTCCCCTTTTTGGCTTTGAATGAAACATCTTCTCTCTTCCTTTTACATAATCTCCTGCTTTTGAAATTCATGTCATTCCACTGCTCAAAAAGGAGAAAACTCCTGGGGGCTCTAAGGGCAATGCGTTGCAAAGCTTTTGGAAAGAGCTTGCTGCATTGGAAGATGATATTGTAGCTTTACTGGTTCATGAAATATTTATTCCTCATCTCCTATACAGTTTTCACTCCAAAGTTGCTGAGCAGCTTGTAGAGCATGTGGCTTTGTTCTATTTCTTAAAAGATTCTTTCAGCTTTTAATGCAGTGGAAACCAATAATGACACTGACATTTTCCCTGCAAGCCTCACATTTAGCCATGACTTTCTCCTGATGTCTGTGGAGCAAACTCTCCATCTGACTGATGCTACTGAAATGTAGCCTGTTCTGTCACCCTCTGGCTATAGGAATATGTACTAAGGAGGCAGGGATTTATTGAGGTAACCCAGTAAATGCGTTTTTTTTACCAATGTCATGCAATTCCAGGTAAGTTAAATTCCATTCAACCTCAATTACAGTAGAATGCAAATAAAAGCATTCATTCACAACATCCCAAAGCAGCACAGTCACAAATCATTACCAAAAAGGAGATACACATGCAGAAGTGAAAGAAAACCTTGCCAGTGTACCTTAGGCAAGGTTATGTAAGAAAAGTCTTTCACCCTTATTAATGCAAATACTCTGTCTGCTTTTCATTTGTGGCCTGGGTCTTTCCATCCTGTCTCAGACTGCACCTGCTCAGTAACCTCCCTAAAATCTTGCCCACCACTAAGCTGTTTTTAGCTTCCTATAGGGAAGCACCTCCATAGTGTACCTTCAGCCATGCTTAGATGTCTGCTCATCCCCTTCTTATCCTTTGCTGGAATACTAGCTCTCCTTCCCTTTAGTCCTGCATGGTCTGAAGGATATACACTCGAACCCATTCTTTTGCTCCAAACCTCATGTTAATCCATGCCTATACAGGAGATAATCAGGCCATTCTTCTTAGTGAAAACCAGGATGGTTTCCCCTCATTTAAGATGTATATATTGCTTGCAGCAACCCTTTGTCCAAGGCATTTGGTGCCTATATATATCTAGCTAGCAGAGAAAACTTTCCTTTGGTGAATAAAATTCTTTTGTTCCACTCTTTCATGACTTCTTCCCATGTTTCAGTGTGAGATGTAGCTTTCATTGCACTTCCTTCTATACCAATATATACATTGAAACCATAACTGACATAATTACACTTAGGTGCTTGTCTGTCTCTCATTATTGGCTGAGTACTGCCTGGGCTGACAATTAATTTTGGTGACTGATCTCCAGCCTCCTACTCCAAAGCATTCAATTTGACGTGTTGATGGTCTTAGGTCAATAAATCTGCAAATGTTTGGTGAGGTTTTTGGGGGATTTTTTGGTGTTGTTTTTGGGGGGTTTTGTTTGTTTGGTTGATTGGTTGGTTTTTTAATAATTGAAAAGGCATTTTTCTACCTAATCAGTAGAATCTCAAAAGTGAAGCTCTTGGTTAAACTTGAACTGGTCACTGTGTGATTACTGAGTATATATGCTTCTTGAGCTTGATTCAAAATACCACTGATATCCAGCTTAAAGTACATGACTGAATCCCACTGGAGTTGCTCTAAGCATGTGCTTAAGTATCTTTTATGAGTAAAGATGGCCAGAAATCTTGTAGATCTACATTTCAGATCTTGTGCCTTTTTCCATCCCCCAAAGTTAAAATCCATGTGGCTGCTTCAGTCCTGAGTTAGAGAGTTCCAGAAGATTCTGTCTTCTAGTTAATATTTGCTTGTTTGTGAATCTAAGTCCTCTACCTGAAGCATAATTCCTAGAAGAATTAAGCTCCTGACCAGTGGCTGAGTGAAAATTTTGATTTTATCCTGTCACTACTGAGCAGTTCACTGTATATGTATGATCCTTTCCAGTAGTGAAGAGAGAGGTGTGATCAGTGGCTGGGTTTGTAAACTGAACTCTGTGCCAGGGCTCTGACAAGGCTTAAAGAGTCCTCTTCACTATTTTAGGACCCTGAAAGGTCTCAATCTAATAAATATGCTGCCTCAAAAGTGAGTAGTTTTGCTTCAGGCTTCTTGACTCCTTGGGATACTTTTCCCAAACACCTGACGTGAAGCTTGAACTAAAAATGTCTTTGTCTTCATGGTAGAGAAATATGGAAAAATTAATGTGTTGGGGTTTTTTAGCTTGATTGAATGCATTTAGAAAGCATTGGCAGTATTTACACAATTCTACTGCTATGTTTTCATCTTACTCTGCACAGAGATCAAATTTAGCAATTTCATTGATCTGGAGGGGGAAAAGAGTTTCATAATAGATAAAACTGATCTTCTGCATCAATATAGCTAATGGCTCATCAGGTGTTAATATTTATATATTAACTTTATATTAGGTGTCATGATTATCACATGTTCCTTTCCCAAATAATTTGCATTTATTTCACTATTACAGCCTTTTTCTCTTTGATTAACAGTAGGAAAAATGAAGGAAAATAGCTGGAGTTTTTCCTCAATAAGACTAATTTTTCAAGTGCAGAAATAAAACTATATATTTTCTCAAATTAAAAAAAAAAAAGCCAGAATAAATAGATCTTCTCTAAGTCCTTTCCAACCCAAACCATTCTATGATTCTATGATAAATCGAAGCCTATTTGCCCCAGAGAAGTGTAACATCCATTTTTTCCCCCCCTCTTTTTACAGTAGTTCAATCTGAAGCCTTTTATGACAACTGAAAAGTTAATTATTAGTGTAAGCAGAACCTAGACACTAAATTGGGTCACAACAGCTGGGAACTTAACTCCCAGCCTTAAAATGGAATGGCTGTGACAGTTTCTTTGGAAAAAAGACAGGTGGCAGCACATCTATATTAGATATTTTCTTAATCATGTCTACAGACAGTGACACTTTTACAGACCTTAGAGCACAGCAACTCTCTTGAGCAGTACATCCACAAGTGCTAAAGGCTCCTGATAAAACAGGTCAAGGGAAACTCACCTATTCTGACACTTCATATAGTAAACAACTTCACAACTAATGCCACTGTTTTTTAAAAGTAGTACATGTAAAAAAAAAAGTACTTCACGCCACATTAGGAATTTGCAAGATCTAATCTAACTGAGATTTTTTTTCCCAATACAACTATGTAATGTGGTGCACTATGTCATTAATTCTCAATATTACTGGATAAAGCAGAATTATTTATTTACTTTGTGATGCAATATTCAAGACATGGATACAGAGACAGAGAAATCGACAACACAAAAATAATTTTTTTCTAAATATATTCCTTTGCAAGGGAAATAACAGAGAATGTGAAATTGATAAGTAACAACCTATTATAGAAGAAACAGACTTGATTTATATGCAGTGCTGAGTGACAGACTTGTGGAGTATCCATAAGTAACAGCTTGAGATATTTTATTGTAACCTAAATATTCCACTTAAACTGTGGCCTTATGACAGAGGTTATAATTAAAATACTCTCTTCTCTACTTAATAAAATGAATTCTGGGCATTCTATCACCCTGAATTAAATCTCTGACAGCAAGCTAGGTTCCACATATCACAGGAAATTCAATTCCTCTCCCTGAAGAGCTTAGAATCTGATTAAGCTGACAGTAAAGTCGGCGTAGATCTGCCCATTAAGTTAAGGGAAAGGGACTGATTGCATCGGCCCGGATTTGGAGTTAAGGATAGCAGACACATTCTGCTCAGAACAGGCAGCTTCGGTGATTGCAAGTGCAAGATGACATTCAGCAAGCTGTTCTTTGCAAGTGGAACACCCATTGAAAGCACTTCATTCTCCCCACTCAAAAGATGCTTTCCACTGAAGAAATGGGATGATTTTCAGTGCCACTCCCAGCACTCAGCAAAAGCCAAGCAAAACACAAGATTTTGTGAAGGTGGAGAGATTGTGCTCAGCATGTTCGGCCCTCAGAATCAGCAAGAGGCCTGATGCTGAAAGGGATCCTTCAATTTTTGTGGTTTAGTTTCAACAAAGCAATCCTAATTTTAGAAATGCAATACTTCTTACATGTATTGGTAGTTTTTGAGGACATGCATAACATTTAAAAACAGTGATGTAAGTAATTTCTTTCCCATTTGATGGGAAAATCAGCAGCTAATTAAAAGTCACGAACCAAACAGGTTTGGTCATTGTAAAGACACATATTTTTCCCCATCTGTCTGCAAATTAGACTGTATTGGGGCCCTTAGTTTGTACCAAACTAGCAGGAGGTAGGAATTTTCATTAAAAAATAGGTAGTACATAATTCTTCAAAGATTGTCATGAACTGTAACTACACAGCATGAGAATCTGATGTAGCCGAAAAAAAACCCAACCCCACACTATAATAAGAGTGTTGTAGCTGCAATTATATTTATTAATGTCACGGTGAACCCGAAGCTTTTTTCATGCTAAATGCTGCTTCCAGCATGGAAGCAAAAGATGGTGGTTGTTACAAGGACCTTGAATAGTAGACAAGGCAGCAGATGGCCACAGGCAGATGGGCAGCAGTGTAACAAGGCAAACACTATCAGTCAGCTTGCCTGGCACTTGTCTCTGTCCACTGAAAGCTTAACTGCAGCCGTGCTGCAGGTGGCTGTTTTCATTTGGGCAGTGGGTGTCTACATTTTGCTTGCTGTGTTTTTTTTTAACATATACATTATTACAGTTGAATGTATTAAAGCAAGTCGAGAGAGGATAAAGACAGAGCTCTGCAGATGCTCACAGGGAAAATTGAGGGCGCAGATAATCTGACAATGACATTTCTACCTTCCCCTGTAAAGATTTGTGCCAGTTTTAGTGGGTTATATACACTCAGTAACAAAATAACTGTCTTCAGGCCTTATCACTTCATACTTTCGGACTACCTTCATTTTGGTGAAGTTCAACTCTCAGACAATTTTATTGCCTGAGATTTTGGTAATGGGGGTGAACTGTGTTACCTGTAAGACCAAATGTTTTTATCTAAAGAGGTATTCAATCTAAGGCCCTTGTAGTACTAAATACATACTTGATTTAACATTGATTGATGGGCTGTTACTGTCATGAAAATCACATTTTCCCTTAGTTGCCTTTCTATAGTAGAGCTTTTTAATATCCTTCCCTCTGTTACATCCTTTTTGAATACTTTGTTTTCTCGTGCTGTGAGATGCTCACACTTGATGGAAAAATTATGCACCAGCTACATTATTAATAAAAAACCACAACAGTCTTCTGTTATTTAGGAAATGCACACACACCAGCACACACTCCAGCACAGGATAATTCACAGAAATACTTTCACAAAACCTATCTTTAAACAAAATTCATGTGAATTTCCAAGTATGGGGAATAAAATACTTTTCTTATCATCTTAAAATTGCTGGTTAAAAATTATTTTAGGAGTTTATTACTAAATTTATTGATTTGAATATTGTTTAAAATGTATCTAGAAAAACACTCCATGTTTTATTAACTTCTAAGGACTTTCTGAATTTTTTTCAGGTTTTTAATGAGATTCATGGAAAATTGTGGAAGAGAAAGCTAGCCAGGGCCTACAGCTACTCTTGTAACAAACATCAAGTTTAATGAAAGAAATGCAATGGTTTATGACATGTGAAGGAAAGCTTACACAAGGTTGAAAACAACATATGTACAGTTAGCATAATAAGTCTGCCTAAAACAGAGCTATTTTCAGACAAAGACTTCCTTGGGCTAAAGCTGAACCACAGATAAGCCCAGTCTACAAAAAACTCCTCACACTGGCATTTTCACTGGGATAGTTTCAGCTACTGGCAGCTGTTCAGCTCTGATAAATTTTTCCAGTCATTTACACCTATCACTATATAATTACAATTTATAACCATAGATGTTAGCCTTCATAGGTCTATTAATTTATAAAGACTTTTCCAAACAGTTACACAGGACTCAGTGTTCTGGGCTGAAACTTTCTGATCAGACTATTTTTATGAAATTATTAAATTATACGAAAATTTATTAATATACTCACTTTAATTCCAAACTCATTTAATCATTGAATTTGAGTGTTTCCCAATGAAGGTGCTGACAGTAAGTTTAAAAAGCGTTCACAAAAACATCTGTTGGGCTTTCTTTTGCTTTGTTTCTTCTTGGAAATTCAACTTCATGCAGACAACTAACTTTTTTTCCCCGTTTTCAATTTTAAGTATTTTTTCCCTTGAAGTGGCATGTTTCCAGTTTACATCATTTCTCTTCATGATGCATCAGATTCCAATTTTTCCACAGCTGAGTAAGCTGTACGATAATGGAATATAATTCACATTTTCTTTAGTTTAGAAAAAGGGCATTCTTCTAAAGCATTGAACACTGGATGTTTCATCCCACTAACCAAAAATTGTACAAAGTCAGTTATTAACGCAATATTCAAGAAGATATTTTTTTGCCTTCAACCTTGCTGTCACCTCTCTGCTTAGTGGTTTCATTAATATGCACAAAAAAATATTATGGTTTCAGCTGGAGCAGACACAGCATTTTGATTACCAGTTTCAGTAAAACTAATTAATTAAAAAATTGGTTCTACTCAGAAAAAGAAAAAAAAAAGACAGAAAGAAGATACTTAATCTGACAAATAGCTCTTTGAGCTGCCATCACTGAGTCCCTACACTGGACTTGCACAAGAAATCCAACAGGAAAATTTCTTCCCAGTATTTAATCTTAGGGAAAACTTTGCCAGCCATTTGGGCCACTTGTCGTTGCCTCCACGAAAGTGCCAGAGCTGCAAGTGACATCAGTTGTGGTCTGGCAGTGTGGTGGCATTCCTTAACCCGGTGAGTGCTGTCATGCCCATTGCTGAGTCCTCATCGGGATATTTTGGACTACCGAGAAGATGTGTGACTTGGGTGGCATGCATGCCATCAGCAGGGCAGGTGGCACATTTTGAGAACTACAGAGGCACTGAGAGAGAGCACTGACTGTACCTCACACTGCTGTAGACAGAGCATGTCTGGGGCCACAGGAGCTGGAGCTCCTTCTGGTTCTTCACCCCATGCTTTTATTTAGTGTCCACCGTCTCTAAACATTTTTGCTACAAATGGAACCACCTTCTTTCTGCTCTTATCTCTAGCTCGGTGTTAAATAGGAAGCAATCTGGACAACTGTAGGGTCTGTCGTTATCAAAATTCATCAGAGTCCCAAACTTTCTTTTCCTGTACCTCCTCTTACAGCCACCTTCTTTCATACTGAATAGCTGATTTTCAAATTTTCAATTTATTTTTTTTCTATGTTAATGAAACTAAAGTTTTATACTAGAAACTAGAGCTTATCAGAAATAGAAAAAACAGGAAAGTAGCAGACTATTGTTATCTCTGAGGTGCCTATTCTTTTACGTTCAAGAGAAAGCTTTAATATTTAAAACAAGTAAACACAAAGAAGCTGCATTGTTTTATGACAGAGATCAGAGAACCTTTTAAAATTTATACAGTAGTGTACTTTGGGAAATGGATATATTTACCCGGTTCATAACTGCATATAGTTTTTTACAAGACAATTATATCAAATACATTATGAAATATCTAACAATTACCAACAAAACAGACCATAGATCCACTTGGAAATATTGCCAGGTGGTTACCACTACCCATTGGAAGATTCAGCTTTGGACAATTAAAATTTTGTCAAATTTCAATGATTTGGGAAAACAGGTTATTTGGGCTATGCCCCTCCCTGAAACCTCCAAAACATTGCTTAATCTATTTCATATACTAGGATTGTACAGAAAGTTGCTTTCTTCATGTAAAAGCAAGCAAGCAAACTTAGATTTTATTATGTATGTTTAAAAATCCATGTGTCTTGTTAATATTTAGAGTTTGGATCTACCATGCAGGTTAAAATAAATAGAAAGGGTAGCACTGCCCTATCATACCTTACATTTGTTTTGGGCAAAAAGTAGAAAGCTTGGCATAGTCCATTCCAGAGTTGTCTTAGGTGAAATTTTCAGTAATGACTGTGGAGGTGTAAGATAACAATTACCCTGCTGAAGCCCATTTGAAACTTCCAGGATAGTCATGTATTGTCTGAATGTTTGACAGCTGTGGCTTTTCACAGCTGAGAATTGTTGCATTGTGACTGTAAAGAAGAAGGGAATTGAAAACAATACTATTCAATCTATCATTGTTCATGAACACCTAATCAGAACTTTATTGACAGTGATTACTGAAAATTGTGTCTGTTTTGATAGATTCAGATTTCTTCATCATTCTAATTGTTACAGGTTTTTTTCACAGCCAGTCCAAATAACAATCTTTTATTATGGTTAACCTTATTATTAGGTGCATAAACCTGCAGCGCTTTTCTGATTGAGGTTTGAATCATCCTCCTATTCACCATCTCTGAATCTGGGGTAAACTTTAGTATTAAGCAATACAGTGCAGCACACACAGTAAAGGAATGAACTGCTACTGAAAGCCTCTCTCTTTCTAATTGACTGTTTGCCTACCCCATAGCATAACTCAATTCATACCTGCCAGTCAGAAGAGATCACCAAGAATAGGCATTCTCCAGCACTAATTGGGATACTACTGTGCTAATCATTAAAAATGCTACTGACATCCATGTTTTCTAGACCTGTCCCATTGTAGTGGCACAACACCCTGCAAGGATATTGTACCCTCCTTTCTAAAAACAAACTTCACAGGTACAAATACTATCCTTTTGTTGTTCATCTTCAGTTGGCTAGCATGCCCACTTTGCAAATGTAGAATTAGGGGGCGGGAATGTTATACATTGACTACTCGAGCTAAAGTCAGTAGCAGAACAAAGTTATGTGCAGTCCATTAACAAGCACTGTAAGCATAGTTGATAAAATTCCTTCTTATGTATACTGCACTAGTTATTTAATCTGCTAAACTGAAAGAAAAGATAAGAGAGTGGCTAGCACAGTGCCATGTATGAGAGAGAAAAATATTTCCCAGCGGGGAAGACAGAAAGCAGTGCAAGCAAGTACTTGCCCTATAATTGTACACTTTGCATAGATCTGTACTGAAAACTGCTTGTTTTCAAATGCCTCTAGATTATGCAATAGCAAACCTGAAAAATGGCATGATTTCCTATCCTACAAAGCTAAACCCCAGCTGCAAAATGTGACTGGCTTTTGTAGTAAGGGACTGTTTTTTGTAGTGTGAAGAGGAAGGCCCCCATTCAGTTATCAAAAATGTTTTCTGCTCTTTCTCTGCTGATACTGCTGCAGCTGTGCTCAGGCATTCTGGAGTAAGTTTTATGTGTGAGGCTGGTTGACTTCCTCTTGTTGGAAACGGGTTGAATAGCAATAAAGCAGAGCTTTGTAGATGTCTGCCCACACAGTGACTACAGCTTCTCTCTTTTGCAGTAGCAGAAACTATAATGATGGCTGTCATGTTTGAGATTTAAGGAGTATGTTTTACTTAGTGTAAAACTGATCTGAGCACACATTAGATTCTCTTGCAGAGACACATCTACATTCTGTGATTTACTCTCAAATTGCACTGAATTCTATAGCTAGGTGGTCACAAATTGCATGTAATACAAATCTTACCCTTTTACAGATTTTCACTTCAAGGATTATGCTATAGTAAACAAAATCACATTGTCATTAGGTTTTATCGTGGGTTTTAATACCCCTTTTATTTCCCTTACAAAAATAAACTTGAAAGTTCAAATGTCAAAATCTTATGATTTTAGCAATCATTCTTATTAGTAAGTACACTAAATCCATCTTTATTCTCTAAGCCTGGTTTCTTTCCCAATTACCACTTTTTGGAAACTTTCACTTGGGGACTTGTAAATCTTCATTTTTCAAGCTGAACAAAAGCATTCTTG